>CM038040.1:151851759-152211953 GCA_021397845.1 Areca catechu | reverse complement strand
GACCCGTAACCCCGGACCCGTAACCCCGGACCCGGAACCCCGGACCCGGGACCCCGGGACCCCGGACCCGGGACCCCGTGACCCCGGACCCCGGACCCGGGACCCCGTGACCCCGGACCCCGGACCCCCGACCCGGACCCCGGACCCCGGAACCCGGAACCCCGAACCCCGAAAAAAATCACTGGGAGTGATGTTTGCAGCCTCATACTCCTAGCATTCTCCAATAGATCTGGTTCATCCTCTCTGCAACACCATTCTACTGAGGGGTCATCCTTACCATCAAATGGTGTTTGATCACATTCTCATCACAATAACTTCTGAACTCTTTACTTGAGTACTCCCCCTCCATTATCAGGCCGAAAGCACTTCACTATCTTCCTGTCTCATTTTCTTCCTCTTTTCTCCAGGTCTTGAATCGGGCAAACACATCTGATTTTTCCCTTATCAAATAAATCCACACCTTCCTTGAATATCAATGAAGGTGACAAAGTATCTTGCCCCATCTCTAGATGATACAGGAGTTGGTCCCCATACATCCGAGTGCACCAAATCTAACACTCCTTGACTTGGTTTGGTACTATAGCAAATTTTACCTTATGTTGTTTATCAAAGATACATGACTCACATAGGTCATATCCATTATTCTTTAGGATTGGAATGTTTCCTCTTCTACTTAATTCAATGAGCCCTTGGTCACTCAAGTGACCCAATCGATAGTGCCACAATTTGTATGCCAACTATTCCCCCTGTGCTACTGCAAGCTCCTCTGCACTATCATTCACAACCGAGCCTTCCATCTTGTACAGATTATTATTCAGTCTTCTTCCTCTCATCACTACCAAAGCTCTCTTGTAATTTTCAAACAACCACTACCAGATTGACAACTAAAAGCATAACCCTGCTTCTCCAAGTAGCCCAAAGAAACTAAATTCTTCTTCGGTTCTAGTATATGTTTGACATTTGATAGAGTCCTTATCACTCTATCATACATTCTCACCCTAATAGTGCCTACTCCAGCTACTGAACAAGGGTGATCATCACCAAGACTTACACTACCTCCATCCAACCTGTCATAGGTATCAAACCACTCTCGATGTGAGGTATAGTGATAAGAACATGCTGAATCCAGAGTTCAAGTGTTATCCCCATCACGGTTCCATCTGAAACTACCAGTACATCTTCACCACTACCTTCAAAGCACTGGCACCACTTATACTGGCCTTCCCCTTTTCTGACTTCCAAAGAGGATAATTTCTCCTCAAATGACATGGCTGATGACACTTGAAACACTTTCAGCCCTTTTGACTGCTTCGAGATTGAGATCTACCTTTTGACTTCCCCTAACTCTTTCCTTTAGTCTACCCAGCCTTTTATTTATAGCAAGTACCTCTGAGTTAGGATTTTCTTTACAGATTTCTTCTTTTGCTTATTTGATCTGAGCACTCCAACAACCTCTTCAAAAATCAGGTTTCTTTTCATATACCAAGTTTGTTATTAGACCATCATATGACCCTGGAAGTGAACATAAAAACCAAACAATGCCCGATCCTCCTCATCAATCTTCACATCCAAACTTATAACCTCTGCATAAACTTGGTTAAACCTCTAAATGTGAGCAACGAGGTCTCATCCTTCCAGCATTCTCAAACCGTACAGCTGCTTCTTCAACCATAGCTTGTTTGTCATGTTCTTCCCCATATATGTGTTTTTTAGCCTTAGCCAAAGACCTTTTTCCATCGTCTCTGTACACACCTCAGGCAAAACCTGATTTACTAGGCACATTCTGATAGTGTTGAAAGCAATCTCTTTTAATTCTTTCTAATCTTCAACACTGATCTTCTTCGGTCTCTCTTTAACCAAGACCTTATAGATCCTATATTGAACTAGCAAATCTTTACCCTTTGCTGCCATAGGGTAAAGTTTCCCTTGCCGTCATACTTCTCAAAGTCTACCTTGAAACCACTTGATGCCATTTCCACAATCAAGTAAAACACCCTTCAACAAATTTCTGTAAACAAAACAGGAAAACCTTTCTTCCAATCTTTTCCTTTCACCCCTTCCATAAAGGAATACCCTCCACCTAACTCGAGAGTTACTGCGGAAAAAATAGGATAAAAAAATTGAAGATAACCTAGTTTTGCATAAACTTAGGTTGTAGAGACCTTCTTTTCTCCATGAAACCCAGCTCTGATACTAAATGAAGGAGCAGAACGACGATCAGCAGAAGCGTTTCCAGGGCATGGACGATCCTCTGTCAGCGATCCTTTTGTGGATGCGGTAGGATACAGGTCATCGAAGGTCAACGGACTTTGATTTAATGAAGGAGAAGAAAAAGAAGAGAAGAGATGATGATCTCGGAGAAAATGGGATCTTTATATTTTTGCAGTCTCTCATCTTTTACAAGATACACATACCAATATATATATACCTAGATCATAAATGACCTATCCCCCCAAAAACTCCTCAGGTCAGCAATCGTCGAAATTCAAAATCCCGACATCCGAGTCGGCTTGTCTCCTTTGAGTGGGCTCGTCCAGAACAATGTTCTACTGTCTGCAGACACGAGCCGACTCTCCTCTGAAGGAGACGACTCCCTAGAACATATATGCTACTGTCTGCAGACTCGAGCTGACTCTTCCCTAAGAGAGTCGACTCGACCAGACCACTACACTCCAGTCCTCTGCTGTACAACCATCAAGTCGACTCAAGTACCGATCGAGTTGACTCGAATATTCATACTGACAATTCTTCAGCTTAACACCTAGGACTTGGACTGGACTCACTCCTAGCCCTAGATACATCATGTAAGACATGACTAACAGACCAAAACCTAAACCTTGGCCTCTTCGAGCCTTGGATGCACCACCAAGACTCACAGACTGGAGGCCCCTTTTGGTTTCTTATAGATGTGTGGCCCCTCTCCTGGGGTGCCCAGCTCTGGCTTGACCTTTTCTACACCCCTTGCCCAGGGCAAGGCGTAGGCCTGCTCTCCTCCCCCCAAGAGGGAGGAAGAGGTCTGTCACTGATAGTGGTCGTGAAGCCTAGAGGAGTGCAGTCCCTTCGGGCGGGTACAGGAGATGCCGCGGCGGGTCTGACGACACTTCGACTGGACTTTGCCTATCTCTGTCATTGTCCTTCCACGTTTAGGGAGACCTGGCAGAGAGCCAGTTTGGAGGTAGATGCTATAGGATCTCAATCCCCTGACGAAATCTCTTTTTTTGATGGTGCAGGTGGTGAGTGAAGGAGCACAATGCCCTGAGCGGAGTGCCCTTTCCCAGGTGGTGTCGACAGTGGGCTGAGGGGCCTGGTACTCCGGCGGGCTGATCCTTCGCAGGTGGCATGCTTTGACGAAATGCCATTCCGCAGGGGCCACAGTCGGTGTGCCATGGCGGGGTGCCACTTCTTCAAAGGTTCCAGGCGGCGTGCCACCATCTCTCAGGTGTCAGCCTTCCTGCCTCCATGCTGTGCCAGGGCTCTGGTGGGGAGGGTGGTGGCGCCAGTCACCAACTACTCCCTACCCCCTGTCCTAAGGCTGCTTGTGGGAGAGGCCGCATTCTCTAAGAATTTGATACCCGACCCCGAAAAAGAGGTTGACTTTGACTGGGGGTCGATCTTAAGCGAGGGAACTTGACCTCGGCCGGGGCTCGACCTCGGATGAGCCACTTTGGCGAAGGGGCTCAAAGAACGAGAGCACGACCTCGACCGAGGCTCGACCGTGGGGGAGCCACTCCGACCGAGAGGCTCGAGAAGCGAGGCACGACCTCAACCGAGGCTTGATCGCAGGGGAGCCACTCCGGCCGAGGGGCTTGAGAAGCGAGGCATGACCTTGATCGAGGCTCGACTGCGGGGGAGCCACTCCGATCGAGGGGCTCAAGAAGCGAGGCACGACCTCGATTGAGGCTTGACCGTGGGGAGTCACTCCGACGACAGGAGCTCGAACGGGAAGCGAGGCACGACCTCAGTCGAGGCTCAACCGCGGGGGAGCCACTCCGGCCGAGGTGCTCTCTGGATGTTGCATCCCAATGGCATCTTCCGCTAGCATGGTCGCCAGCTGGAGCTGAGAGGGATTCCACATCAGCGGTCTCGCCATATTACTTTTTTTATCCATCTGCATTTTCTTCTTGCGATATTTTTATGTTCGTTGTCTGTGTTGAAAGACGAAACCACTTTTCTCCGCTTACTGAAAATTTCGAAGGTGTATCAAAGGTTGAAGGAAGGTATGCTGAAACCACTTTTCTCCACTTACTGAAAATTTCGAAGGTGTATCAAAGGTTGAAGGAAGGTATGCTCCAGAACTTCTAGCTCACCAATAACTTCTCGACCATCAAAGAAGAGCAAAAATATAAAATATAGAACTCTCGGATAGTCAAAAATAATGGAACGAATACTAGGATGGGATGTCACTTTGCAAATAGTTTTTTTTTTTTTTTGTTTACAAAATAAAAATTGGTTTTACATATTGTAACCTCTTCCAAAAAAAATATAAGAATAAAAAAATATAATTATTATATTTAAAATGACCGAAAATATGATAAATTAGATAATATAATTTGAAAGATACGATTCTGTTATACATAAATAATAAAAAAAAAACGATTCATGGATTTGCTGCACCACGTGCGGTGCACAAACACTTGCTCCTAATCTCGGATACGCTTATTTCCGAGGTTATTTACCGTCACACGTGCAACACACGCTCGGCATCCAAACCTTCTCCTGTAAGCAACGATCCGCGTCCTAAGCTACATCTTTCGGCCGACCCAACTCGTCTCCATTTTCTCCGGCGACGAAGCAGCAGCAAGAAAGCGATGCACGGTCGGCCGCGCAAAACTCCCAAGCCGGAGGACGCCGCCACCTCCGCCGCCAAGCTCCGCGACCTCCAGCCCAGCTCCTCGATCACCACAACCACCGCATGTAATCCCTCTCCCTCCTCCTCTTCCCTTCCCCTCCCCCCGCCCAATTCTTACAAAATTTCTTGATTTCGGGGTTCCGCAGCTACACCAGCGAGGCTTTAGCGGCCAGCTCGAAGCTTTTGGAGATGAACCCGGAAATCTACACCGCCTGGAACTATCGAAAGCTCGCCCTCCAACACAATCTCAACGGGGTGACCGACCCTGAGATCGTTAAATCCTCCGTCGAAGATGAGCTCAGAGTCGTGAGTTTTGATTTCTTTTGTGTTTATACTTTTTAACATTGGAGGAGAAAATTGAATGCCTATTTGCTCGATTGATCTGAAAATAGTTTTTTTTTTTTTTTATGGAAAAAATTTGAAGGTAGAGATGGCATTGAGGCGGAATCCCAAGTCTTACGGGGCTTGGTACCATCGGAAATGGGTGCTGAACCGGGGGCTCGCACCGGTTGACTTCGAGCGGGAGTTCCAGCTGCTGGATCAGCTGCTGAAGGCCGATGCTCGGAATTTCCACGGATGGAATTATCGCAGGTGACGCTACTTTTGGTTATTTAGTATTCATTTGACTGTGAATTTTTTGTTTTTTTAGTTGTTTTGTTTCGGAATTCTAGATTTGTTGCGAAATTGAAGAATGTGTCAGAAGAAGAGGAGCTCAAGTTCACGATGGATATGATCAACACCAATTTCAGCAATTATTCTGCTTGGCACAATCGCAGGTATAGGGGTATTCATTTCTCTTGATCTGGAAAATGGAGTTAACATGACCACCTTCTCGGATGTTGTTGATTTATGAAGTTTAATGGCTATTAGAGCACAGACGCCGCAACTATGTGATGTTTATGCTCTCTGCATGAAATGTGTAGGATGACCTGCTGATATGATAAGTAATCCAATAGCGGCATTCTTGTCCGTACAGGATTAAACAATTGAAGTTTGGCTGATACATTAAAATGTGCAAGTCAGCTCAAACTGCTGACCAACTCAAAATCATGGTCTTAATGCTGGTCGGAGTAAAATTTATTGGTTCCAGTTCAAATTTCTGGCTGCCAAACTGAAGACATGGAATAAGTTATCTTAGATCTTAAAAGAGAAAGGATGTATCCTAAATGTTAGGAAGTTTCAAGAATTGGACATGTTACAAGTTCACCGGTGGTTAGCATACTTTTGTATATCATAGACCCTTCAGCCATTCTGGAGAAGTTAACTACAAAATTTGGTTTCATGAAATTACTTGTTTAATAATGTTTTGCTTAACTTTGAAGTTACAGAGTTGAATAAACTAAAAACAAAATATGTCTTTGTGCGTAATTTACCATTGAGCATGATAATTAGCAAAGCAATGAGTACATGGGATATAGCTTCTTCAACATGGCTACAAGACAATGTTAAATATCTACTTTACGATGTATTACTGCTACAGTGTTTATTTTGCTTGTTTCAAATGATGTTTTGGTTGCATAAGTGTTATCATCTGTAACTTTTTGAAGACATATAACTTATGATTTACCAAAATTTTTGGCTGTATCTGATTCAACATGTCTGCAGTGTGCTTCTGTCCCAGTTAGTAAAGCAAAAGGCTAAGGGATTTGATTTGAAGGATAATATTCTAACAGAGGAGTATGAGCTTGTACGTCAGGCTCTTTTCACAGACCCAAGTGATCAAAGTGGGTGGTTCTATCATCTCTGGCTTCTGGATCAAACTACTAGCCCAGATGAACTATTTCTAATATCTTCATGGCCGGTTCCCGGATCCAATTTAGTTTTATCTATGAATGAGAAAATAGATGGTTACAAGCTGTTTCCAACCTCAAACTTCGGTTTGTGCTATTTCTTTCATAAACAAATATTTCCCATCATTCTTATTTTAATCAAGCTGTCAAAGGTGTGAGTTCATCAACTGTGACCATAAACTCCATGTTTGTTGCAAATAAGAATCTTATTTGGAGGCCTTTATCAACTACAAGTTCAAGAGAAGCCCATTGTTGGATGACTTATCTTAATATTCCTGATGTAAATTCCAGTAGTTTGAAAGCTTACTTGGTTGAGATTAGCCTTGGTTACTCAGAGGGTATGGTGTCATCAAATGGTTCTTGCTACAAATATCCTGTGCAGTTCAAGTTTACTATAAAATTGAATAATTACAATCTAGAACAATTTGATGTTGATTCCATTCAGGAGCTCTTTGTCTGGAACTATGATCATGTATGTCATCCTCCAGAAATTCCTGATATTAATTGTTTTGATCAATTGAAAATCAGTGAGGACCATGATGCAGAGTGTTTGAAGGTTAAGCAATGGCATTTAGAGACTTTATCTAATGAGATAAACCTTTTCAAGGAGCTGTCTCAGGAAAATTGGTTAGTCAACTTCTTTCATTTGTATCTCAACTTCTTTCATTTGTATCTCATTAAGTAGCTGAGGAAATTTAACTAAAACATCAACTTATCTATCTAATAGTTTATGTATCATTAATCTAAAATTCATTATTCTTTGCAGTAAGTTTGTGAACTTAACATTAGCACGGCTTTTGGTTGCCCATGATGCAATGGTGTCACATGGAGCTTCACGAATGCGAAAGAGGACTTATTCTGAAGAGGTTCTAAAACTCTATGAAGAGCTCATAAAGTTGGATCCATCTCATAAAAGATACTATGAGGATGAGCGAAGCTTAGTTCTAATGTCTCAGGTATGTTTCTGTGGTTCTGTATGTTTTACATGTTTACGTAAAAAGGAAAAAAAAAAAGAATTGAAAATATAAATGATAAACAGAATCGTTATGGCTATAAATGAAATCTGGTGAGGACTTCTAATTCTGTAAACCTCATGGTCATAGGTTGAACAGAACAATGTAGTTGCCAACAAGGCAGCAATACACATGTACATAGGCAATATATGAAATGATACAAGAAAATGAGCAGGGGAATATCACTTGTAGTTGGGAAATCACAATAAATAAGAGACCATCCTATGCTTGCATTCTACTGTTTCTTAACATTGACATGTCATGGATATAAATACAGGCATAGACTATAAGATGTGGCTTAGTATGTAATAGAATATTATTCTTGGTTTTTTTTCATATGAGATTATATCATATATGAATATTGATCCCTATTATGCAAGGAATATGTGGGATCTCAAGGTATGAACTAATTGACAATTATAAAGCATCATTCAATCATGATTGTCATAATTAGATAACTAGTTGTTAGGATGGCCTTATAGGCCAAGCATGAGTTAACTTGAATGTTAATTGTGAAACTGAACCTGAAAAATATGAAATGAAACGAAGAATGACATGGAGCATTTATGCAGCACCATTAAAGTTATCTTGATAGCAGGTGTCACACTATGGATAATTCAGTCTTTTTGAGATATCCAGGAGTTCTATTTTGTTTATGCTGATCATGATTACCACTTTTTTTTATATTTCTCTATGCATTTCCCAAATGTATTTCCTGGTTTTGGAAATTTAGAGAATCTGAATTTAAAGAAAATAATTGCTTTTGTAAACTCATCTGCTTTAAACATGTGAATCAAAATAACAACTTTTCAATAACTTTTCATTTGGATACTACTTCAGTTTATTTGGGTTGTTATTTTTACATCATAAAGTGTTGGTTACTGATTCAACAATGTTAGAAGCAGACAACCTATGATGTTGCAAAATTATGACAGCACATTTATTGAACTTCTTGCTGGTTTTATTCTGCAAACCTCTTTTAGTTCATTTCATATTAAGTTTCATATCCGGTGCTAACATATCTAGTGCTAACTTATGTGCTAAAGCCACTTTCAGATCAGTGCAAATTGCCCTAGCATATTTTCATTCAAATGATTTTGCAGGTGACTTTGGATAAAGAGTTTCTGATGAAGCATACTTGGCATTTTAGTAAATTGACTTCCTCGAGTTTCCATAACCATGCCTGCTTACAGCTTAGCGGATTATCATTATCACGGATTAGCTTTGTTGAGCATTTGTTATGGGTTCAGATGCTAGATCTAAGTCACAATAAGCTTCGAACAATTGCAGGTTGGACGTCTCTGGCCTTGTTTTTTAGCATTTGATCCATGAAAAAAACTTTTATCGTGTATTTCCAGTGTGGTATTGAAATTTTTACTAACTTTTATGCTAGGGGTGTCAATGGGCTGGCTTAGGCTGGGTCGAGACTCAGCCTGAAGCAAGTCTGCAGTTTAAACCTTGAGCCTGAACCCAGCCTAGACTAAGGCCGGAGTAGAACCGGGCTTGGTGTAATTTTTTGTGCCTAACCCAGCCAAACTGGGCATCTTGCCTGACCCAGCCAGGAGTCTACCGAGCTTCCTAAAAACTGGGCCAAATCATGCTGGCTAAATAGTCTAGCCCGAGCCTGGTTTTTCCAGGTTGGCTTGTCCAGCTGCTCAGGCTTGACCGACTCATTGATAGCCCTATCGCATACCCTGATATAAGCGAAGCTTCATGCTATTGAACTTTAACTTTCAGAATGAGTCAAATGCCTGTTGTACAGATGCAAATAAAATATGCTGACGTGCTTTGTTAAGGTGCTTGAGTTCATCTTATTGTATGAAAGGGATATTCAAGTCCTAGCTGAGCTTGACAAAAGGCTTGATTTGTTTAAGAGTCGAGCTCTAACCAAAGTTGTATCTTTGTTCGTTTTTAGTAGAACAAGTTTGAACAAGCCTGTTGTCGAGCCAATCCTGAGTTGTTCATGTACATTTCAGCTTGTTTACAGCCCCAAACAACAGCTCTATTAGTCTCTTTTAATCTTTTCACCTAATGCTTCTGTTGTTGGCCATGTACCTAAGTAAAGGTGGTAAATGGTTTTCCACAACTTTTGCACTTGGTGGAGATTCGAAGTTTGATATTTCTTTCTTTTCTTATTCTTTTTTGATAAACAATCCTGAAAATTTATTTTGTTTTTTGTTATGCTTTTTCAAGTTGCATTGCAGGATACAGATTCATTGGCAAATTCCTTTATTTTTCATTTTGGTCAATTTTATTCACTTTCTCACTTTTAACATGTTCTTCACCGCATTGAACACATGAAAACTGTTAAAATCTGTGTTAGAAATATGGATTTGAGTCTAGTCAAACGAACATGTCACAGGAAGTCAGGAAGCAAGACTCTTTAAACTGCCATGTGGTAATGACTTGTGTGTTGTAAGTTGATCATTATGTTTGTTGTCTAGAGAAGAATTTTGAGGATGATCTTGATTAAAGGGAAGGTAAACGACTGACTAAAATTGAATCCTAAACAAGAAGTGCTGAACTGTGTCAAATTGTCTAGTTCGGGTTGTACCAATCTAGTCCGGTTGGGAACTAGCACTGTTCCAGTGTTTAAAATGAGATGGCCTGATTCTTTGTTAAACCCTGCCTTTCCTGGCTATAACATTGCACGAATTATGTGTTTCCTCTCCCTCTTGGCTTGGAATCCTCGAGAGTGCACCTGCCTCCCACTTGCGAACACCTCTCCTTCCCTCAACTAATTGCGAAGTTGTGATTGTCCATCCCCTCGCTGCCCATATTTTGGTAGGTAGCCCCTCTCCCCCCCCCCCCTCTCTCTCAGGGTCCAGTTAGGGTTAGCATTTCCCTCATCCTCCCCTTCCTCTCTCTTTCTCTCTCCCCTTTTCTTCCTCCCCCTCTCTCTTCTAGTATCATTGTTTCAAAATAGGGGAGAAAGTGTTTCAGCTTCTTTTTTTTTTTTTTTTTTTAAATTTTTGAATTGACGTTGGCAAGCCATATACCTACCATAGTTCAAATTTTGAAAATTAAAAAAAAGTGCAAAATGCCCCAGCATGGTATGGTACAGATCTGTATTATATTGTGCCGGTCGCTGACCCTGGTACTGGCATGGCAATTCTTGATTTTGAATCCTGATCATTGTTGCTGCTGATTAAAAAGGAGGACTCATAGAGATTCATTTATAGTCTGTTGTGATAGAGCAGGCCCTAGGACCTGCATGCATATATGTGTAATTCTTGTCACACATATATGTGCCTTATTATGAAAAAAGTTTCCTCTAGATTCACTACCACCTAATTTTTTTGGGGTGTGAACCTATGTTGGTCTTCAGGATAGGACTTAGGCATTCTTACATCTTGGTTAGCATCTTCTACTTTTTCTCCTTGTTTTGGAGCGAGTGGACAGTGGAAGATTAGAATGCCAACCTTTGATCTAGGGTTTCCCTTGGCACATACACTGAGGGGTGGCCAACTGACATATCAAAGTCCTTTTGGCAACATTGTACAGGGCTAATGTTTTATTGGGTAGCATTTGAAAAATAATGGATGGCATGTATCTACAAAGGATGCATTTCTATAGATTCCTTGCGAGGCACCTTTTCCTAGGAATAACAAGCAATATATTTGATTCCTTAGTCCTTTGAGGTAGGTAGTCTCTAGATGGTTGGCAGAAAAGATATTTGCTTACTTGTTTGTGGCCTATCTCTCCTAACTTTTGATATTAGACTTGAGATCTTTGGTGCTTTGTAAATACTAGGGATGTGTACAAAAGTTCCATAAATGGAACTAAGGATTTGGTTGGGATTTTTCTGAATTTGATAACATAATAGCATATTTGTGGTATGTGGTATGACACTAGGTTAAGCTGTGTAAGGAACTCCAAAAAAATTTGAAGATTAGTTTCTTGAATGAACAGATAGAGAAATGAATGATGTAATGTTGGGGACAAGAAGTTATAGTTCCATCGCACATGTGAGAATGATGCAGTATTAGTGCTAAAACTAGGATAGTATGATATTTCTTGAAGGTTGCTATCAAGGATCCCGGTACCATTACCAGGATCTGTATCGGCATTGGGCCGGTACGATATCGGTACCGTACTATATCGTGTGTTAATGTGGTGCGGTACCATACCATACCGTGTGTCAGTATGGTAGGCATGCCGGTATAAACCCTGGCATGCCCAATTTTTTTTAGGATTTAGGATTTTTTTTTAGGGTTTAGGATTCAGGGTTTAGAGTTTAGGATTCAGGGTTTAGAGTTTAGGATTCAGGATTTAGAGTTTAGGATTTAAAAAATACTAATACATTAATTCTAATTAAAATAAGAAATAAAATTATAATTAAAGTAAGATTATCAGTAATTAATGAAAGTGAAAGGTAAAATATAAATATAATTATATACCGATATTTAGAATTTGATCGAGTGTCGATGTCCATAAATATCGGGATCATTTATATACTGTGGAGAAAGATCAGTAAATCTCTCTAACCAGGTAGCATGATACTCCCTGTAAGCTTATCCAAAGAGGTATGCGTGATGGATCGTAACTCATCGCAGATCCCTCGCTGGGATTCGGATTTTGAAAGGTATCTAGAGATTGATGATATGGTTGTACAAGGGGTCCATCCAAATATACGAGCAGCAAAATCAGATCCGTAAGATGCTATGAGCTGCATGAGATAATAATTACTAGAAGATATCTCGGATGAACCATATGGATCACAAGCTACTGGTAGCTGCGGATAAGAGAATCCTGAATATGAGGATGATCCTGATATATCCATGGATTCTACTCCACGTGCAAGAGTTGTAGCTTTATTGTGTCTTGAACAACCTCGTGGAGCCCGTCGTCTATATGGAATCGTATTACCACGGGGTCTACCAGCTGGTGCATCATGGTTTGTATCATGTGGCATGGCTAAACTGTGACTCACCAATAAATCGAAGATGAATAGGTGGCTGCGATTTTTGCCCTCTGGTCCTTCCCTAATCACTAGATCCTCCATTATCTAAGGAAGCACTAGCATCACTCTTTCTGGTATTTGAATCTAAATGGACTAAGTGCTTTGATGGAGATGCAACTATCTTTTCTTTTTTTTATCTCTGGACCGAATAGATGGCGGGGAGAGATGATGTGATGTATCTGCTGTTGGGTTACTTAGGCTGAGCGCAGCGGAAGACTGGGTTTCAAAAATTTCATATTTGAAATCCTGACCGGCCGGAACCCTAAACTCTAGGACCACTTGATCATGACAACTAATAAATCTAATCTTTAGGATTATAGAGGAATACATGGAATGCTATATTTTTTTATTTCCACTAGGCATACAAGTGCGTGCCCTCCAGAGGTGATCCACACAGGAATCGGACCAAAGAAGCACTCCTATGCAAGTTGCTTGTTTGCCTGGGATTGTTTCGACAACCTTTCGGACTTTTCTCCTTTGCTAGATCCCCTATCCTCCTTCAGGGGTTTCAAAGAGCATTCTGAATCCACTCTCAATTCCCTAATACTCTTATTATTTTTCTTTCTAGGCTCTTGTCTTAATTAGACTAGCCTTGTCTAGAAAGAATAAGTTATGTCTTAAAGAGACAAACTTGTCTTAAAGGAGGGAAAGAAAAAGGAGATAGTATTCTGATGGGAGTCTTATCTGCCTTGGCATCAGATTACCGATGCCCATATATAGAATGGGATGGGGTGCCTGATAAGTCTATCCATCAGCCATTTGATAAGACTCTTTAAATAGAAGTCTTATAAGGATAGAAAAATATATATGGATAAGACCTTTCATGTGCCAAGAGACAAGTCTTTGTCTCTTCGGTTTCCAGCAACTTTTCTCCTTTTGCCACTTGGCGTTGACTAGTTATAGGAAGCCCAAAAAGTGTATTTTCAGATGTGAGGCGTTGTAGATATACAAGAGCCTTCAAACAGAAGGACTCTTGGTTTCAAATTAGCGCCAAAATGAAGAGACGCAGCTCTTCATTTTGCGCCAATCCTTTTCACACCGAATTTCACCTTTTTGACTAGTCAATGCCCTTCCAAATGGGTGTGGAGATGAGGATGAAGTCCCTTGGACTATATTTGGCCTTGGTGACTGACAGGCAGGACTCTTGGTCCTCGGGGTCCTTCTGCGTACATGCATTTTGGCGCACACCAAGAATTGGCGCCAAGAGTCCATGCCTTGTAGGACTCTTCAAAATAACCAAGATAAATGCCAAATAAATTTAGTAAATACTAAATTAAGCTGCCCCATTTAGGACTCAACCCAATTTAAATACCACTTAATTGGTTAGCCTAATTAGCAAACAAGCTTGACCCAATCCAATTAGATTAGGAGTTGGACGAGCCAACATATGCTAGTATGTCAATTAGCTAGCTAATTAGGATCCCATGATCCTAATAAATATACAATTAACTTTCTTAGCCAATTTTTTAATGTGTGTGATCCTTTGGGTTCCATATCTAGCCAGTAGTAGGTTTAGGTTCAAGCCAATTCGATCCAATCAAACTCGATTGACCTAATTAGGTCAAATTGAGCTGATCTAAGTTGCCAATTCGAATCAACTTCCAAATTGACTCATGAATCCAATTGAATTGATCCATGAAAACTTATAAAACATGATGTCTAGCAACATATCATGCCTACCCGAAAGATGAGAAATTTGATGAAAATTATCAAAATATCCTTTAATAGAAAGTTACCGTGCAATTCAATCATTCGATCTTTCTTTATCTCGATTAAGTGATGGGCATGGATAAATGTCAAACCGTAGCACTTAATTATTTTGAATCTCAATTCGATAATGAAGACTCGACTGATGAAAGATTAGAAACTCCATCAAATCTCATTATGCTTTGATCAAAGACTTCCTAAGTCATCATTCAAAGAGATTACACGGGATAATTTCTCCTCTTACTAGGAGTGATTGATTCTTTGTTGACCTACTTAATACTTTCATACACAATTTTCCATATCCAGAAGCACCACGTACATGACTTAATTGCCATGAATGAGCATGCACGAAAACATGGGTTCATGTGCACAAGATACTATAGTAGTCTCAGGTCTAAGGACCGCATGCACAACTCTCACTAAGAGAACATTCTTTTGACAAGTAAGACTTTCATTTGATGTTCTCTTGTCGGATCAGTTCAGCGAACTCAACCTAATGAGCATCCATATCCTTGTATTACTATCTCTACATAAGTGGTTGTGAGACCAACCACCCTCTCCATCGAGCATATATAGGATGTGCTAGTCTTTCCGGATTCATCAATCCCCGAATCGAATATCCAACGACTAGGAATATTTTAGATTAGGATTTATAGGAACTTAGGTCTCACCATTATGATCTTCATTATAATCCTAATTCCATTGTCCTAACCTATGGGATTCATCATAATCTTGATAAGACAGCATTATGATGAATCAAATGCCTTTTATAAATAAATAATATCATATATGAGCTAGAAGATTATAATAATGCCCATATAAAGATTGCCTTTAAGGGCACCATTCTTTCAATCTTCTACTTTCACTAAAGCCAATCATCTTTGTATTTTATACCCAAACAATCAAGTGATGATCAAACTGCTGCTTTGGTAGTGCTTTAGTGAATGGGTCAGCTATATTGTTCTTTGTATCTACTCATTCAATGAGAACATCTTGCCTTTCTATGATCTCTCGAACGAGGCGGAAGCGTCTTAGAATGTGCTTGGACTTATGATGAGACCTTGGTTCTTTAGCTTGCGCAATAGCTCCAGTGTTATCACAATAAAGTGGCACCGATTGTTGTATAGCATGAACCACGTCCAATTTCGTGATGAATTTCTTCATCCATAGCTTCCTTTGTGGCTTCACTTGCAGCTATGTACTCTGCTTCAGTGACTGAGTCAGCTACAGTTGACTGCTTTGTACTCTTCCAACTCACTGCACTGTCATATATGGTGAAGGCATATCCTGATATGGATTTGCTATCATCAAAATCTGATTGAAAACTAGAATATGTATACCCTTCTAGTTTTAAATCTTATCCACTATATATTTGAAAAAACATCTTTAGTTTTTCTCAGATACTTAAGAATGTTTTTTACAGCTTTTCAATGATCCTTCCCTGGGTCAGCTTGGAACATGCGTATTATGCCCGAGGCATAAGCAACATCAGGCCTGGTACATAACATGGCATACATAATTGATCCTACAGCCGAAGCATAAGGGATCAAACTCATTCTCCCTCTCTCTTTTGGTGTCTTAGGAGACATCTTCTTGAAGAGGTGTATGCCTCGACTCATGGGCAAGTAACCTTTCTTACTTTCCTCTATGTTGAATCTCTTCAACACTAAGTCAATGTACCTGAATTGGGATAAGCCAACCATTCTCTTAGATCTATCTCTATAGATCTTTATACCTAGTATATAGGATGCCTCTTCCAAATTCTTGATGGAAAACTGCTTTGATAGCCAAGACTTGATTGATTGCAACATTGGGATATCATTCCCAATGATGAGTATGTCATCGACATACAAAACTAAGAAAACAAGGACACTCCCACTTGTTTTCTTGTACACGGTTTATCCACATTCTTGATGAAACCAAACTCTTTGATTGTTTCATCAAAGCAGATGTTCCAACTCCTCAATGCTTGTTTCAATCCATAAATGGATTTCTTAAGCTTGCATACTTGGTTTGGTCTCTCACTTGAGACAAACCCCTCTGGTTATGACATATAGACTTCTTCCTCAAGATATCCATTAAAGAAAGTAGTCTTTACATTCATCTGCCAGATTTCATAGTCATAGTATGCAGCTATGGCAGGCAATATCCAAATGGACTTGAGCATGGCTACTGGTGAAAAAGTATCATCATAGTCAACACCATGTCTTTATCTGAAACCTTTTGCCACCAGTCTAGTCTTGTAAGTCTCTATTTGACCTTCTGCTCCAATCTTCTTCTTGAAGATCCATTTACATCCAATTGGGTTTACTCCTTCATGTGGATCTATTAATGTCCAAACCTGATTAGAGTATATGGAGTCCATCTCAGATTTTATGGCTTCTAGCCATTTGTCAATCTCCACTCGTGACAGTTTTCGTATAGATCACAGGATCATTATTCTGTATGATACTGGCTTCATTATTATTTCCAATAACAAAACCATATCTGAGAGGTGCACTTCGCACTCTCTCTGACCTACGGAGAGGTGTGTGTTGTGGTTGTTCCTGAACCTTAGGAACATCTGGTTGAGGAATTGCTTTAGGTATAGGTTAAACTTCTTCAAGTTCAAATATCCTCTCACTGCCCTTTTCTTAGATAAACTCCTTTTCCAAGAATGTGGCATGCCTACTGACAAAGACCTTTTGCTCAGTAGGGTAGTAAAAATGGTAACCCATACTTTTTTTAGGATATCCTACAAACCTGCACTTGTCAGCCCTAGCATTTAGCTTACATCCAAAAACATTCTTGACATAAGCAGGGCAATCCCAAATCTTAAAAAACTTATGACATTGCTTTCTCCCTTTCCATAATTCATATGGAGTGCTTTTAACTGTCTTTGATGGCACCCTATTCAATATGTAGGTAGCAGTATCTAGGGCATAATTCTATAAGGATACTGAAAGAACTGTGAAGCATATCATGGATCGTACCATGTTCTACAAAGTTCGGTTCCTCCTTTTTGCTACACCATTTAGCTGTGGTGCATATGAAGGAGTCCATTCATAGAGTATGTCTTTGTTTTTAAGATGATTGAAAAATTTACTAGACAAGTATTCTTCTCCTCTATCAGATCAAAGGATTTTAATACTATGCCTAGTTTGTTTTTCAACCACACTTTGATATTCTTTGAATTTTTCAAAGGCTTCGGACTTGTATTTCATAAGATACACATATTTGAACCTTGAAAAGTCATCAGTAAAACTGATGAAGTAAGAGTATCCTCCTCTGGCCTGGGTTGTCATAGGACCATACATTTGTATTTACTAGAGCCAACAACTCAGTTGCCCTCTCTCCATGTCCTGTGAATGGAGATTTGGTTATTTTACCCATGAGACAGGACTCATAAGTTCCTAATGATTTAAGATCAAAAGGTTCAAATAAATTTTCTTTGTATAACTTGTTTATTCTGGACTCACTTATATGACCTAAGCGGTAGTGCCAAAGATAAGTGACATTCACATCATTTCTCTTTCTTTTCTTATTTTTAACAAGCATAATTTCATGAGTGACAGAATCAAAAGACCATTTGTAAATGTACCACAATCAAAGAATTTTTTTGAAAAGAAAATCGAGCACCTATGGCTTGATAAATTTATTTTATAACTTTGTTTTAACAACAAAGGTACATAAATAATATTCTTTATAATGTTGGGTACATAATAATAATATTTTAATTCAAAAATATTGTTTGATGATAATAATAGCAGATAGGTGCCAATAGCTTTAGCTTGAATGGGGTCATCACTTGTGCCAAACAACTCGAAGTCACCCTTCTTCAAGCTCTTACATCTCTGTAATCCCTACAAGATTTGCAGATATGAGACCCACATACGGTATCCAATACGCATGTATCTGAGGCTGAAGAACTCAATGACAAGTTTGTTTATGTCATGTACAAACCTTTTGATGCTCCACCAACATCATGCTTCAAACTTGCAAGATATAACTTGCAATTCTTCTTTTAGTGCCCTTGCTTCCCATAATAATAGCAGGTCCTATCAGCAGAGGGCTTTCTTGTCTTTTTCCTCTTCTGGAAGCTACTCTTAGGGTTCCGTTTTCTCTTTGAAACCTTTTTCATTGCCTGCTTCTTCCTTCCCTCAACCAGAAGAAGCTGAGCCTTATCATCTTTAAAGTGGCTCTCTGCTGTCTTGAGCATATTCAGCAGCTCAGGCAATGATATATTTAATTTGTTCATGTAATAATTCATGACAAACTATGAGAAAGAATCTGGGAGTGACTATATGATCAAGTCCTGATTTAGCTCTCCATCCATCACAAACCCTAATCGACCTATCGAGTGATCAGGTCAATCATCTTGAGGACATGTGCCTGAACAGAAGAGTCCTCACTCAGCTGTGCTCGGAACAACTGCTTCGATGTCTCATATCGAGTAGTCCGACTATGCTCTCCATAAAGCTCTTTAAGATTAAGCAATATGGACTGAGGTTCCATTTCCTCATGTTGCCTCTGCAATTCATTGCTCATAGAGGCCAACATGATGCACTTGACAGTCATGCTGTCATTTTGCCACATTTTATATGTGGCTCTTTTCTCAGTAGCATCCTCTCCTATCGGGTCTAGGTCAGGAGAATCGAGGATATAGGCAATCTTTTCCTGAGCTAATACAATCCTCAGGTTTCTCAACCAGTCCATATAATTTGGACCGATCAACTTGTTGGCATCTAAGATGCCATGCAGTAAAAAAGTAGAATGTAACAATCTACAGTAAGTAAAGAACAACTATAAGCAGACCACTCATGATGATATTCACAATTAGATAAGGATTTTTGCATCTAATTGTGTCTCCCATTATTTTTTTTCGAATATCATAACCCTCAACTATGATAAGCGGGAAACCCTGCTATGGTTTTCTTAGTGGGGTTGAGATCCCAATTCCTCATGAATGCCTTTTGTTAATCACAACAAACACCCATGAGTTTAAGGATAGAAAAATCCCATTCCAATTGCAACTCATGCAACTCTTAACATAACACTTGTCTTTAAGACACTTATAGCTTTGTATTAATCACAATAAATTATAATGTCTTAGTTTAGTCAGACCCTTCATTTCCAACAAAGCAACACCACCAATCACAACAAAGCAACACCACCAATCATGCCATAAAACATAAAAATGCACTAAGACAAATATCATATCAAACCCTAGAGTAGGCATTGTACCAATCACAACAAACCTATTATAGATTTTTGATATGAATTTGGCTTAGCATGAAGGAAGGCAATTTGTAATATGCTTAATCAATTAGCATTTCCAATTTAGGATTTAGATATGACCAAATTGGCCAGGTAAGTAGGAGAGATGAGGGGGTCCTTCCATTGCTTTCCTTAGACACTAATTAAATTGGTCAGGTTAGACAACGGAAGCAATTAAAAATCTCATTCCTTTTACCTTACAAGAACTACTTTACCTAGACACTAATTGGCTAATCAAGCCCTAATCGAATTTGCATCATGGTTAACTTACATTAGAACTAAATATAATTTTTATGAGGGCTTTGATGGTTTCTAACGTGTTCTAATTAATCATATCAACATAACATTCATTCCAACAATCAAGCATATTAATCCTAATATACATACTATAAACATTATTATAATATCAATTTGTTCACCTCACTTGTTCATGGGATATGATCACAGCGGCACCCCAATATGCTATAGGAGATTCCATTGAATGGGATGAAAGGGCTATGAAATCCTAATTAACTCTTATGACCGGACGACCATGGTGACTAACCCAATCCGAAGCAGTTACTAGGATATATGTATTTGAACTAATCATGCATTTATTCATGGTATAGTAAGCAATCAACACTAAAGAGATTACTAATTGCATGCATCAAGGTGGCTCTGATACCATTGTTGGGTTACCTAGGCTGGGCGTAGTGGAAGACTGGGTTTCAAACCACAGGTCCCAAGATCGAAACCTGGCTCTGATACCACTGTTGGGTTACCTAAGCTGGGCGCAGCGGAAGACTGGGTTTCAAAAATTTCATATTTGAAATCCTGACCAGCCAGAACCCTAAATCCTAGGACCACTTGATCATGACAACTAATAAATCTAATCTTTAGGGTTATAAAGGAATACCTGGAATGCTATATTCCTTTATTTCTACTAGGCACATAAGTGCATGCCCTCTAGAGGTGATCCACACAGGAATCGGACCAAGAAAGCACTCCTATGCAAGTTGCTTGTTTGCCTGGGACTCTTTCGGCAGCCTTTCGGACTTTCCTTCTTTGCTGGATCCCCCACCCTCCTGTAGGGAAGCACTTTGAATCCACTCTCAATTCCTTCATACTTTTATTTTTCTTCCTAGGCTCTTGTCTTAATTAAACTAGCCTTGTTTAGAAAGAACAAGTTATGTCTTAAATTGACAAACTTGTCTTAAGGGAGAGGGAGAGAAAAAGGAGATAGTATTCTGATGGGAGTCTTATCTGCCTTGGCATCAGATTATCGATGCCTTTATATAGAGTTGGATGGGGTGCCTGATAAGTCTATCCATCAGCCATTTGATAAGACTCTTCAAATAGAAGTCTTATAAGGATAGAAAAACATCCGGATAAGACCTTTCATGCGCCAAGAGACAAGTCTTTGTCTCTTCAGTTTCTACCAACTTTTCTCCTTTTGCCACTTGGCCTTGACCGGTTATGGGAAGCCCAAGAAGTGTGTTTTCAGATGTGAGGCATCGTAGAAAAACAGGAGCCTTCAAACAGGACTCTTGGTCTCAAATTAGCGCCAAAATGAAGAGACGTAACTCTTCATTTTGTACCAATCCCTTTCACACTGAATTCCATCCTTTTGACTGGTCAATGCCCTTCCAATGGGCGTGGAGATGAGGATGAAGTCCCTTGGACTTTATTTGGCCTTGGTGACTAACAGGCAAGACTCTTGGTCCTTTTGCGCACATGCATTTTGGCGCACACCAAGAATTGGCGCCAAGAGTCCATGCCTTGTAGGACTCTTCAAAATGACCAAGATAAATGCCAAATAAATTCAGATAAATATTGAATTAAGCTGCCGCACTTAGGACTCAACCCAATTTAAATACCACCTAAATTGATTAGCCTAATTAGCAAACAAGCTGATCCAATCCAAATAGGTTAGGAGTTGGGCTAGCCAATATATGCTAGTATGTCAATTAGCTAGCTAATTAGGATCCCATGATCCTAATAAATATATAATTAACTTTCTTAGCCAATTTTTTAATGTGTGTGATCCTTTGGATTCCACATCTAGCTAGTAGTAGGTCTAGGTTCAAGTCAATTCGATCCAATCGAACTCAATTGATCTAATTAGGTCAAATTGAGATAACCTAAGTTGCCAATTCGAACCAACTTCTGAATTGACTCATGAATCCAATCGAATTGATCCATAAAAATCTACAAGACATGATTGACGTTTAGCAACGTGTCATGCCTACCCGGAAGATGAGGAATTTGGTAGAAATTATCAAAATACCCTTCAGTAGAAAGTTACTGTGCAATTCAATCCTTCGATCTTCCTTTGTCTCGATTAAGTGATTGGCATGGATAAATGTCAAATCCTAGTATTTAATCCTTTCGAATCTCAATTTGATAATGAAGACTCGACCGATGAAAAATTAGAAATCCTATTTAATCTCATAATGCTTTGATCAAAGACTTTCTTAGTCATCATTCGAAGAGATCACACGGGATAACTTCTCTTACAAAAAGTGATCGATTTCTTGTTGACCTACTCATTACCTTCATACACAATCCATCATATCTAGAAGCACCTTGTACATGACTTAATTATCATGAATGAGCATGCACCAAAACATGGGTTCATGTGCACAAGATACTATGGTAGTCTCAGGTCTAAGGACCATATGTACAACTTCCACTAAGAGAATATTCTTTTGACAAGTAAGATTTCCATTTGATGTTCTCTTGTCGGATCAGTTCAGTGAACTCATAACCTAATGAGCATCCACATCCTTGTATTAGTGTCTTTACACAAGTGGTTGTGAGACCAACCACCCTCTCCATCGAGCATATATAGGATGTGTTAGTCTTTTCGGATTCATCGATCCCCGAATCGAGTATCCAACGACCAGGTACATTTTATATTAGGATTTATAGGAACTTAGGCCTCATCGTTATGATCTCCATCATAACCCTAATTTCATTGTCTATGAGATTCATCATAATCTTGATAAGACAGCAGCATGATAAATCAAATGCCTTTTATAAATAAATAATATCAATAATGAGCTGGAAGATCATAATAATGCTCATACAAAAATTGGCTTTTAGGGCACCATTCATTCAATCTCCCACTTGCACTAAAATCAATCATCGTTGTATTTTTCACCCATACAATCTAAGTGGCGATCAAACTGCTGTTTGGTAGTGCTTTAGTGAATGGGTCTGCTATATTGTTCTTTGTATCTACTCGTTCAACGAGAACATCGTCTTTCTATGATCTCTCGAATGAGGTGGAAACGTCTTAGGATGTGCTTGGACTTATGATGAGACCTTGGTTTCTTAGCTTGCACAACAGTTTCAGTGTTATCACAATAAAGTAGCACCGATTATTGTATAGCAGGAACTACGCCTAATTCCATGATGAATTTCTTCATCCACACAGCTTTCTTTGCGGCTTCACTTGCAGCTATGTACTCTGTCTCAGTGACTGAGTCAGCTATAGTTGGCTGCTTTGTACTCTTCCAACTCACTGCATCGACATATAGGGTGAAGACATACCCTTATATGGATTTTCTATTATCCGGATCTGATTGAAATCTAGAATCTGTATATCCTTCTAGTTTTAATTCAGATCCACTATATATTAGAAAAACATTGTCTTTTTCAGGTACTTAAGATTGTTTTTCACAGCTTTCCAATGATCAGCCTGGAACCTGCTTACTATGCTAAGATATAAGCAACACCAGGCTTGGTACATTAATAAATAGCATACATAATTGATCCTATAGTCGAAGCATAAGTGATCAAACTCATTCTCTCTCTTCTGGTATCTTAGGAGACATCTTCTTGGAGAGGTGTATGCCTTGACTCATAGGCAAGTAACCTTTCTTACTTTCCTCCATGTTGAATCTCTTCAACACTAAGTCAATGTATCTGGATTGGGATAAGCCAATCATCCTCTTATATATATCTTTATAGATCTTTGTACCTAGTATATAGGATGCTTCTCCCAAATTCTTCATGAAAAATTGCTTTGATAGCCAAGACTTGATCGATTACAACATTGGGATATCATTCCCAATGATGAGTATGTCATCGACATACAAAACTAAGAAAACAAGGGCACTCCCATTTATCTTCTTGTACACACGGTTCATCCACATTCTTGATGAAACCAAACTCTTTGATTGTTTCATCAAAGTAGATGTTCCAACTCCTCGATGCTTGCTTCAATCTATAAATGGTTTTTTTAAGCCTGCATACTTGGTTTGGTCTCTTACTTGAGACAAATCCCTCTGGTTGTGACATATAGACTTCTTCCTCAAGATATCCATTAAGGAAAGCTGTCTTTACATCCATCTGCTAGATTTCATAGTCATAGTATGCAGCTATGTCAAGCAATATTCGAATGGACTTGAGCATGGTTACTGGTGAAAAAGTTTCATCATAGTCAACACAATGTCTTTGTTTGAAATCTTTTGTCACCAACCTAGCCTTGTAGGTCTCTATTTGACCTTCTGCTCCAATCTTCTTCTTGAAGACCCATTTACATCCAATTGGGTTTACTCCATCAGGTGGATCTACTAATTTCCAAGCCTGATTAGAGTACATGGAGTCCATTTTAGATTTAATGGCTTCCAGCCATTTGTCAGAGTCTTCACTCGTGACAACTTCCGTATAGGTCACAGGATCATCATCCTGTATGATACTAGCTTCATTATCATTCCCAATAACAAAACCATATCTGAGAGGTGCACTTCGCACTCTCTCTGACCTACGGAGAGGTGTATGTTGTGGTTGTTCCTGAACCTTAGAAATATCTGGTTGAGGAATTGTTTCAGGTGTATGTTGAACTTCTTCAAGTTCAAATATCCTCTCACTGCCTTTTTCTTGGATAAATTCCTTTTCCAAGAATGTGGCATGCCTACTGATAAAGACCTTTTGCTTAGTAGGGTGGTAGAAAAGGTAACCCATGTCTTTTTTAGGATATCCTACAAACCTGCACTTATCAGTCCTAGCACTTAGCTTATATCCAAAAACATTCCTGACATAAGCAGGGCAACCCCTAGATCTTAAAAAATTTAAAGACAATACTTTTTTCTTTTCCATAATTCATATGGAGTGCTTTTAACTGTCTTTGATGGCACCTTATTCAATATGTAGGTAGCAGTATCTAGGACATAATCCCAGAAGGATACTGGAAGATCTGTGAAGCATATCATGGACCGTACCTTGTCCAACATGGTTCGGCTTCTCCTTTCTGCTATACCATTTAGCTGTGGTGTGTATGGAGTCCATTCAGAGAGTATGCCTTTATCTTTGAGATGATTGAGAAATTCACTAGATAAGTATTCTCCTCCTCTATCAGATCGAAGGATTTTAATACTATGTCCAGTTTGTTTCTCAACTATACTTTGATACTCTTTGAATTTTTCAAAGGCTTCGGATTTGTTTTTCATAAGATACACATTCAAACCTTGAAAGGTCATCAGCAAAATTGATGAAGTAAGAGTATCCTCCTCTGGCCTGGGTTGTCATAGGACCATACACATCTGTATGTACTAGACCTAACAACTTAGTTGCCCTCTCTTCATGTCCTGTGAATAGAGATTTGGTCATTTTATCCATGAGACTGAAAGAATGGTGTCTTAAAAGCCAATCATTGTAAGGGCATTTTTATAATCTTCCAATCCATGTATGATATTATTTATCAATAAAAGGCATCTTTTGATTCATCATACTGCTGTATCTTATCAAGATTATGATGAATCCTATAGGTTAGGGCAATGGAATTAGGGTTATGATGGAAATCATAACGGTGAGATCTAAGTTTCTATAAACCCTAATATAAAATGTTCCTAGTCGTTGGATAATCGATTCGGGGATCGATGAATCTGGAAAGACTATCACATCCTATGTATGCTCAATGGAGAGGGTGGTTGGTCTCACAACTACTTGTATAGAGACGCTAATACAAGGATGTGGGTGCTCATTAGATTATGAGTCCACTGAACTGATCCGATAAGAGAACATCAAATGGAAGTCTTATTTACTTGTCAAAAGAATGTTTCTTAGTGGGAGTTGAGCATATGATCCTTAGACCTGAGACTACCATAGTATCTTGTACACATGAATCCATGTTTTGGTACATACTCATTCATGACAATTAAGTCATGTATGGGATGTTTCTGGATATGGTGGATTGTGTATGAAGGTAATGAGCAGGTCAACAAGTAATCGATTATTCCTAGTAAGAGGAGAAGTTATCCCATGTGATCTTTTCGAATGATGACTCAGGAAGTTTTTGATTCAAGCAGGATGAGATTAGATAGGGTTTCTAATCATTCATCGATCGAGTCTTCATTATTGAATTGAGATTCAAAAGGATTAAGCGGTAGGGTTTGACATTTATCCATGCCTATCACTTAAATCGGGATATAGGGAGATCGAAGGATTGAATTGCAGGTAACTTTCTACTGAAAGGTATTTTGATATTTTCCACCAAATTTCTCATCTTTCGGGTAGGCATGACATGTTGCTAGACATCAATTATGTCTTGTAGGTTTTCATGAATCAATTGGATTGAATTCATGAGTCAATTCGAAAGCTAGTTCGAATTGGCAACTTAGGTCAGCTCAATTTGACCTAATTAGATCAATCGGGTCCGATTGGATCAAATTGGCTTGGACCTAAACCTATTGCTGGCTAGATGTGGAACCCAAAGGGTCACACATTAGGGAGTTGGTCTAAGAAGTCAATTGACATTTAATTAGGGTCATGGGAACCTAATTGGTTAGTTAGATTGCACACTAGCATGTGTATGCTAACCTAACTTCTAATCCAATTGAATTGGGTCTAAAAGGTTGCTAAATGGACTAACCAATTTATGGAAAATCTAAATTGGGTTGGGTGTTAAGTGGAATGAATTTATCAGAATTTATCTGATATTTTTTATGGCTTTTATAAGCCAAATACCAAGAGTCCCAAGGGCATGGGACTCTTGGTGCCAAAAGAAATGGTCGGCAATTAAAGGGGGCGCAGAAGGACCAAGAGTCCTGCTTGATAATCACTTATATGGTGATAAAGTACATTTAATCCCCTTTCATTTGACACCTATATTGGATATACTTTGACTAGTCAAAGGTAGCATATGGCATGGAGAAAGTTGACCGACAAGTGAAGAGCGGCGACTCTTCACTATTGGCACATAGAAAAGGACCTAGAATCCTTCTGCTTTGGGGACTTGGTTTCCTGATAAAGCAAGATGTCCCTTAGCCTCATCTCCATGCCAATTGAATGGCTTATGACCGGTCAAAATAAAAGGAAGAATGTGGTGGAAGGAAGTTGGTGCATATGAAGAGTTGCAAATTAAAAGTAGTCTTTTTGCTTTTAAGGAATTTTAAAACACCGATTCTTGAAATTAAAAGCCATGTCCCTTGGCTTACTTAAAACCGGTATTTGACGTGTCAAGTGGAGAAGTCGGAAGAATTCAGGGACTTGAGTGAGGCAGTTGGCGCATGAAAATAGTTGACCTTTCATTTATGAGACTCTTGCTATATGAAGAGTCTTATTTGATAAATTGAAAGGCTTATCATGGGCTGATAAGAAGGCTTATCTGGCGCCTCCCCATCTTCTATAAATATCCATTGGTGTTTAGGCTGATGGTATATGATTCCATCTTTCTTTTTTACACTTACACTCTGCCACAGTCTCCTTTGTCTCCTTCCTCCCTTAGAGTTTAGGTCTTGTCTTAAGACAAGTCCACCATTTGAAGACAAGGGTTTAAGAAGAGATTTAGGAAGTGGAAAAGAGAGTAAAGAGAGAATTTGGAGAGGGCTCAGAGTGCTCTACAGGAGGGCAAGGGTTTGAGCAAGAAGAGGCTGCCAAAGGAAGAAAGGCCATGAAAAGAGTCCCAATGGCTTAAGAAACCTACTAGGAGTGCTTCCTAGGATCAATTCCTGTGTGGATCACTTCTGGAGGGCATGCACTTGTGTGCCTAGTGGAAAGAAGGAATTAGCGTTCTACGTATTTTTCCAAACCCTAATTGCATGACTTGTTAATTATAATGAATAAGGGATCTTAAGCTTAGGGTTTCAAGTTGTTTGGAGTTTCAAGAAAGAAATTTTTTGAAATGCATTGTTTCGTTGTGCCATCGAAACCCTGGAAACCCAACAGAGACAGGACTCACAAGTTCCTAATGATTCAAGATCAAAAGGTTCAAAGAAATTTTCTTTATATAACTTGTTTATCCTGGACTCACTTATATGATTTAAGCGGTAGTGCCAAAGATAAGTGACATTCATATTATCTCTCTTTCTTTTCTTATTTTCAATAAGTATAATTTCATCATTGAGTGGCAGAATCAAAAGACCATTAGTAAATGTACCACAACCAAAGAATTTCTTTGAAAATAAAATCGAGCACTCATGGCTCGACAAATTTATTTCATAACCTTGTTTTAATAATAAAGGTACATAAATAATATTCCTTATAATGTTGGGTACATAATAACAATATTTTAATTCAAGAATATTGTTCGATGATAATAATAGCAGATAGGTGCCAACAGCTTCAGCTTGAATGGGGTCACCACTCGTGCCAAACAACTCGAAGTCACCCTTCAAGCTCTTACGTCTCTGTAATCCCTGCAATGACTTGCAGATATGAGACCCACATATGGTATCCAATACCCATGTATTTGAAGCTGAAGAACTCAATGACAAGTTTGTTTATATCATGTACAAATCTTTTGATGCTCCACCAACATCATGCTTCAAACTTGTAAGATATAACTTGCAATTCTTCTTCCAGTGCCCTTACTTCCCACAATGGTAGCAGGTCCCATCAGCAGAGGGCTTCCTTGCCTTTTTCCTCTTCTGGAAGCTACTCTTAGGGTTCGTCTTTCTCTTTGAACTTTAATACTATGTCCAGTTTGTTTCTCAACTATACTTTGATACTCTTTGAATTTTTCAAAGGCTTTGGACTTGTTTTTCATAAGATACACATTCAAACCTTGAAAGGTCATCAGCAAAATTGATGAAGTAAGAGTATCCTCCTCTGGCCTGGGTTGTCATAGGACCACACACATCTGTATGTACTAGACCTAACAACTTAGTTGCCCTCTCTTCATGTCCTGTGAATAGAGATTTGGTCATTTTATCCATGAGACTGAAAGAATGGTGTCTTAAAAGCCAATCATTGTAAGGGCATTTTTATAATCTTCCAATCCATGTATGATATTATTTATCAATAAAAGGCATCTTTTGATTCATCATACTGCTGTATCTTATCAAGATTATGATGAATCCTATAGGTTAGGGCAATGGAATTAGGGTTATGATGGAAATCATAACGGTGAGATCTAAGTTTCTATAAACCCTAATATAAAATGTTCCTAGTCGTTGGATAATCGATTCGGGGATCGATGAATCTGGAAAGACTATCACATCCTATGTATGCTCAATGGAGAGGGTGGTTGGTCTCACAACTACTTGTATAGAGACGCTAATACAAGGATGTGGGTGCTCATTAGATTATGAGTCCACTGAACTGATCCGATAAGAGAACATCAAATGGAAGTCTTATTTACTTGTCAAAAGAATGTTTCTTAGTGGGAGTTGAGCATATGATCCTTAGACCTGAGACTACCATAGTATCTTGTACACATGAATCCATGTTTTGGTACATACTCATTCATGACAATTAAGTCATGTATGGGGTGTTTCTGGATATGGTGGATTGTGTATGAAGGTAATGAGCAGGTCAACAAGTAATCGATTATTCCTAGTAAGAGGAGAAGTTATCCCATGTGATCTTTTCGAATGATGACTCAGGAAGTTTTTGATTCAAGCAGGATGAGATTAGATAGGGTTTCTAATCATTCATCGATCGAGTCTTCATTATTGAATTGAGATTCAAAAGGATTAAGCGGTAGGGTTTGACATTTATCCATTCCTATCACTTAAATCGGGATATAGGGAGATCGAAGGATTGAATTGCAGGTAACTTTCTACTGAAAGGTATTTTGATATTTTTCACCAAATTTCTCATTTTCGGGTAGGCATGACATGTTGCTAGACATCAATTATGTCTTGTAGGTTTTCATGAATCAATTGGATTGAATTCATGAGTCAATTCGAAAGCTAGTTCGAATTGGCAACTTAGGTCAGCTCAATTTGACCTAATTAGATCAATCGGGTCCGATTGGATCAAATTGGCTTGGACCTAAACCTATTGCTGGCTAGATGTGGAACCCAAAGGGTCACACATTAGGGAGTTGGTCTAAGAAGTCAATTGACATTTAATTAGGGTCATGGGAACCTAATTGGTTAGTTAGATTGCACACTAGCATGTGTATGCTAACCTAACTTCTAATCCAATTGAATTGGGTCTAAAAGGTTGCTAAATGGACTAACCAATTTATGGAAAATCTAAATTGGGTTGGGTGTTAAGTGGAATGAATTTATCAGAATTTATCTGATATTTTTTATGGCTTTTATAAGCCAAATACCAAGAGTCCCAAGGGCATGGGACTCTTGGTGCCAAAAGAAATGGTCGGCAATTAAAGGGGGCGCAGAAGGACCAAGAGTCCTGCTTGATAATCACTTATATGGTGATAAAGTACATTTAATCCCCTTTCATTTGACACCTATATTGGATATACTTTGACTAGTCAAAGGTAGCATATGGCATGGAGAAAGTTGACCGACAAGTGAAGAGCGGCGACTCTTCACTATTGGCACATAGAAAAGGACCTAGAATCCTTCTGCTTTGGGGACTTGGTTTCCTGATAAAGCAAGATGTCCCTTAGCCTCATCTCCATGCCAATTGAATGGCTTATGACCGGTCAAAATAAAAGGAAGAATGTGGTGGAAGGAAGTTGGTGCATATGAAGAGTTGCAAATTAAAAGTAGTCTTTTTGCTTTTAAGGAATTTTAAAACACCGATTCTTGAAATTAAAAGCCATGTCCCTTGGCTTACTTAAAACCGGTATTTGACGTGTCAAGTGGAGAAGTCGGAAGAATTCAGGGACTTGAGTGAGGCAGTTGGCGCATGAAAATAGTTGACCTTTCATTTATGAGACTCTTGCTATATGAAGAGTCTTATTTGATAAATTGAAAGGCTTATCATGGGCTGATAAGAAGGCTTATCATGGGCTGATAAGAAGGCTTATCTGGCGCCTCCCCATCTTCTATAAATATCATTGGTGTTTAGGCTGATGGTATATGATTCCATCTTTCTTTTTTACACTTACACTCTGCCACAGTCTCCTTTGTCTCCTTCCTCCCTTAGAGTTTAGGTCTTGTCTTAAGACAAGTCCACCATTTGAAGACAAGGGTTTAAGAAGAGATTTAGGAAGTGGAAAAGAGAGTAAAGAGAGAATTTGGAGAGGGCTCAGAGTGCTCTACAGGAGGGCAAGGGTTTGAGCAAGAAGAGGCTGCCAAAGGAAGAAAGGCCATGAAAAGAGTCCCAATGGCTTAAGAAACCTACTATGGAGTGCTTCCTAGGATCAATTCCTGTGTGGATCACTTCTGGAGGGCATGCACTTGTGTGCCTAGTGGAAAGAAGGAATTAGCGTTCTACGTATTTTTCCAAACCCTAATTGCATGACTTGTTAATTATAATGAATAAGGGATCTTGGGCTTAGGGTTTCAAGTTGTTTGGAGTTTCAAGAAAGAAATTTTTTGAAATGCATTGTTTCGTTGTGCCATCGAAACCCTGGAAACCCAACAGAGACAGGACTCACAAGTTCCTAATGATTCAAGATCAAAAGGTTCAAAGAAATTTTCTTTATATAACTTGTTTATCCTGGACTCACTTATATGATTTAAGCGGTAGTGCCAAAGATAAGTGACATTCATATTATCTCTTTTTCTTTTCTTATTTTCAATAAGTATAATTTCATCATTGAGTGGCAGAATCAAAAGACCATTAGTAAATGTACCACAACCAAAGAATTTCTTTGAAAACAAAATCGAGCACTCATGGCTCGACAAATTTATTTCATAACCTTGTTTTAATAATAAAGGTACATAAATAATATTCCTTATAATGTTGGGTACATAATAACAATATTTTAATTCAAGAATATTGTTCGATGATAATAATAGCAGATAGGTGCCAACAACTTCAGCTTGAATGGGGTCACCACTCGTGCCAAACAACTCGAAGTCACCCTTCAAGCTCTTACGTCGCTGTAATCCCTGCAATGACTTGCAGATATGAGACCCACATATGGTATCCAATACCCATGTATTTGAAGCTGAAGAACTCAATGACAAGTTTGTTTATATCATGTACAAATCTTTTGATGCTCCACCAACATCATGCTTCAAACTTGTAAGATATAACTTGCAATTCTTCTTCCAGTGCCCTTACTTCCCACAATGGTAGCAGGTCCCATCAGCAGAGGGCTTCCTTGCCTTTTTCCTCTTCTGGAAGCTACTCTTAGGGTTCGTCTTTCTCTTTGAACTTTTTTTCATTGCCTGCTTCTTCCTTCCATTTACTAGAAGAAGCTGAGCCTTATCACCTTTAAAGTGGATCTCTGCTGTCTTGAGCATATTGAGCAGCTCAGGCAATGACATTTAGTTTGTTCATGTGATAGTTTATGACAAACTATGAGAAGGAATCTGGGAGTGACTATAGGATCAAGTCCTGATTTAGCTCTCCATCCATCACAAATTCTAAATGACCTAATCGAGTGATCAGGTCAATCATCTTGAGGACATGTGCCTGAATAGAAGAGCCCTCATTCATCCATGCTCGGAACAACTGCTTTGATGTTTCATATCGAGCAGGCTGACTATGCTCTCCATAAAGCTCTTTAAGATTGAGCAATATGGACTGAGATTTCATTTTCTCATGTTGTCTCTGCAATTCATTGTTCATAGAGGCCAACATGATGCACTTGACAATCATGCTATCATTTTACCATATTTTATGTGGCTCTTTTCTCAGTAGCATCCTCTCCTACCGGATCTAGGTCAGGAAAATCGAGGATATAGACAATCTTTTCCTGAGCTAATACAATCCTCAGGTTTCTCAATCAGTCCATTTAATTTGGACCGGTCAACTTGTTGGCATCCAAGATGCCACGCAGTGAAAGAGTAGAAGCCATTATATAACAATCTACAGTAAGTAAAGAACAACTATAAGTAAACCACTCATGATGATATTCATAATTAGATAAGGATTTTTGCATCTAATTGTCTCCCACTATTTTCTTTCGAATACCATAATCCTTAACTATGGTAAGCGAAAAACCCTGCCAGGGCTTTCTTAGTGGGGTTGAGATTCCAATTCCTCATAAATGCCTTGTGTTAATTACAACAAACACCCATGAGTTCAAGGATAGGAAAATCTCATTCTAATTGCAACCCATGCAACTTTCAACATAACACTTGCCTCTAAGACACTTATAGCTTTGTGTTAATCACAACAATTTATAATGTCTTAGTTTAGTCAGACCCCTGATTTCCATATAGCCATATTTGATAAATGTTGTCCTTGTATCAATCACAACAAAGCAACACCATCAATCATGCCATAGGGCATAAAAATTGCACTAAGACAAATATCATATTAAACCCTAGAGAAGGCCTTATATTAATTACAACAAACCTACTATAGATTTTTGACATGGATTTAGCTTAGCAAGAAGGTAATTTGTAGTGTGCTTAATAAATTAGCATTTTCAATTTAGTGTTTAGATATGACCAAATTGACCAGGTAATAGGAGAGATGAGGGGTCCCCTCATTGCTTTTCTTAGACACCAATTAAATTGGCCAGGTCAGATAACGGAACTAATTAAAAATTTCATTCCCTTTACCTTCCCATAACCACTTTGCCTAAACACTAATTGGCTAATCAAGTCCTAATCGGATTTGCATCATGATGAACTTACATTACGACTAAATATAATTTTTATGAGGGCTTTGATGGTCTTTAACACATCCTAATTAATCATATCAACATAACATTCATTCCAAGAATCAAGCATATTAACCCTAATATGCATACCATAAGCATGATTATAACATCAATCCGTTCACTTCACTTGCTTATGGGATATGGCCACAGCGGCACCCCAACATGCCATAGGAGACCCCATTGAATGGGATGAGAGTGCCATGAAATCCTAATTAACTCCTATAACCGGACGGCCATAGTGACTAACCCAATCCAAAGCAGTTACTAGGATATAACATGTCACATATATGTATATATATGTATATATGTATATATGTATATATATGTATATATGTATATATATGTATCGAATCGCCAGAAATCCCAAACAGTGATTGCGCGGAAGATAAGCAAATCGCCAGAAATCATAGTAATTAAATGCAAATCCATGGATATATATGTATATATATATATGTATTTAAACTAATCATGCATCAATTCATGGCATAGTAAGCAATAAACACTAAAGAGATTACTAATTGCATGCATCAAGATGGCTCTGATATCACTGTTGGATTACCTAGGCCGGGCACAGCGAAAGACCGGGTTTCAAACCACAAGTCCTAGGATTGAAACCTGGCTCTGATATCATTGTTGGGTTACCTAAGCCAGGCGTAGCTGAAGACTGGGTTTCAAAAATTTCATATTTGAAACCCTGATCAGCCGGAATCCTAACTCTAGGACCACTTGATCATAACAACTAATAAATCTAATCTTTAGGATTATAGAGGAATACTTAGAATGCTGTATTCCTTTATTTCCACTAGGAACATAAGTGCATGCCCTCCAGAGATGATCCATACAGGAATCGGACCAAGAAAGTACTCCTATACAAGTTGCTTGTTTGCTTGGGACTCTTCCGGCAGCCTTTTGGACTTTCTTCCTTTGCTGGATTCCCTACCCTCTTGTAGGGCTCTCAGAGAGCACTTTGAATCCACTCTCAATTCCCTAATACTTCTATTTTTTTCCTAGGCTCTTGTCTTAATTAGACTAGCCTTGTCTAGAAAGAATAAGTTGTCTTAAAGAGACAAACTTGTCTTAAGGGAGAGGGAGAGAAAAAGGAGATGGTATTCTGATGGGAGTCTTATCTGCCTTGGCATTAGATTACCGACGCCATTATATAGAGTGGGATGGGGCGCCTGATATGGCATTAGATTACCGACGCCATTATATAGAGTGGGATGGGGCGCCTGATAAGTCTATCAATCAGCCATTTGATAAGACTCTTAAATAGGAGTCTTATAAGGATAGAAAAACATATCTGGATAAGACCTTTCATGCGCCAAGAGACAATTCTTTGTCTCTTCGATTTTCAGCAACTTTCCTCCTTTTGCCACTTGGCCTTGACCGGTTATGAAAAGCCCAAGAAATGTGTTTTTAGATGTGAGGCATCGTAGAAACACAAGAGCCTTCAAATAGGACTCTTGGTCTCAAATTAGTGCCAAAATGAAGAGATGCAACTCTTCATTTTGCGCCAATCCCTTTCACACCGAATTCTACCCTTTTGATCGGTCAATGCCCTTCCAAATGGGCTTGGAGATGAGGATGAAGTCCCTTGGACTTTATCTGGCCTTGGTGATTGACAGGCAGGACTCTTGGTCCTTCTGCGTACATGCATTTTGGCGCACATCAAGAATTGGCACCAAGAGTCCATGCCTTGTAGGACTCTTCAAAATGACCAAGATAAATACCAAATAAATCCAGATAAATACTGAATTAGACTACCCCATTTAGGACTCAACTCAATTTAAATACCACTTAAATTGGTTAGCCTAATTAGCAAACAAGCTGACCAAATCCAATTGGATTAGTTGGGCTAGCCAACATATGCTAGTATGTCAATTAGCTAGCCAATTAGGATCCCATGATCTTAGTAAATATACAATTGATTTCCTTGATTAATTTCCTAATGTGTGTGACCCTTTGGATTCCACATCTAGCCAACAGTAGGTCTAGGTTCAAGCCAATTCGATTCAATCGAACCCGATTGACCTAATTAGATCAAATTAAGCTGACCTAATTTGTCAATTCGAATCAACTTCTGAATTGACTCATGAATCCAATCGAATTGATCCATGAAAATCTACAAGACATGATTGACGTTTAGCAACGTGTCATGCCTATCTGGAAGATGAGGAATTTGATAGAAATTATCAAAATATCATTCAGTAGAAAGTTATCGTGCAATTCAATTCTTTGATTTTCCTTTATCCCGATTAAGTGATGGGCATGGATAAATGTCAAACCTTAGCATTTAATCTTTTCGAATCTCAATTCGATAATGAATACTCGACCGATGAAAGATTAGAAACCCTATCTAATCTCATCATGCTTTGATCAAAGACTTCCTGAGTCATCATTCAAGGAGATCGCATGGGATAACTTCTCCTCTTACTAGGAGTGATCGATTTCTTGTTGACCTACTCATTGCCTTCATACACAATCTACCATATCTAGAAGCATCCCGTACATGACTTAATTGTCATAAATGTGCATGCATCAAAATATGGGTTCATGTGTATAAGATACTATGGTAGTCTCAGATCCAAGGACCACATGCACAACTTTCACTAAGAGAACATTCTTTTGACAAATAAGACTTCCATTTGATGTTCTCTTGTCGGATCAGTTCAGTGAATTCATAACCTAATGAGCACTCACATCCTTGTATTAGTATCTCTACACAAGTGGTTATCTGACCAACCACCCTCTCCATCGAGCATATATAGGATGTGCTAGTCTTTCTGGATTCATCGATCATTGAATCGAGTATTTAATGACTAGGAATATTTTAGATTAAGGTTTATAGGAACTTAGGTCTCACTGTTATGATCTCCATCATAATCCTAATTTCATTGCCCTAACCTATGGGGTTTATCATAATCTTGATAAGACATAGTAGTATGATGAATTAAATGCCTTTTATAAATAAATAATATTATATATGAGTTTGAAGATCATAATAATGTCCATACAAAGATTGGCATTTAGGGCATCATTCTTTCTTTTGCTAGAGTCCTGTGAGAAATATTGTTTATTGCCCCATTGTTTAGCATCCACTCCAACCTCGCTAGCTACAAAACTGGCTAGTCGAGGAGGTGATCTAGGCTCATCAAACTTTGGCTCCTATTGCTGACTCATGACCTGTCCAATCATTGGATCTTCATTCTCATCAATATAAGTACTTGCAGTGGGATCGGAGTATTTCAGTTCAACTTTCCCCTGAATGCATTTTAGTCTCAACCTTAAATTATAATGTACATAAACAAGATCGTTGAGGCATTTTCTGTTGTTTTAGATGATTCTGTTTGGAGTGGATAAGGCCAAATGTAGACCAGTTACGCTCACATCCACTAGATAACACCATTTGGAAGAGGATTTTGATAGCAATAATTTTTAAATATTTTGCAGATCCACCAAAATGCACCCACCATTCAGCTGCAGAAGATATTAAATCATTTAGAATTTTAGATTCAACAAAATTAAAAAATCAATCTGAATCTAATATTAGACTTAGTACTTGGTAGTACATACCAGGATTCATCTTTGATTTACTTCTGATGGTTATATAATGGATTCAAAAGAATTTGTGCCCTCTCTAAAAAATTTCGTCTGAAAAAAGTGTTATCATATGCTACTTGTTGAAATTAGTGCTAATAAAATTTACTCAATAATTTTAATCTAATTTACTTCTAAACATAGCTGCGACATCTGGATTGGGCTCCATCTTATATATAATAATGCATAGGGTAGACATAAGCTATTCATCTATGGCAATGTCCGGTATAGAGTATTGGAATCTCGAATTCAGATAGTAAACTGTACATATATTTTAAGAATCAGTCAAGTATACTGCATACCTGCTAGATGCAAATCTGAACTCATTTGATAATTCCACCATTCATTAATGATCTGGATATACTTAATAGCATGTACTGGATCTGTCTCTTGGATCTTTTCTATCCTTTGCATCATATAATATAGAAAGTTCATCTGAGCATATCTCTTAGAGTCCACGACCCGAAGTATCTCATATAAAGGCTTGATAATCTCCACTTCCTTTTAGCCCATTACTAGAATGTTTATCTCATCACTAAATTTTCGACATTGCTTTCCTCGGTATTTGTCCTGACATATCTGCTCTGTTGCTATTCCTGACTGATAAACATCCAACATAGCTCTACTTTCTTGCCTTGCTTTGCCAAGAAGACTATCAAATGCTATATAATTTGTAGCAAATCATGTGACCTTTGGTCTTAATATTTTTTCTTCAGTAAAGCTCCGCATCAATGATAAGATCTATGCATTGTTATAGATGAATCTAGTAATAGTCTGTACTAATTCAACTATCTTCTGTATCCTACGATTTTTTTCAATATTGATTAACATGAGGTCAATACAATATGCAGCACAAGGGATCTAAAAAATGTACGGTCGCTGCTGCATCAAGATCTGCACTGCAGCCTTATACTGTGATACATTATTCGTAATGACCTGCACGACATTCTGCTCTTCTATTTGATCAATCATATCCTCCATCAATCGGAGGATATAACTGCTATCGTGCACTTGATTTGAAGTATCAATAGATTTATGAAAAAAAAATTTCCATCATAATAAATCAAGAAGTTGATGATGCTCCGTCTAGTAGGACCAGTCCAATCATCACACATCACTGTCAATCCATACACGGGTCACTTGCTCTGATAGGAAGTAATCCAATTTTCTAGCTCCTTATTGCTATTTAGAAGTTGATCATAAATACCATCGATCTTGGAGGATTTACACCTGTACTAGCACTATGTATAGATGAAATAGCAGAGCAATAATATGGATTGTCTACTGCGTACACTAGGATATGATTGAAATGAAACCAGGATCAGATAGCCTACAACATATCCTTCTTTTTATCCTTTTTTAGCATGCTGTCAATCTTCTGTTACTTAGAATCTTTGCTAGGAAAGGCATGTAGATCGATATTATGGATATGGTTTCTACTGAAATATTCCTGAAAGACTCTCTTACTGCTAAATGCTCTCAACATGGATGCAGTATGGCTAGTGCCTCTCCTGACGGGCTCTCTGATTGAGGTCCTAAACTGTCTCAGACCTCCTATAATACTTGCAAAGTTCGATCTGGATCCCGACTCAAGCTGATGGTCCAAATCGCTATCTCTGCCTAGCCGTCTTCTTTAGCTGTCTTTGCTCATACAAGCTCGTCTGAATGGTAGCCTCCATCTATACTTCATCAAAAGGAATAGATGTTTTCTCTGACTCTTTGAAATAATAAGAAGGTGGTTATGCGGCTTTGTGGTCCATCTCTATCTTCTTCTTTGATATTCTTCCCTTTCTGCTTCAAAATCAGTAAAATGCTTTTTCATCAACTGATGGACCTTTTGTGGACACTGTCAGCATATAGATACATCAGAATAGCTGCCAGCCAAGTGTTGCTTCAATCTTGTTACCTTACCATCTTTGAATTTTATATTGCACTATTTACATCTCCAGTGTTGCCGACTTGAGAGCATTTCTCTATGTAACCAATTAATATCACGCTCTGGATCCTTCTTCCTCCTCGATGGATCAATTCCTGAATATTTAAAAAGCACAAGTTCAATAATTACGTTTATTAATTAATACTTTGTTAATCTAATTTTTTTATTTTTAAATTTTAAAAAATATAAAAAATTAAAATATTATAAAAAAATAAATTTATCTTAGATTCATGTAGGATTTATCATAGTGCTATATATATTTTTTTAAGACACTAGAAATGTATTAAAAATTATTTTTTCAATATTAGACCTAAAGTACTATTCAGAAGAGGCATCAAAATTTGGATAAATCTATACAAAATTTATAATGAGAGTAGCTTACGAGTCCTATAAAAATAATCTATAATTATAATTTTTTTAATTAATTATTTTATTTTTAATAATTTTTTAATCTAAAATTAATTTTTAATTTAAAAAATTATATACTTAACAAAAAATCAAGATCTTAGCATCATTTGTAGATCTTTCATAGATTTATAATATGTTCTAAAATCATATAAAAAAAAAAATGATAGCATTTTTCCTTAATTTTTTAATTTTCATGAATTTCAAAAAAAAGAGGGGAGAGGGAGAAAGAGAGAAAGGAAGCTATACATATCTTGAATCTACTTTCCTCTTGAATTATTTGGCATTTGATTGGCTTGAAATGGAGAAAAATGAATTTTATAGAGAATGTTGAAGTCTTCTTTCCAAAACTCTAACAGAGAGATCCAGAGAGCTCTCTGTATCTTTAAAAAAGCCTCTCCATCATAAGTCTACAGTAACCAAAGAAAAAAACTGTTCGTATTGGACCAAACTAGATGAACCGACTGGTTCGGTGCAGTTCGGGCTGGTTCAGGACCGGTTCACTATTTTTTTTTTATTTTCAAAACATAATGAACTGACTTATTGGGCCGAACCGTGCCGATTGGCCGCCAGTCCAGTTCGGGCCATATCGAATTGGCCCGTACGGCATGGTTCGGGAATCCTTAGTTGTTATAGTAAAATAAATCACTCCTTACCCTTAGAAATTCTAAATAGTAGATGGGAAATCTTTCACATCACTGATACGAAGGGCATGGTCACAATAGGGTGTTGTTATGGCTACCCCCAAAATATTACAATATATTAGGATCTCTATTTTCATTCTCAAGAAGTTGAGGAACCCTACTAAGATGTTTTGGTGTTTTAAGTAGTATGGTAAACACTACTTTTTTGATAGGGTTAGTAATCATGAAATTTCAGAATGCTATCTTTTATCAAGGTTCAAAAGAGTGATTGGGAATGCATTTTGGTTGCTGAGCTTGCATAAAAATTTCATTTTGTAAAGTGTACCTCTTATGGCATTGAGTAATTCTGTCATGCAGTCAGCCTCTCAGGAGATGCAAGGTTGTTTCTCTGTTCAACGTTGCTGCGGTGATGTGAGAATTTGCTTTCTTGGAAAGGTGGGGTTGGGATTGGAATTGTTCATTTCTGAGGTTTTAACCTATCATCTATTTGAAACTTTGCCCACATGAAGGGAGAAGATTTTCTTTTTAAAAAAGTGGTTTTCAAGAGTGAGATTATGACTCCTAGCAGTTAAATGCCAGTGTCAAGTTGTTGTCTTCACACTGCTTTAATTGGTTAATACTCAATGGCATAACTACAACTGGTTGTCTAGCTTAATTTTGCATGGTTAGGATGTTATAGTAAATGAATTCCAGGGAGAGGCAGATATTAGTTCATTCATGGGATAGACCACAAAATGTATTTATGGTAGGTCAGATGAGGTGATGGTTCAGAAAAAGGTGAAGATTGCTGAAGTATGCTTGGTTTAAGTGGTTCTTTCCCTATCTTCTTCATCCTCTATTCTCTTTGTTATCCTCCTTTCTCCAGCTTTCACTCTCTTTTGCAAATATGCAGGGTTTTTTCATACAAGAATCCACGAAGGGTGTTTTGCTAAATGAATGGTTATTGATGGGCTTCAGTGGCTTCTGGTTGGAGATTATTTAGTTGTGAGTGATGTGTTGCCGCTGTTGGTGGTGTGGAGATTGTCTATTGGAAATCATGGTAACAATGGAATAACCAAGGAGGTGGGGTTTTCCCCTTGTGGAATAACTGTCTATGCCATGAAGGAACATCAATAATGCAGAGTTCTTTAGAGAAGTAAGAAAGTTTAAAGGGTTGGAACTGCTTTTTAGGTACTCCATGGAAGAACATCAATGATGCAGAGTATGTCAGAGAAGTATTTAAAAAAATGTAGAAGTTTGGGCATGCTTTTTACATGGGTAGGAGTTGAGGATTTGAGATTCCCATTGGAATCAATAAAAAATGTTCAGGGTGGTTGTACCTGGCAAATTTGAAGCATAAAGTGATAAGAACAATAATATACAACATGTTTTTGAGTTACAATTACATGTGCAAGAGAAAATATTGATACTAATAAAATGTAAATGTACAATTACTTTATTATTCACTTTGGAAGATCATGATAAAGAAAACCCAGTGGTTTTAATTGTACATTCTGATAGATCATATTTTTGAACACTATTTAAATATTCTTAGAGATGCTTATTCTGTGTAGTTATATTTTGTGCACACATGCTTATATACAGTTTTAGTATTGTGTTTGAGGGGCTTCAGAGTGATACAAGAGTATATTGCACAATTACTGCTATGTTGGCTATTTCGTCACATTCTAATGCCTGCTCAAATTTTGTCATACAAGAGCATTAGCTGCCATGCTAGACCTCAGTAACTTCACGACTAACCTTGGTGATTTCCACTGTTGAAATGAATTGCCATCTGCAGCAGCTCTATGGTGAGAATTCACCAGAATGTGCAGGCTGGTTGTTGAAAATTTCTCCAAATTCTTGCTAGGCTACAGTGCTTATTCTTGTTTCATGGTCAACTATGGTCTACCTTATTTGTTAGGCAAAAGGTAGGTGTAGAATAATCATGGTTGTTACTTGGTGTTGGTTTTAACTTTGTTAAAATTCATGCTTGACCAACCTATTATTAAACCTTAGAATAGTTTGTTTTTGATTGTTTTTCACCTCTTCTTCTCAAAGCTAATTCTGTATCTTCATGTGGTGGATGGTTTAATGTAACAGTCATGCTTCTGTTTATCTCCATATTGGACAAAACTAAATTTTCTCAATGTCCACTAAGGTTATGATGCTGAAATTATTCTTGTTCCTGCCATCAAGTTTACAAGTCTTTAGTCTGTCATTGCATTATGAAATTATTCCCATGATCATCAACATTTGTTGCTGTGTTTCATTCTTCTTCAGACATGATGTTTCAACTACCATATGGTTTTCTTCTGTTTCTTGGTTGTCAAGTGTATATGTTACTGACCCACCTATACTAATATTTGCATCTTAAATTTGATGTACAGATTAAGCCATTTTACTCATTCCACAATTTTGTTTTTGTTAGTTTCCATTACACTACATGGACATGGGTACTTGTATTGGGTGCTGATGCTTGTTTAGTGTAGGAAACTTATGATAGCTATGATTTCTGCTCGCAGGCAGTATCCAAATTTTATAACCATGCCCTGGGTCTGCATATCCAGGGACATAATGATCTGGGTAACATTGATCTCAATTTAATATATGAACCTATTAGTTATCTGGTTGATTGACAGCTTGAGGATCCTGATTTGTCTATATGAATGTTTGGAACCTTATTTCAACTTCCGGCTAAATTTACTTGTTCCATGGTTCTTTGACAGGTTTGGAGGCCTTGCAACTTCTTGTTTGCCTAAACCTAGGAAACAATCAAATCAGCGGCTTTACAGCACTGGAGCCCCTGAAACTGCTTGATTCCCTGAGAGTGTTGGATGTCTCCTTCAATGAGATTGGTGCTCACCCAATTGACACAACACGGTTTCTCTGCTTGTCTCCATTATCACACACATTAGATGTGAAACAAAGTATTGATCAATTTCAGAAGGGTGACATCAAGGTTGGCGACCATTGGGAAGCCATGCTATTGTTTAAGGACTTACGTTTAACTCAACTGGATGTCAGGGGAAATGCGGTTGCCAATGAGAGGTTTGTTATTTTGTTGACAGAGGTGCTTCCTACCCTGAACTGGCTCAACGGTGAACTTGTGCGATGATAAAGAGTTATCTTTGTAGAAATTTTTTAATCGTAGTGTCATTAATTGTATTGTACCTTTTCCTTACCAGTTATCTACTTTGAAGTTTTACGATGAGAACACAGTGAATGTTTCAAGTTTAACAATGTGATCAACATATTAACAGCAAAGGAATACCGCAATTCATGTAAACACGTTCCAAGTTCTCTTTCCATTCTATTACTTAGAGATGTAATGGTTTGGTTCTTATAAATCGTTGTGATGTGGTTTCCTATTTAATAACTAGACATATTGTTAACTTGTTAGCAAGCATTATTTAAGTTCACCATCATTATCATCATTATTATTATTGGATCCAGATTCAGTTTCTCGTTTCTAAAGCTGGTAATGGAGATTTAGCCGCCTTCAATTTCAAGTTATATTGCTTCGAGGTTTAAAGATGGGCTTGATCTTCACCAAAACATGTTTAGGACCGCCATAGGCATAAGTAGGTTCATGAATGGGTCAGCTTGGCAGAGAGGTCAGGGCAAACCAAACTTGACCCAAGTACTAGAGGTTTGGTCACATTATCTTGAACCTGATCTTCCTAGTTTAAGACAACCCATGCATGATAATTGAATTGCAATTAATAATAAAATATATGAGGTATTGCGCATATATATATATATATATATATATATATATATATATATATATATATATATATATATATATATATATATATATATATATATATATATATAAATTGGAGATTATGTATTAATATTCTGATTATTACTAAGCCCATTGTTTTGGTTCTACCACAGGATATAAATATAGTGTTCTGGCATATACCACATGATATAAATACGGTATTCAGGCCCACTGTATAAGTTTAACTTCAATCTATTCTTTAGGCCAGCTGTAAGATGCAAGTATGGTTTTGTTTTTCGGTCTAGCGATAAGGTACAAGTATTGTCAAAGTTCTAGGCTACTAAGTTGAATGTGATATGTTTTAAATCGGCATTATGATTATATATATAAATATTTAAAAGATAACTGATTCTCTAGATGTGTTTTCAAAGGAAATTAATTATATTTTTATATTTGTTGGTGCCAGAATTTGCCGAGTGCTAGAGATGTTGGAATTGGTAGCGAGAGGAAGTCTCTGGGAGTTCTAAGAGAGAGAGAGGTCGCCGTTGGAAAGGGATTCCAGAAGAGTGTGGTTAAAGGGCCTCAAGAATCTGGCCAAGAGATGCACCATAGTGAAGACTTTCGGGCCCCATTGTACCAGTCCATACTGCATTTAGATGACTTGCTGAAATCCGAGTCCTGTAGGGAGTCTTGGGAGAGTTCGATTTGGAGCTCCCTGAATCCGATGCTTAGGTAAATAACCCGCCTCCGAGTTGACTCAGTGTACAAGGAGGCATTAGAGACGGGACTAAGGTTTCCTATTCCTTCTTTCGTTTTGATCTCCTTAAATTTTATAACATTTTTTTGTGTACCATTATCCCAAATTCTCTTAGGCTAGTGATAGGTTTCTTGGTCGTTTGCCATGATTGGGCTTTCCATTTTTTGTTCCATTCATTTTATACCATCAAGAAGCATCCTTATATCAAGGACTAGTAGTATATTTTTTATCAGAAGGGGTTGCTCCTTTGATAAGAGTGCTCCTTCTGCCATTTATGGATGGAAGAAGCAATTTTTATTTATTTCTTGTCCTTCTACCACAGCTGGGTCATACTGAGCTGGGCTCGGTTGGAGGTTTCCACCCTTCAAGTCTCAAGATTAGATGTCGAGGAAGAGGAGTATTTTAAGATCCTTTGAGATTTTAAGGTTTCCCCTCTAGGGTAACTTTTGTTTGGGGATGCCCTCTCTAATGCAGGGCTCAAGAAGGCCAACCCCAGGGATGAGTTAAGGGTCATCTTGTTTTCTTTCCTCTAGTGCCATTTTCTCCTCTTCTTTTTTGTTTCTAATTGATGGCGTATGATTTCATGAGGTCTGAGGATCCAACTAGACTGAAGGTGTCCCTTCCTTAGAAGAGGAAGGCCCCAGCCACCGTGGCTGCCTGAAGAAGGCAAGGACTACAGGGGCAAGTTCAAAGAGCGTCCTAACTGAGTAAGCTCCCAAGGCCACTGCTGAAGTCATCTTGGTGACGATTGCTCAGCCACCTTTGCCAAACCTGACTACTCTTTCTTCTCCAACCCTAGTGTCGGCTGCCGAGCCATTGCCCCCCAGTGCTCCAAGCAGGTTGGCTCTTGCAGAGGATTCCCCTAACTTAGAATCTCCTCTAACTGATATCCCACAAGACGCGACCTTCCAAAATGGAGGGTCGTCAAGGAGCTCATCTAGAGGACCCTGCTTCTCATGGAGTAGGAAAGAATCGAGGGGATGAGCTCTCGCAATTTGAGGAGGAATTTGGTGACTATTATACACATGTATTTTCTTGGTCAACTCTTATTTCTTCTCCTCTCCTTTCCTTCCCTCTTTTTTCCTAACATTTGGTTTTTGATGCAGCTTGTGCATTTCATGGTTGCACTAACCAATTGACCGATCACTAGAAAAAAGGTGATCAATTAGTAAGACACTGCTATGGAGGGGAGGGCTAAGGCGGTGGAGGCTGAAGCCAAGCACTTGAAGGGGCACTCGCAAAAGCTAAGGCCGACCTAGCTTCGAAGAAGAAAAAGAGGGCACCAGAGGTGGTGGATGTCGAGAAGGTGATAGCCGAGGTGGGGAGGAGAGTTGAGGAGAGGGTGGCCAAAGCCAAGAAGGAGGTTGAGGAAAGGTCCGTCGAAGCCATGCCTTGGGTTGTGGAGGTGTTCAAGTTTTCAGTTGACTTTGCTGCGAAGAAGGTTTAGGTGGTGGTAGCCTTTAGGACATTGGAGGAGTTCTGGACTGATCGCATCATGTTCAACAAGGAGGCCTTCCACGAGGGCCATGAACTGGGCTAGAATGACTCCTTCCTCTAGGTCACGATTTGGTACTTGGAGTTGGACCTCACCTTTTTGGACGAGTAAGAGTCTGAGGAGCCCTTCCCTGAATGCAAAGAGGTTGTCGCACCCATCTCCATGTCCGAGCCTCCCCTGTCAAAGCCAAGGCCCCTCTTGGTCTCACCGATCCCCAGGGCAAGGTCCGGGACTAAGACTTATATTTTTTCTTTTTCTTTCATTCCTATAAGGATTTTGTCAATGAAATAAAACAAAAATCTTTCTATCTTTTAAGCATAGTGTGTTTTATTTCTAGTAGCTTGGTCATATTCCTAGTGCCGAATCCTCGTTGGATAAATCCATGCATGTCAAGCCCCTCTCGAGAGCTATAGAATTCAGGGCTATCAACCAAAAAAGGGAGCTGTCAAAGGCATGGAAGGCACTTATGGAGGCCTCAAAGGATGTTGATAGTCTTCGAGAAGAAATTAGGTGGTGGGATAAGGCACACACCATCGAGAGGGCCAAGTTTTTTGTAGAGTTGGAGAGGCTATCCAAGGTAGTTGAAGAAGTTACTTGGGATGCGACCAACAGGTCATCTCAAAGTGCAGTCAACTCCGTTCTGCTTGAGGAGAGATTTCTACCTTAAAGTCATTGATCGCCACTAGAGGGGCGAGATAGGGGTCAGTTGCTTGAATGGTGCAACTTCAAAATGAGTTGCACAGTGCTTGAGAGAGGATATCCGGTCTCGAGCAATTATTAAAAAATAAAGATGTGGCGAGCAGCTCTCAGGCCGAATTAACACAAGTCATCGTGGTCACCCCTCAGCCAAGTAGGGATCAAGCTCTGACAAAGATGCATCGATCAAGGGAGACTTTGAGGTGATGAGATATTTTTAGGGCAAGCGATTGCTTGAAAGGGAGGATACACAAAAATGTTCGACCTTGGCCGCATCATTGACCATGGTGCTTGCAGGGATATGGTTCGGGTGCTCTATCCAAACCTTGATCTCTCTTGGCTACCTCTTTTGGGATGAATTCCTTGCTGAGATTCATGAAGTAGACTTATACAAGTCTTGGGAGTTTATCGTTCCTCACTGCATGCCCAGTAGAGTAATAATCGATCTCATGGATGGCTCAAAGGCTGGAGAAGACTAGCTCTTTGCAAAAAGTTTTTGTTCATTTGTATTTTTTTATCATCATCACTTATTGTTGCCCAGTTGGCCAACCTAAGAAGGGGGGTGAATTGGGTTTGTAAAAAATTTAACAAGTATGTGCCTTTTGAAAACTTTATGTGGTGAGTGAAGTATATAAAGTATTGTGAACGGAAGCAATTAAATATGTAAAAACAAGAGCAAGCACAAACACCATAAAATTTAGAGTGGTTCAGAGCAACCCAGCTCCTACGTCTACTATCCAAGGTATACACTTGGGATTTCCACTATATTCATCCCGAATACAGTCGGAATATTTTTCTATGGGCTTATAATCCAAAATCCAATACAAAGTTAGTTTTTCCGGGCTTACTAACAACCCAACTTGGTTTTCGAGGCTAACCAATCAACCTCAAAACAACTTACAAGTTATAGTCACCTGCTGTACTTGTAACAACTCAAAAACAGAGTTAAAAAAGGAAGTAATACTAAAACAAATCCAAGGTTGTTGAATGGTTATAGTTGAAGCTCTTAATGAGGCCTTTTAGAATGCTTTTTCAATGCTCTTCAAGGTTCTCTTATCTCTTCAAAGATAAACTCAAGAAGTTGGTGGGAAGTTGTTGGAGAACTTGAGTTTTTACTTGAAAGTTCTTAGAATATTCAATGCTCTCTTTTTTCTTGTCAAAAACTTCTTTTTCTTCACTTAAATCCATCATTTATAGCTTCTTGAATTGTCTTCAGGTGAATATGGCCATTAGAATTTCTTGGAAACCAAAACCTAGCCATTGGAAGGCTTTAGAATCGATAAATTCAATTTCTGGAACTAGTCATTACTATTCAAATTCTGGGATTTGAGTTGGCTCGTAGACTTCGAGTCGGCTCGGATTGTCAATGAAGAAATTTTGTAGTCTGTGAGAGTCGGCTCATTCTAAATTAGAGTTGGCTTGATTGACTAGAGTCTTAGAAGCATATTTCAGTCACTCTGTAAGAGTCGGCTCGGATTGTCATTGAGTTGGCTCGAATGCTGTGTATCAGAAAATTCTGTGTCATGCTAGACAATATATCAGCTCTATTTAGTTAAGTCGGCTCGAGTGAAACTTCTTTAGAATCTTCCAAAAGGCTTCAAACATCTTCCAAACAACTTCAATCTTCTTCCAAACATCTTCAAACATCTTCCAAACAACTTCTAAACAACTTTTAAGATCTTTAACTTAAAATTATATTAATTTATCCATTTTACATGAATATACAAATGAATTTACCTAGGACTCTTAAATACATGAAACTTTTTCTTTGAATACATTGATACACTACAATGATCTTAGAATTATAGGATGAAAGATTGTCTATTTGAAATATCCTACAAAAACTTCTTAAACATATGAAAAGTATTAGTATCAAATGTATGTTCCAATATTTTGTAATCATCAAAATCATTCCAGAGGTCAACAATCTCTTCATTTTTGATGATGACAAAATACTGGACATGGAACTAATAAGTACCTTTACATTTTTAACTGTATCAAAGTAAATGACAACTGTATGAAGGTAAGTTTAAAATGTGCTATACAGTGTATCAGGCAATTCAAATTATGATCTATTGACTAAAGTATCAGAGATGTTGTCAATTCATTTTACAAATTGATTGAAGTATCAGAGCTTTGTAAAAGAGTTCATTTGATAACTTAACTGAAGTATCAGAGCTTTATAATTAAGTATCTGAGCTAAGTTAAGTATCAGAGCTTTTGGACATTCACTTTGCAAATTGACTGAAATATTAGAGCTTTAGAGTTAAGTATCAGAGCTCTATATATAAGAGTTCAATTTACAATTCAACTGAAGTATCAGAGCTTTGTAATTTAACTAAAATATGAGTACTTTAAAGTAAAAAGCGAAGGATCATTATAATTTTAAGAAATATACACACATTGCACATATAATTGCTCATGTAGTTTTCCATTGTAATCCATATTTTTTGTATTTTTCTCAAATTTTTTGTGCATTACATCAATTTCCATGCTTCACATATTTTTTTCTCTTTTTGTCATCAACAAAAGTATGAATGTTCTCTTGTATTATCATTTTTCATTAGATATTTCTTCCCCTTATTATTGAATTAAATAACACATTCAGAGAGTAAACGAGAGTAAATGATAGAAATAGTGAAATTTCATAAATATCAAAACTTCAGTTTAATACATGTAACATAGTAACATACACGAGACAAAACATAAGACATCTATGAGGCTAGTCCTCATAAGATGGAAGGTCTAATACAATATTAGCCAAAATTCTCTGTCTAGAAGGTCTAGGAGTCTGATATGTCAAGTTCCTAGTCCTAAAAGAAGGGCCGACTCTAGGAATTCTAGACCTATGATACTGTCTTGGTGTGTCTCGAGTAGGTGCTGGAGGAGGAGTAGGCTCTGGCTCAGGTACTGGAGGAGGTGGCTTTGAAAGCACTAGAGTCCTCTGATCAGTGAAGGCATCTGATAAAGCAAGTGTGCTGGTGCCGATAGGATTTGAGTAGCTGGTGTGTCATGAATGCTCTGCTCAGGCTACTCAGACTCTAGTGCTGCAGGTGTCGCCATGTATTTGCTCATCAGCCTACTGATCAAAGTCTTGACCATCATCAGGTGGAGGATGAGATGATCTGGAAGGTCCAGCCGAAGTAGTCTGATGTATAGCTGCTAGAATCTGACTGAATCCCTCTCTCATCTTGGTCTATAGCAGATCTATCCGTGAATGTATCTCTGATCGAACAATCTGTAAATCAGATATAATGGCAAAAATGTCATCTCGAAGTATCTGTATCTGCTCAGGACCCTGCTACCCACCAGTACTGGGCTCAGAAGGAACTGATGGAGGAGGTGTAGTAGGAGTTGGCTCTGAAGGTCCAACCTCACCAACTGGCTCATCCTCATCATCAATCGGTTCAGCAACATCTGCACCAGCTGGAATATCTTCATCGAAATCATCAGAAATAGTTGCCCTCTATCTAGAAATCTTCCTCATCCAAACATCCTCTACTCAGTGGTACCCCATCCTATGTAAAGATTTCTCTGAGTATCATCTGTATGCAATAGGGGTCTGCTATCCTCACCTGTCAAGTCAATGCCATAATCCTAGAATAAAATAGTAAAAGCCATCCCATAGGGCAAACATGCCCTAGCCTTCCTGCTGCGTCCCTGATCTGGCTCATCATAATGAAAGGTAGATTAAGGGCCTCCCCCTCAATAAGTACCTCATAAACATCAGGTCTCTCTCACTTACTTAGTCAAACCTCCGAGTCCTGGGTAAAAACACTCTATTGATAATGTTATAAAGCAATCTCATTTTTAATGAAAATATGTTTGCTTTAACATTTGTAATCCCTTCAACATTACTTCTCTTAAGAACTGTCCTCAAGGTCCTCTAGCTATCCTTCAGATTCAAATAACACTTCCTAGCTTTTGGCATTCTAAGAACCCTGCTTAACCTGGTTTCATCAATAGACATTGTAATTCCCTTTACTGTGGATAGGATTTGATTTGCTCCAAGGGATAAATTCTCAAACAAGGTTCTGGCTAAGGTGGGATATGTAGGGACATCCAATGAACAAAAATACTCCCAATTTTGAGCTCTAATCCAATCTCCAATCCTAAAATTTTGTTGTTCTAGAAAGGTGAAATCCAACCTTCTACTTGAAGTAACGGGTCGATTGCCCAATCAGGATGATTTGCCTCTATGGAGCTTGATGTTCTTATATTTCATGATGAGTCAGCTCTTCTTCCCTTCTCTTGGATCTCTTCTCGGCTTGAACTATGCTAGGTGCCGCTCGCTTTGATCTCTTTGCTACAGCTCTTTTGGGTGCCATAGGATAAAAAATCTAAGAGAATTTGGAAGGTTTGTGTGGTCCCTAGGGTTAGAGTGGAAAGTGATCCCTAATTCTTGGGTTCAATAGTAAATGGTAGGGTAAAGATAAATTTTTAGGGCTTGCAACTCTTATGTAAGCCTGCCATCTGAGTTGACTCGCCCAGACAGCCTTCTTGCTTGAGTTGACTCGAGCAAAATTAGGAAAAAAGGCTCCAAATTTCAAGGAAATGATTGTTAATCCTCGAAAAATACTAAAAAAGGTGTGTATCTAGCTTAGATAGGTGTTGAAGGTCTTCTAGATAAATTTTCTTTAATTTTTGAAGAAATTAGGTCAAAATCTAAAAAGAATCACAAAGGCCTAATTGTCCTCTAATCATTTGAAATCTAACCTCACTAAGTAGTTTGGTAAAGATGTCAACCAATTATTTTTCAGTAGAAACAAATTCAAGTTCAATGTCACCATTTTGAACATAATCCCTAATGAAATGATGTCTAATTTCAATATGTTTCGTTCTTGAATGATGAACAGGATTCTTTGTTAAGTTAATAGCACTTGTGTTATCACATTTGATTAAAATTTTAGATTGAATAACACCATTGATATGACAAGACAACCGATGTGGAAACCCTCTCAGATCTAGGTGGCGGCCATGATAGCGGAGGTGCCAGCTCAGCTCTGCTCTTCGGTCACCTCGTGCTGGAGTGGGTCCCCTGAGGTCGAATCCCGACCGAGGTCCTACCTCGCACCTCGTGCTAGAGTGGTTCCCCTGAGGTTGAATCCCAGTTGAGGTCCTGCTTTGCACCTTGTGCTAGAGTGGTTCCCCTGAGGTCAAACCCCAGTAGAGGTTCCAGCTCGTACCTCGCATCGGAGTGGTTCCCTTGAGGTCGAACCCTGGTAGAGGTCCCACCTCACACTTCATACTGGACTGGTTCCCTTGAGGTCGAACCTAGGCTGAGGTCTTGCCTCGCACCTCGTGCTAGGGTGGTTTCCTTGAGGTCAAATCCCGACTGAGGTCCTGCCTCGCACCTCATGTTGGAGTGGTTCACATAAGGTCGAACCCCGACTGAGGTCCTGCCTTGCACCTCATGCCGGAGTGGTTCTCCTAAGGTCAAACCCCGGCTGAGGTCCTGCCTCGCACCTCGGGCCAGAGTGGCTCCCATGAGATCGAACCCTGGTAGAGGTCCCACCTTGTATGTCATGCCAGAGTGGTTTTCCTGAGGTCGGACCCAGCAAAGTTCATGTTCCCACTCTCCGAACCTGTCCATCAAAACAACCCCTACTCGAGGTCCGTTCTTGGGGTCGCAGTTGACCTCACCAATGGATCAGATATTAATCGGCAAGGTGATGCGATCTCACTCGTGGGCACTCCTATGGCAGTGGAAGAGGTAGAGACCGCCATTCCAATCAGGACCCAGTCGTGGCATGAAAAGATGACATGTCTGGCAGGTGTTAGCGCGCCGCCTAGAAGCCTAAGAAGGAAAAGGTACGTGGACCTATGGGGGAGTATCCCGCCAAAGTGACAGATCCCCTTCGAGCCACCATAAACACCATCTGGAAAAGGATGCCCTGCTCAAGACACCGTGCTTCTTCACCAACCTACTGCACCACCCGGAAGAAGAGGGTTTTGACCCTGTGGCATCTGCCCCTGGACTGAGGCTCTGGCGGGTTTACCCCAGGCATGCCACCCTGCCAGAGCGGGGGAAACCCACGATGTACCTCTTCATCGAAAATTGGGCGTGCGCCCCTTCACATCCAGGGAGGGCCTATGTCAAATCCAGATCCAGCCAGAGGGCCATGCCAGAAGGAGGCACCACGTTGACTGTGCCTGTCACCTATAAGAGATCCTAGAGGGCCTCTGAGGAAAGGTAAGCGAGGAGGAGGGAACACCAGGAGACCTAAAGCATCTCGGCTATTGAAGAACTCCCCCAAAGAGTTCCAATGGCCATAGCCATCACTGCTTGCGACCTGCTTCTCCTCTTCAGTCCCCATTCTATCATTTTCATTCATGACCTCCTAGAGTGGAAACCAACTCGGGATCCACCAGGAAGGATCTGTTCTTCCATATCGTCCTATTGACTTGACTGTTGGAGTGCCCTCACCGGGTTCTTCAGCCCGGGTCTCCTTTCTTTTACAGGACCGGTGATGCGGGACAACTCTAAGATTGCTAAATTAGGGTTCAGGGTTAATCAAAAAGAGTAGAATACTAAAAGGGATTTCAGGGATGAGTCCTAGACTAATGAGATTGACCTTATGGGTTTGAGATAGTCCTACAGGGTTTATAGTATGGAAGAGTGGGTCACTAATCTCAGGGAAGAGATCATTAATGGGAACTACAAGATGGGATTCTTCCTGAGGGTACTGATAAACCAAATCCTTAATAAAGTCATCGAGTTCAAGAAATTTAGGACCGGGCTCTATACTTGGCCTTTCGTATAGTGGCTCCTCAGGTAAAAATCTAACAACAGTATTAGGGTTCTCTTCCTCTAACTGCTTTTCCACTACATGGTTAGCTAACTCTATGTTGGCTACTGTCTGGGTATGGCTAGGGTTAGCTAAATCTTGGTCTGCTCCTACTTGGGTATGGTTAGGTTCAACTAATATTGGGTGGTCTTCTACCTGGGTATTTATTGGATCAATCCTATGGATCATTTGGTTGGTTTGGGTAGTCGATTGGGAAAACTGGGTTTGGGATTGGGTAATGGATTGGTCAAGTTGTTCAATCATGGCTTTAAGGAGGGTCTCTACTCTAAGATAGGACTCTATGGTTGAACTGGGTTGGTTGTACTGGACTTCTGACTTAATTAATTCTGGGTTGATTTCTATCTTGGTTTCTACTAGGTCAACTAATTCTGGGTTGGTTTCTAACTCTAGGTCACCTATAAGTTTCTCTTCTTCTAAATCTTCAATAGACTCTTTATCCTCATACTCCTCTACCAGACTTGGATTAGCCTCATATATTTCCTCTTCTAAGTCATTTGGGTGAACCAATGAGGTGGTAAGAGGGAGGGTAGACTAAGAAAAAACTAACTAATGACTGGGGTGACAAGGGTGGGTCGGCTAAGGTGCTCCTGACTAGCACTGGGTTCATATCTAAGGGTACTAATCTTGTTGGGCTCAGGCTGACTAAGAGATATGGGTTCATAGGTTATGGGTTCAGTCCTATAGGTCTTGTCTAGGGTTCCTAACCGATCTCCTACTTGGTCAAAACTAGTGGTTAACTGGTTGATCCTAATGGTTGCCTAGTCAAATTGTTGGTCCACTTGGTTGAATCTTTGGTTCATATGGCTTTAGGCTTGGGTTAATCGGGTTAATTGGTCATGGGTTTGGTCAAGCTTAGTATTGGATTGGTCAAACCTACGGTCTATTTGGACAAGCTGGGCTTGGGTTTGGGTATTGGATTGGTTTAGTTGGGTAGTTAATTAGGCAAGTTGGTTCATGATGGCCTCAAAATTGGAATCCATGGCTGAATCAGTTTGGGGTGTGGACTTCTGGTATTAGGTTCGTAGTTTAGTAGTCATACAATTAAATAATCAGTCAAAATGAGATGGTGCAGCCAAGCATGCAAAATGGGTTAACTTAATCTAGGATTTCCTAGACCTAGAGCCAAAACTGGGTGGGTCAGCTCAACTTACACTTAACCCAGTAGCTAATCCTTCCTCTGGCCAGGTTGAGGGTGGGAGTGTGGGAGGCCCCCTGCTTTCGCAGGGACCCAATTAAAAACCACAACACCACTTAGATCGTTTGACTCTAGACCCTCAGCCTTAGACACCAGATTTTAGTAATAGCCACAGGATTAAATGCACTAGTTGGCCCACACTACTCAGACCCGACCTGTTGGTGTCACCTAGCCCTCTAGGGCAAATTAATTCTAATTGATTTTAATTAAGGCTTGGGTGGAAATGCTGGGTGGTTGTTTTGGGCCCAGGACAGGTTATGACCTCCTGCCCTGATGTTATATTGATTGTCCTTAAGATTAGATTAAAAGATGATGAACATTCAATGGTCCTAATGCACTCTAAAACAATCAGAAAATAAAATGACTTTTTTTAGTTTATGAGATGTCAAGTTAGGTTTAAGTTAACTGGGGTTATCAAACAAAGTTTGGCTTGGGATTGGGGGGGGTTGGAAGTTAATTAGGTTTTGGTTGGACAAGTATGCAGAATAGAAGAATTCAAGAAATTAGGATTTCAGATGATGCAGGTTTTGACATAGATTCTGATACATAAAAAAACATAAAAATTTTAGGACAGAGAATTGATGGTGTTGATGACCTACACCAAATTTGATGCAAAAAAAAAATCAATTGATGATGCAAATCCTAGGGTTTTTGAATTGCTATAGAAATCTTAGGATTTTGTTAGGGTTCCTAATATGCTGGATTTTAGAGAATTAAAATTTCAGTAAAATTAATTAAAAATTATGAAAATTATTAGGAAATAATAGAGTACATGACATGTAATTTCCATAGAAAAATAAACTTTCTAAGATGCCAAAATAAGATGAAACCTAGACACCTAATGCAGTGGATAGGATGCATAAATTAGGGTTTGTGAATGCAAAGCAGATAAAAACTATCCTATACCTGCACTGATACCAAACTAATGTGGGACAAATCTAAGATTGCTAAACATGCATGAAAAAATAATAAACTAATTTTTTTGTGATTTTTTATAATTTAGGTTTGCAGGCTAAATTCCCAAATAAAAGTAAAGACTAGCAAGAATCATAGCAATGCAAAGAATCATCGTATCACAGTCATACTCATGCAAAATAATGAAAGACAGGATCTGAGAATTGAGAAACTCCTAGATTAGGATAGCTTATCTTCATCAAATCAGAAAATAAGAGTTGGGAAGGTTTCTTACCAGTCAGAGATTTGAATCTGCAATTCTAGGGATCACATAGCTCTCAGATTGAAGCCAGGAAGATGAAGCTTGGTTTCCCTTGAATTGTTGACTGATTTAAGTGGTCCTGGAGGCAAGAGAGGCCTCCTTTGGGGAGGTGAAACACCTCAGGAATCCTGCAAGCATCAAGGATCAATCAAAACAGCAAGAAAAAGAAAGGAAACTAGGTTTAAAAGAAATCAGGGTTAGGCGCTTGAAGCTTGATGTAGATCTCCCTGCTTGGCAGCCTAGGGCACTCCTTCTTGGATGTGTGAAGGCTTTGATGGTAGTGAGTTAAGGCATGGAAGGATGCTAGCACAGCAAGGAATTTGGCCAAGCATAAGAACACAAACCAAAGAACTAAAGAACTCAAAAAAAAAGTAACACACAAGCTCGCAAGCTCAAATAAATTTACCAGGATTTTGATATCATGAATAAAAATTATTCTACAAGAGGGGGAGGGGTGGGGTTTATATAGAGCTCCCCATGCCCTCTCCTATCTGAAATACAAGTCCTCTCCCAACCATGAAAGGATTATAAAACCCATACAAAGTAGAAATCCTATCCCAACTAGGCTGAACTTTGACTAGTCTTCTTCCTTCTTCACTTAGGACACCTCCTCTTGGCTTGGACTTGGTCAAACTCCTCAAATTCAGTTTTGGACCTTGGGGTAGTAGCAAGGACACCTCCTTCATGGGCTTGGACAAAAATTTGAGGGGCCCAGGTGGGCTTCCAGGGGTTGGGTGCATGGGCTAGCATATTCCAGGGAATCTGCCTGGAATCTTTCTTCTTAAGGGCTTGGACTTGGCACCTGAGCTTGATTTACTTGGGTTGGGATGTAGGTGGACCTCTCGAATCATGGATGCCCTGGTTTGGGGATATGCTCTGGCATCTGGAGAGGAATCTGGGCATCTGGAGGACATTTGGAAAGAATCAGGATTTCTGGAAGCATCTTGGATCCTCGGTTGTCACACAAAATCCAATGGACTAATATAGTGGCCTCTGACTCCTGGATGTGGCCTGATAAAACTCCAAAATAGGGTAACCTCCTCTCTTGTACAAAAACTGGGCTCATAATAGACCCATAACTGATGTACAGGACTCAAAACTGGACTAAGGTTGAGGGTTGAGACAAATCAACTAACCTCAACTTATTACAGGACTCCATTACAAAAAATTCAAAACTTTGACACATGACTAATTAAATCATATGGGATCTAGTGATCTGTATCTGATCTTGGTGTCCCCACTAACCGGGTATGCTCAGTAGACACCAGACGAAAGAAGGTACTGCTCGACACCATATAGGAGCTACGGGCCATGATAATCCGGGTGGCAATAGATTGGCATGCCAGGTAAGGGGGTAACTGGTAGTGAAAAGATCGAACATCCCTTTTTCTCCACTCATTCGCCTATCAGAGTGGTCCTGCTCATAATATGGTGGTAATGCGCGCACGGGAAGCTTCTACCAGTCATATGGGGGACCCGCTTCCCCACGAGGCTTTAGGCAGCCCGGAGAAGGAGCTCCACACTCCATAACCGTAGCCTTCGATGGATCTTCAGTTTACCGTGCTCGCCTAGCAGGTCCAAATCCTGATTACGGTGGTGTGATAGCTACAGCAATAGCACTAGTCCCTAGCCACTCAATAGTTGTCGGGGACCCTTGTGGCCCATGCCATCAGACCCTGTGATAGCCTGCGAACATTCCAAGGAAGGCTGCCACTTCTGTGGGCTGTGACCAATCGCCAGGGAAGCCTGTGGACCTCAGGAAAGAAGTAGTGGAGTGGGTCGGTTGATCGGGAGAGCTGATCTTCGGTCTTCGATCGCATCACTGCCAGGCATCGTAGGCGCCATCAGGGCAAGGCCCCCCAGCATGACCCTCCTCAACTGTCATCTCCTTCTCCTTCCATAGCCACGGTAGAAGGTTTTATCGACAAGGCTATCAGGTGTCTAGCCAAGAGATGCTTGGAGGAGCAAGAATGCAAGCTGGCTGAGCTGTCCCGACAGTTTGCTAACCTGCAAGGCTTCCCTCATGAGTCGGCAAGCTATGACGCCCACCCCCATTTTTCCCAAGAAATTCAAGGGGAACCAATTCCCAATTAGTTCTGCATGCCTTAGGTGGATCCCTATGTTGGGACCACCGACCTCCTGGACCACCTGGAGAGCTACAAGGCTCTCATGAGAGTCCAGGGGGTGACTGATATCCTTTTCTGCATCGCCTTCCCAACCACTCTTCGAAAGGGAGCTCGGGTCTGGTATGCCCATCTCAAGCCCGAAAGCATCAATTCCTTCATGCATTAGAAGGAAAGTTCATGGCATACTTCAATGCTTGTCGGAAGGTGCCGCGAGAGACTGACAGCCTCTTCTTCATCAGGCAATAGGATCATGAGTCCTTGCAGGATTATGTATCCCACTTCAAGGTTGCCGCATTGGAGATCTACAACTTGGATGAGCCCGTTGCAATGCTGTTATTGAAAAGGGGGCTCAAAACCTTTCGTCTGACATACTCCTTGGACAAGAAGCCACCAAAGACTTATTCCAAGCTTCTCCTCCGTGTCCATAAATATGTTCGTGTGGAGGAGGTAAATCGTACCAGGAGAGAGTTAGACGGAAAGCCACCGAAGAAGCAGCCCCTGGGAGAAGCCTCCGGGATGCAAAAGCCCAGACCGACCCCAAATCTATGGCCAGGACCAAAGTCTAGGGGTGGCCTTATTTTGGAAGAAAAGTACACTCCTCTCTTCACCCCGAGGTCAAAGATTCTCATGGAGATTGAGGGCGAGTGTTATCCGACCTCCCCGTTATGACCATCTGGTAGCCGTGACAAGTCAAAGTATTGCCAATTCCACCGTGACCATGGCCACGACACTGAGGAATGTCACCACTTCAAAAGGAAAATTGAAGAACTGATCATAAGGGGATACCTCAAAAAGTTCGTACGGGGTAAGGCCCCAATGGAGGCCCAGGCACTCGCGACACTTCCCCCCTGTTGACAATCGACCCACCGAGAAGCCGGTGGGTATGATATCGTGGGGAACGGAGCGCACCTCCGAGAGGACCAGAGCGAGGGAAGAGTTAGAAAGTGTGCTCTCCTTTTTGAAGGGAAAGGAGGTTGAGATTGAAAATGTAAATAATGATGCCGTTGTTGTCGAGATGACAATAGTGAAGCACCCTGTAAAATGGATTATGGTCGATAGTAGAAGTTTGATTGATGTCCTTTTCTACGATGCCTTCTCAAGATGAATTTGCCTTCTGACCGGTTGAAGCCAGTTCACACCCCCCTTGTCAGATTCACCAAAGGCTCGGTAGGGGTAGAGGGGGAAATCACCCTCCTGATCATGGCTGGCTCACCACCATGGCAGAGTATGGTCATGATGACCTTCACGATCGTTAGGCTCCCCTTAGCCTATAATGTGATCCTTGGTCACCCAGGGCTCAATCTACTGGGCATGGTCATATCCATAAGGTGGCTACTGGTACAGTTCCCCACCCCATATGGCATGGGAGAGATGAGGGAAGTACGTCAGCCGATTCAGCATTGTTTGCAAGCCATCCCCGGAGCAACGAGTGTCGGGGAGGATCCCGATGCTGATGACCTCAACTAGAGGGTACAGGACCCCAGAGGTGGCCCTATCAAGTGCCTGCTGTCATACCCCTTGGCACATACCTGTCCAAGATGGTGTGCATAGGGGCCCAACTTTCGGAGGAGGAAAGGGCCCGCCTACTAGATTTTCTCTAGACAAATGCAGACATGTTTGCCTGGACTGCGGTGGACATGCCAGGGATTCCCGCCGAGATCATTATCTAGAAATTAAATATTGACCTGAAGTGCCGTCCGGTCTGGCAAAAAAAGAGGAGCTTTGCCCTGGAAAAGTAGAGAGTAGTCAACGAGGAGGTGGAAAAGCTCCTCATGGCTGGGTTCATTCGCGAAGTTCAGTACCCCAGCTGGCTGACGAACGTGGTCATGGTCAAGAAGGCCAGCGAAAAGTGGAGGATCTGTGTAGATTACACTGATCTCAACCGAGCCTGTCTGAAGGACAGTTCCCTCTCTCGAATATTGGCCAGCTGGTGGACACTACCTTGGGGCATCGCTTGCTCACCTTCATGGATGCTTTCTCTAGATATAATCAAATACGGATGCATTCGGAAGATGAGGAGCACACTATTTTCATCATGGACCATGGGACGTATTACTACAAGATGATACCATTCGATCTGAAGAATGCCAGAGCCACGTACCAGTGTCTGGTCAACAAAGTTTTTTGAGACCAAATTGGTCATAATATGCTAGTTTACATGGATGACATGCTTGTCATGAGCAAGCTAGAATCGGACCACATGCGAACTTGGTGGAGGCCTTCCACAATCTCTGCCTCCACCGAATGACGCTAAACCCAGCTAAGTGTACCTTCGATGTTGCAGCCAGGAAGTTTCTGATTTCATGTTTACTCAGAGAGGGATCGAGGCCAACCCCAAGAAGGTCCAAGCCATCATCGACATGGAGCATCCCACTTTGAAGAAACAAGTTTAGCACCTCACCGGTTAGATCGTGGACCTGAGTTGGGTTATCTCGTGCTTTGCTGATCGTTGCCAACCTTTCTTCAAGGTGCTACGCAAAGTGCACAACATCGTCTGGACAAAAGAGTGCTGGGAAGACTTCGAGGAACTAAAGAATTTCTTAGCAACACCATCGCTCCTATCCAGGCTGAAAGATGGGGAGGAGCTCCTCCTGTACCTCACGTTCACCCCTGAAGCCACCAGCTCGGTTCTCGTTCACACGGACGGGAGCAGAGTACAAAAGCTGGTGTACTATGTGAGCAAGCTCCTCCAGGGCATGGAAGCCAAGTACACTCACATTGAAAAACTAATTTTTACACTTATTATGTCTGCTCAGCATCTCAGGCTATACTTCCAAGCCCACCCGATCGCGGTCTTAACTGACCAATAGCCGAGGACCATACTCAGCCAACCGGATACGTTGGGGCACCTGGCGAAATGGGCACTAAAGCTAAGTGAACTCGACATCACTTATCACCCGAGGCCATCCCAAAAGGCATAGGTGTAAGGGTTTTGGTGACCAGGGTGGAAGCATGGATTTCAAAAATTTATTATGAAACCACTACCAAACCCTTAACCCAAGACGTCCTTACTAGGAATTAAAACATATAAACATGCATATATAATATAAACTAGAGTTTAGGCACCAACATGAACTGCTAGTATCCAATCCGATGAAGAAAACCCTGATTCAGCCTTCTTCTCCACCAAGCATCCAAACGTTCGCTCTCTAACGTGATCCACATGAAACTCGGACCAAGGAAGAACTCCTTCTTCAAGTTACTTGGAGAAGTGGAACTCTTTCGGCAGCCTTTGGTCTATTGACCACTGCAGGACACCCTGTCCTACTGTAGGGCACTAAAGACACTCTCCTAAACCACTCTTGGTTTTAGGACAACCCTCCTCTAGGACTCCTTAGGCTTATGTCCTAAAACAAAGCCTTGTCCTAGTAGAAAAGACCTTGTCTTAACAAGACAAGTCTTGTCTTAAAGAAAGGAGGGAGAGAGAGACACTCAGAATAGTGCTTCGATGGAATTCTTCATTATCAGACTCATTTCACCGCCCCCTATTTATAGATACAAGAGGGGCGTGTGATATGTCCTCCCATCAACTTATTAGATATGATTTTTCAAGACCGAAGAGAAGTTATCTAGCTTGAAAAATCATATCTAATAAGCCCATTCATACACCGAAGGCCTTATTCACATCCCTTCTTTTGTCTGGACGAATTCTCACTTGCCACATGTCAATTACCGGTCCCTAGGAATCCAAGAGGTGCCTCTTCAATCTTCAAATATCGAAGATTATGAAGAGTCATGATAGCAGAAGGACTCTCCATCAGAACCGCGCGCCACATGAAGAGTTGCGACTCTTCATGCACCGCGCGCGCCATCCTTCTTCCATGCAAATTTCAAAGAATGTTGACCAGTCAGAATATAGGCAATATGGGTGTCATTGGAAAGAATAAAATTTCCTTTCTGACCATATAAGTTATATTCAAATAAGAGATCTATAGCTCATTTTGTGCCCTTTTGAAGTTAAGGTATCATTTAGGTACCAAGAGTCCCATGCCATTGGGACTCTTCATGTATGGCACCTAAAATCCCCTTAAATCCAAATTAAAATCAGATTTAGCTCTGATTAGGCTAGCCCCACTTAGGACTCAACCTAATTTAGGTTTTTCGTAATTAGGTTAGCCCAATTAGCAAGCAACGGGACCCAATCCAATTGGGTAGGAATTTGGTTAGCCTATATATGCTAGTATGTAATCCGGCTAACAAATTAGGATCCTATGACCCTAATTAAATCATAAATGACTTCCTTGGCCAAGTCTCTATTGTGTGTGACACATTGGGTTCCACATCTAGCCAGTAGTAGGTTTAGATTTGAGCCGATTCGATCTGATCGAACCTGATTGACCTAATTAGGTCAAATTGGCTCACCTAATTGTCCAATTCGAATCATACATCGAATTGACTCATGAAACCAAATAAATTGGTTCATGAAGACCTACAAGACAAGATTGATATCTAGCAACATGTCATGCCTACCCGGAAGATGAGAAATTTTGGTGGATTTACCAAAATACCCTTCAGTGGTGAGTTACTGGGCAATTTAGTCCTTCTATCTACTTGCACCCTGAATATGACTATGGATATGGATACTTGTCAAATCCAATTTCATATTCATTCCTTGCTCAATCTGATAATGATGATTCATTAATGAACCATTAGAAACTATTTCTAATGTTCATACTTTGATCAAAGATTTTCCGAATCTTTATTTGATTGAAATCATCTGGATGCGCTTCCCTCTTACTAGGGTTGATCGATTCCTTTTTGACCTACTCACAACCTTTATATGCAATCCACCATACCCAGTATCACCCCATGCATGACTTAGTGTCATGATTGAGTGTGAACCAAAGTATGGATTCATGCTTACAAGATACCATGGCAGTCTCAGGTCAAAGGACCACATGCACTACTCCAACTATGAGAACTATTTATTGACAAACAGATAAGGTTCCATTAGATGTTCTCAAGCTGGATCCATTCAGTGAACTCATTCTTTAATGAGCACCCACATCCTAGTATTAGTGTCAAATACAAGTGACTGTGAGATCAGTCACCCTCTTCACCAAGCATACATAGGATGTACTGGTCTTGCCGAAAACATTAATCCCCTACTCAATATCCCATCGACTAGGAATATTCTAGATTAGGGTTTTAAGACTTTAGGTCTCACTGGTATGATCTCATCATAACCCTAGAACCATAGCCCTAATCTATGGGGTTCATCATATCTTAATAAAATTAATAAGACACAGCGTATGATGAAAATAAAATGCCTTTATTAATTGATAATGTCAATACACTGGTTTAGGATACAAAAGAAAATTCCATCGAAATACAACATCTCGATTGGCCTTTAGGGCATAATCCTTTCAACAGGTGCTAGCGGACTTCTTGGTTGAGTGTGTCGGGATGGGCGAAGAACCGGGGGAGATTTCCCCAGAATGCCAAATCGAACCAACAGACGAGGAGGTTCGGGTCCTTCACATGGACGATGCATCCAACATGGGAGGAAGCGGAGCTGGCCTCATCCTCACAAATCATGATGGGGTTGTAACAGGGTGCGCATTGCGCTTCATGTTCAAGGCTATCAACAACCAAGTGGAGTATGAAGAACTCCTGTCAGGGTTAAGGCTGTCCCGTGAGCTGGGCATCTCCAGTTTGAGGGTATTCACTGACTCGTAGTTGGAAGATGGAAAGGTCTCGGGAGAATTCAAAGTTTGAGACCCTCAAATGGCAAAGCACCTAGAGCGAGTACATTTGAGCACCACAGATTTTTGGTGCTTCAGCATCTCCTACATCCCTCATGAAGAGAACGCTCATGTCGATGCCCTCTCTAGGCTTGCAACTCTGTCAAACTCATCGTTGGGTTGTACCTACATTGAGTATGTTCAAACCCCCAGTTACGAAGTCATCGACGAGCTCCGACAAGTCACTCTTGAGCCCAGCTAGATGGACTGCTAATTAGAACATCATCGACGACATCCTGTCCTAGAATTGCACGGAGGTCGGTCTCCTCAAGAAGAAGGCTGCTCTCTTTGTGTTAATGGATGGGCAGCTCTATCGCAGGTCTCACTCTTTTCCCCTCTTAAAATGTTTGAGACCCTCAGAGGCAGCCTTCGTTCTTCAGGAAATCCATGAAGGCCTATTAGTTGTAAATAGATCTGCAAAAGAAAAATAGGTACAGATGGTAAGGTTGAGACCTTTAAAGCTAGATTGGTGGTGAAAGAGTATAGTCAATATGAAGGCATTGACTTTCATGATACCTTTTCACCAGTAGCTATGCTGAAGTCCATCCGTACATTGCTTGCAATTGCAGCATATCATGATTATGAGATATGGCACATGGATGTGAAAACTGCATTCCTGAATGGATATCTTGAGGAAGATATCTATATGGAGCAGCCTTTGGGTTTCATTTTCAATGATGAAGATCATAAGGTCTACAAGCTGCATAGATCAATCTATGGATTGAAGCAAGCTTCTAGGAGTTAGAATATTCATTTTGATGATGCAATCAAATGATTTTATCAAAAATGAGGATGACCCATGTGTTTACAGGAAGGCCAGTGGGAGGGCAGTGACATTCCTCGTATTGTACGTGGATGACATCCTCCTTATAGGGAATGATATTTCCATGTTGACTTCGGTCAAAAGTTGGTTATCTAAGGAATTCTCTATGAAAGACTTAGGTGAAGCATCTTATATTTTGGGGAATAAGGTCTATAGAGATAGATCTAATTGGATGCTTGGCCTTTCACAAAAATTGTATATAGAGGAAGTGCTGAAAAGGTTCAGCATGGACAACTCTAAAAGAGGATTGTTACCTCTTCGGCATGGCATTAATCTCTCCAAGAAAATGTGTCCCAACACACCTGAAGAGATTTAACGCATAAGCAAGATTTCATATGCTTCTGTAATTGGAAGCCTTATATATGTCATGTTGTGTACTCGACCTGATATAGCTCTTGCTATGAGTGTCACGAGCAGATATCAGTCGAATCTAGATGAAGAATACTGGATAGCTATGAAGAACATTCTTAAGTACTTGAGAAGGACTAAAGATTTGTTCTTAGTCTTTGGAGGGAGTTTGAAATTAGGGATAAAGGGATACACAGACTCAGACTTTATGACTGATCCGAATGATAGAAAGTCTACATCAGGGCCTGTGTTTTTATGCAATGGTGGGGCAACTAGTTGGAAAAGTTCTAAGTAGCCCATCATAGTAGATTCAACAATGGAAGCAGAGTACATCGCTACCTCTGAAGCTGCAAAAGAAGCCTTCTGGTACAAAAAGTTTGTTGTGGAGCTTGGAGTGATGCCATCTGATGCCATCCCCATATATTGTGACAAAAATGGTGCAATAGCTCTTGCTAAGGAGCCCAGGTTTCACCAAAAGTCTAAGCATATTGAGCGGTGATTTTATATCATACGCGACTACCTCGAGAAGAAATATGTTGAGGTGCGAAGAGTAGACTCCATGGAGAATGTGGAAGACCCACTGACTAGGACTCTGAGCCAACAGAAGGCTGAAGTCCACTTTGAAAAAATGGGACTTAGATATGTAGCCAATTGGTTTTAGTGCAAGTGGAAGATTGTTAGATGTATGCCCTGAAAGCCATGTTGGCTTGACACATTTTAATTTTAGGGCATGAACTTTGTACTTAATTTTCCTGATTAATTAAAAGGGCATTAGTTTCATTCATATTATTGTGTCTATGAATCATCCATGGAGTTAATGGATAATAACACATATTCTCCCGATTGTTGGAATATCACGAGGATGGTGATTGATCCATTAAAATCGGTGCATAGATCACTTCCTTTTCTAGGTAGATGAGTCTCTGACCTACAGTGTGGTGACACTGGAGTGAGAGTGCTGGTAGTTGATAGAGATCAACGGTACCGAGCATGACCAAGTACAGTAAGTTATACAGATGGCTACTCACTCGTCGATAACTTGCTGATGCTGTAGTCATGTGAATAGTTCCTTAACCTAGAGTATCTCGGCTACTCACAATAAGGTTGTTGTAGTTTGACAGCACAATCATATGGTTCCTATCCATACGGGACCTTGCGATGTTCGTTGGCTACAGTAAGTTTATTGTAGGAGTAGGGTGTTCACTTGTAGGGATCTACTAGCCTTAGTAGTAAGGTATAATCCTATGCAAGCTTAATGAGACTAAGTCTAGAAGTCTATGGCCATAGTAGGGTGATAATGAAAAGGTGTTTTCATTAGTATCATAATTGGACTTGAGTCGATTAAGTTAAGCATATGACTGATGGGTTTGACGAGTTTTGATAGAGAAACCGAATCACATGGTAACTACACCTAGGAGTTCCAATCTTATTCTGCTGGGTTGCCACTACATACTGCTAGGTATCACTGGTGGATTATGAGAGCCCGTTAGGATCATTCTCGGATCAAAACTCCTAATTAGGGTTGAGCTGAAATTATTTTAGTCCATCGAAAGGAGTTTTGATGATGTATAATGAAGATTATAGCATGTCTCATTACCAGACATAAAGGACCTGAGGGGTAACACACATTAGGAGCTCAAGTAACTAATCAGCAAATCAATTTGGACCTAATTATAAGTGTTACAATTAATATTTGACCTAACCGTAAATGTTACAATTAATTGATTATGGATTAATTATTAATTAATTTAAATTAGATTTAATTTAATTGAGTTAGACTCAATTAATTAATCCTAATTTATTCGGGTCAATGTTCGCTTCGAAATGATTTAATCGGATTTAAAATCGGCTTCAGTTTGACTGTAAAATCACTACATTTGGACCAAGACCTAGAGTCTAGTTAGACTGGGACTCTCTCTCGATGTCTTCTCCTCCCTCCACACGCCTACCTTGTGGGCTCCTTGTCTTTGGGTGACAAAAGAGAGGAGGCATGAAATAAGAGGCGCAAATATGGATTTGGCATGGAGAAATTAAGAGAGGGAAGAGTCCTTTTCTTCCACTCCTCTTAATTTTCAAGAGGTTGAAATTGAAACACCTGTGTTTTGGTTTAAAGGGATGGGAGAACTTGAATTTAAAATAGAGGAGAAGTGTCCAACCACTAGAGAGACAATTTTTGGGCATGAATATTTCTCTCCTTCCACCATGAATTATTTATGGCATCTTCTCTTCTCTTGGGCACTGATACCAGAGAGTCTCTCTCTTGGTTTCAACTATCTTCTCCCTTTATTTGTTTTCTCTTTTCTTGAGTGAGATCTAGAGAGATGCTCAACTAGAGAAAGAAGAGAGGAAAGGGTCCAAAGGTCTTGCATAGACTGATTTGCAAGACAGAAGCCAAAAGTCAGTCCGGATTCGGATTGGCATAGTTCTTAAAGCAGGTGATTTGTTGAAAGAGGAAAGGGCTACAAGGATCTAGCAGTCCGGTGCCCTCATGACTTGGTTACGAGAGCTTCGTGTGGATACCAACAGAGGCCGGGTGATTGTGCGGCTCTGACAGAATCCCGTCTTTTCAGTAGCGGATCTGCATGCTTTTCAGAGCAGGCCCGGATAGCGATCCAAGCAAGTATTTTATGCTTAAAATAATTTTTATTTCAGATCTAATATTTTTTTTTGTTATTCAGCATGTTAGAAATTTATGATAAATAAATTATATTTATTTATAATTTGCATGATTAGATATAAAATCATTTTGATATTTGCTTCCGCTGGTCAGGCTTTTTGATGCCTAATTTTATGCATCATACTTTCCTATTCCTGGGAGAATTCCAACAATTAGGTCAATTCCCTTAGGTGGATTAACCAAGGTCCAAACCTGGTTGTCATACATGGAATCCATTTCAAATTTCATGGCATTAAGCCATTTGTTAGAGTCCTTACTCATGACTGCTTCTGTATAGGTTAGTGGATCATCATCTTCAATGATGCTAGTTTCATTGTTATTTCCAATCATAAAACCATATCTTAGAGATGCACTTCATACTCTTTCTGACCTACGGAGAGGAGGTGTGTGTTGTGGTTGTACTTGATCAATTGGTACTTTTGGCCGAGGAACTTGAGTTTGTTTATTTTGACTTTCACTTAATTCAATTATTCTCTTATTACCTTCTTATTGGATAAATTCTTTTTCCAAGAAAATGGCATGCCTACTAACAAAAACTTTTTATTTAGTAGGATGATGAAATAGGTGTCCAATACCCTCTTGAGAATAACCAATAAACTTACATTTTTCAGCCCTAGTACTTAGCTTATGTCCAATTCCTTTTTAACATAAGCTAGACAATATTAAATCTTAAGATATTTAAGACTTGATTTCATGCTATTCCATAATTCATATGGAGTGCTAGGTACTAATTTTAATGGTACTTTATTTAAAACATATGCAATAATTTCTAGAGCATATCCCCAGAAAGATATTGAAAGATCTGTGAAGCACATCATGGACCTTACCATATCAAACAAGATATGATTCCTCTTTTCTGCTACACCATTTAATTATGGTGTATATGGAGAGGCCCATTTAGAGAGAATACCATTTTTCTTAAGATGATTAAGAAACTCATTAGATAAGTATTCTCTTTCTCGATCAGATCGAAGGACCTTAATACTTTTTTAATTTATTTCTCAACCATATTTTCATACTCTTTAAATTTATCAAAGGCTTTGGATTTATGTTATATAAGATATACATATCCAAACCTAGATAAATCATCAATAAATGTGATAAAATAAAAGTATCCTCCTCTAGCTTAAGTTGACACAAGTTCATATATATATGAATATATTAACCCTACCAACTCAATTACCCTTTCTCCATATCCAGTAAATAAAGACTTGGTCATTTTATCCACGAGGCAAGATTCAAAAGTTCCTAATGATTTATAATCAGAAGGACCAAACAAATCATCTTTGTATAACTTATTAATCCTTGGCTCGCTTATATGACCTAATTAGCAATGCCAAAGGAATGTTTCATTGGTATCATCTCTCTTTCTCTTTTTATTTTTATGAGCAATACTTCATCATTGAGCGATAGAATTAAAAGATCATTCACAAATTTGTCCATTCCAAAATAGTCATTAGAATGAAAAATGGAGCAACCATTTCACTCAACTTTTATTTCAAACCTTGTCTTAATAACAAAGGTACAAAAATAATATTTCTAACAATATTTGAAATGTAATAATAATCTTTTAATTCTAATATCTTGTCCGAAGGCAACAATAACATGTAGGTTCCAATAGCTTCGGCATGAATAGCCTCTCCACTCATGCGACAAAATCTGAAGTCACCTTTCTTCAAACTGTTGGCTTTAGCCCTTGATTTGATGACTAATAAAAGGTTGAGTATATATTTTATACTAATATTTCAATTATAGTTGTGAGTTTCATGAGACAGGTAAATCAAATTTTTCATACAAAGATATCAAACTCACTAATTTTGAAGCTAAGTGAATTTCAGTGTATAAGAAGTCTTCTTATCTTGAAAATCCTTAAAATGGGTCAATATGGACTTTATGAAGAAGATATTGAAGTTTTATTGAAGAACACTTTGAATTTTGAAGCTTGGCATAGAGTTTTTGAGTTGCACATACCAAGTGTCGACTCATGATACATGAGGTGTCGACACTTCAGAAGGACTGGCATGTAGAAATCTCTTTGGCATGCCTTGAGTCAACTCATAGAAGTCAAGTATCGACTCATGAAGAAGTCAAGTGTCGAATCATAGAAACCAAGTATCGACTCATGGCCTAAGAAAAATAATGATACAGAACAATGCCATTTTGAGATATTTTTTGTCAAGTATCGATTCAGAAAACTCAAGTGTTGACTCATAGAAGTCAAGTGTCAACTTAGAGGTTGACTCATAGCCTGAGAATGAAAATGGAATAGAACTCAATTTTTTCAAAATTTATACCTTGAGTCGACTCATGCAGATCCAAGTGTCGACTCATGAAGACTCAAGTATCGACTCATGAATAAACTCAAGTGTCGACTCACGGGTTCTGACAGCAATAACGACTATAATTTCTGAGAGTTAGATTTGAATCCTACAAGCTCCAAATGGCTAGTTTTGCTCCACCAATGGTTATAAACCATTTTTTGGATGCTTTCGAAGTATTTAAGTATCATCAAACTCATTCAAGAACAACTAACTTGCAAGAAATAAGACTTACCTTTGAGAACTTTATTTCCAAAGTCAAAAAGAGAGCAAAAGAGAAAATTCCCATTGAAAAAACTTTCAAGCCTTCAAATCAACATTCCAAAAGTAGTCTTTGAAGTGATTCCAAAGAGAAGACAAGTCAAAAAATCATCAAGAGCCTCAAAGCTTCTACTTTCTACTCTATAGAGAGTTTTTTCTTTGCTTTATTCTTGTACTTCTGAAATTATCCTTTGTGACTAGTTTCAAGGGTGTTTGAAACTAGGTGTTAGGCCTTTCCAAGCTATGAATTGGAATCCAAGCCTAAGTTGGCCTAAGTAAATGTTGTTGGTGAGCCTAAGTGAGAAAACCAACTTTGGATTTGACTTGTGAGCCCTTGAAAACAAGTACATTGTAATCTAGGTTGATTATAGTGAAATTTCCAAGAGGAAGCTTGGGGAGTGGATGTAGGTGCTTGATGTGCACCGAATCACTATAACCTTTATGTTTGTGTGTACTTTTTGCTCTCTTGCATTAGCTGATTATATTCACTGCATTGCATATTATTCATTGTATGTCACTTGCATTGCTTCTCAAACACTTTAAAGTGCAGCATATATTTGCTTTAAATTTTTAAAAGAATCCAATTCTCCCCTGATGGGGACACCAGGATCAAACACAGATCACTGGATCCCATACGGTTTACTAATTAGGATTTTAAATTTTAGAACCTTAGTCATGTGTCAAAGTTTTGTAATCAATTAAGATTGAGTCTTGTAATAAGTTGAGTAGTTGATTTGTCTCAACCTCAACCCTAGTTAGTCTATTGAGTCCTGTACTTCAGCCATGAGTCTAGTATGAGTTCAAATTTTGTACAAAAGAAGAGGTTACCATATTTTGGAGTTCTACCAAGCCACATCCAAGAGTCAGAGGCTACTACATCAGCTTGTTGGATTTTGTGTGATATCCCAAGATCTAAAATGCTTACCAGAAACCCTGATTCCTTTCACATACCCTCTAGATGCCCAGATTTCCTTCCAGATGCCAGAGCATACTCCCAAACCAGGGCACCCATGAGTCCAGAGGTCCATCTATGCCTAGCTCAATAGAAACCAAGCCCAGGCACCAAGCCCAAGCCCTTAAGAAGCAAGATTCAATGGAATAATCCTGCTACTAGGCTACCAAGCTACCCTAGCTTCCAAGAGGCCCAAGCCCTTGCGCCATCCACCTTTTGGGCTGACCCACTTGCTGCCTTGAAGCCCAACATGCCACCCTAGGCATCCTTGAAGTGTTGACCAAGTCCAAGAGGTGTCCTTAAGTGAGAAGGAGAAGACTAGTCTAACCTAGTTAGGATTTATGCTCCTAGTTGTTTTAAGATTTGTAATTCTAACCTAGCTAGGAAAGGACTTATAATTTAACTAGAAAAAGGCTTGTTAACCTAAGTGTAACCCTAGTTAGGAGAGGGAATGGGAGCTCTATAATACCTCACCCCTCCCCCTCTCGTACTATCTTTTCTCATATGAATTAAATCTTTGCTGAAATTTTGGTTTAGGAACTTGTGTTCTTGTGTTGGTGTTGGAGTTTTTGCGTTTCCTTGATTACTTCGTGTGCCCTAATCATCCTTGCTGCCCTAGCACCCTTCCACACCCTAGCTTGCTGCCATCCAAGTCTTCACACGCCCAAGAAGGAGTGCCCTAGCTGCCATCCAAGCCAAAGAGCATCATCCTACTTCTAGCTGCCAGCTTCAAACTTCAACCCTGATTTTAATTAAACCCTAGTTTCTTTAATTTTAATTACTTGCTATTTTGATTGACCCATGATGCTTGCAGGCTCCCCGAGGTATTTCACCTCCCCAGAGAAGGCTTTCCTTGCCTCCAAGACCGTCCCAAATTAGCCATCTAAGGGATCCGAGCTTCATCATCCAGACTCCAATTAGAGTGCTGTGTGACCTCTTCATCGGAAGTTCTTCAATTCATTGATTGGTAACATCCTTTCCTTCTCTTAATCTATAATTTGATGAAGAATAGCTATCCTAAACTGGGAGTTTCTCAACTCTCGAGTCGTGGCTATTTCATTATCTTTCATGAGTTATATTGCGATACTATGATTCTTTGCATTGCTTTTATTCCTGCTAGTTCTTATTTTATTTTAGCAATTTAGCCTACAAACCTAAATTATAAAAATCACAAAAAAAATTAGTTCACTATTTTTCTACAATATTAGAGTCATCCTGCATCAGTTTGGTTTTAGAGCGGGTTTAAGATAGTTTTCATTTGCATTAGATTCACAAAACCCTAATTTCTAAATTTTCTGCATCATATCCACTGCATTAGGTGTCTGTTTTGCATCTAATTTCGACCACCTAGGAATTTTATTTTTCTATAAAATTTTATGCATTGTTCTTTGTCTTGTCCTTTGATTTAGCATAATTCTTAATTAATTTTATAGAAACCCTAAATCATTAAAATTTGGCATATTAGAAATCCTAACAAAAATTCCAAGATTTCTATAGTAGTCTGAAAACCCTAGGATTTGCATCATCATTTGATTTTTTTTTGTATCAAATTTGGTAGGTATCATCACCACTATCCATCTTCTATCATAGAATTCTTCTGATTATCTTATGCATCGATATCTATGTCAAAATCTACATCATCCGAAACCTTAATTTCTTGAATTTTTGCACTTACTTGACCAAACCTAATCAATTTCCAAACCCCCAATCCCAAGCCAAACTTTGTTTGCTAACCCCAGTTAACTTGAATTTAATTTGTCACAGCATAAAATAATTTAAAAAATATTTTATTTTCTGATTGTTTTATATTGCATCAGGATCATTGAGTGCCATCATCTTTTAACCTAATCTTAAGGGCAATCACTATCTAATATCAGGGCAGGATTTCATCACCTGTCTTGGGCCCAAAACAACCACCAACATTCTAACCCAATCCTAATTAAAATCAATTAGACCTAATTTGCCATAGAGGGCTAAGTGACACCAATAAGTCAGGTCCGAATTGTGTAGGCCAACTAGTGCATTTAATCCTGTGGCTATTACTGAAATATGGTGTCTAAGGCTAAGGGTCCAGAGTCAAATGACCTAAGTGGTGTTGTGGTTTTTAATTAGGTCCCTACGAAAGTAGGAAGGCCTCCCACACTCCCACCCTCTACCTGGCTAGAGGAAGGATTAGCTACTGGGTTAAGTGTAAGTTGAGCTGACCCACCTAGTTTTGGCTCTAGGTCTAGGAAACCCTAGATTAAGATAACCCATCTTGCATGCTTGGTTGCACCATCTCTTTTTGACTGATTGTTTGATTGTATGACCACTAGATTAGAAACCAAATATCAGAAGTCTAAACCCCAAACTGACTCAGCCATGGATTCTAGCTTTGAGGCCATCATGAACTTGTTTGCCCAAATAAACCGTAGGTTTGACCAATCCGACACCCGAACCCAAAGTCAACTTACCCAGATTAACCAATCAAATACCCAAATAAATCAAAAACTTGACCAACTGATCCAATCAAGTAATCAAGCAATTCAAAGTTTTGACCAAGTAGGAGACCAATTAGGAACCCTAGGAAAGACCCATAGAGTTGAACCCTTGCCCTATAGACCCCAGGAACCCATAGTCCCTAGATATGAACCCAATAGTAACCCACTATCTCTCAGTCAACCTGAACCCTATAGGATTAATACCCCTAGATTTAAACCTAGTATTAGTCAATTTTTTCTTGGTCAACCCCCTCTTACCACCCCACTAGTTCAGAAAGCTGACATTGAAGAGGAAGTAAAAGAAGCTGACATGTGCTTAGTGGAGGAGTATGAAGAAGAAGAAGAAGTCCCTCTAGAAGACCTAGACTTAGTAGATACCCAGGTAGAAACTAATCTCGAGTTAGTTGCCCCTGACCTCACCCAGACTCAACCTATAGTAGAAGACCACCCAATAATAGTTGACCCTGACCATACCCAAGTAGGTCCCGATCTAGATTTAGCTAACCCTAGCCATACCCAGGCAGTAACCGACATAGAGTTAGCTGACCATGTAGTGGAAGAACCCTTAAAGGAAGAAGACCATGAAAAACCCATGCCTATTATTAGAGATTTACCTGAGGAGACACTAAAAGAAAGCCCAACTATAGAGCCCAGTCCTTTGATTCAAGAGCCAGAAGAATTTATTAAGGACTTGATCTATTTGAATTAGTACCCTCAGAATGAAATCATTCCATTAACTCCCATTGATCTCTTTCCTAAAATCAATGACCCTTTCTTCTATTATGCAGACCCTTTAGGTAGGCATCAATCCCATAAGGTCAACCTCATTAGTATAGGACTCATTCCTGAAATATCTTTTTGTCTCTTAGTCTATCCGATCAATTCCAACCCTTTTTCTTACTTCTACCTTACCAGACTAATCCTGAATCCACCTCCTATTTTCTACCTTTTCATGAATTCTCTTATCTTTTTTTAACCATTCATTTATATTTTGTAGAAGTAAGCATACTGCATACATACATTGTGCATATTAGGTTTGCATCTTACATTTTGCATACCCTATGGCATTTACTAAGTGTACGTAGTAAATTCTCATGTGCATGCCATGCTAGGGTCAAACCCAAAGAGTTTATAGTCTATTAGGTTTTGTCCCTTAGAGTCCAATAAAATGTCCTTTAATAGGGATGTCTAGTCGAGTCTATTAGGTATTAGTTGAGTTCAATAAAATTTATAGCCTGAATTACATGTCTGCACCTACACTTAATTCTACACAGCCTTTGCATCATGAAATTAGTCAAGAGTTGAACATAACTAATGAACTAAATAATAATTTGGCTAATTCCTAAAAGAAAGATAAAGAATTTTATGCAGAGGAATATGTGATGATAAAGGAACTTTCTGCTCGCGAAGCTGGCCCATCCAAAATAATTAAGAGTAATGGACCCAATGCCTATGAGCTTGAGATATCACCTGATTTAGGTATTAGCTCCATCTTCATCATCTCAGATCTTATAGAGTTTAGGGAGCCTGCAGTGATACCCAACGAGCCTTTTGAGCCACTCCCTTTTTTTGTGAGAGAACCCACCTTAGAGGGACCATATACAGTTTAGCCTTTCGGTGAGGAAAGGATTGAGATAACTCTGGATGATCAAGCTACCAGTACCCAGAATAGAGACTTTCAGCGGTATTTGGTCCGATGGCAAGGTTGGCCAGAATCTGAGGGTTTGTGGAATGCTGGTGCGAATCTGCAGCGCCTCAACCCAGACCCTCCTTGAACCAAATTGACCCTTACTCGATGGAGTCGAGTTCCTCCCGCCCCGGAAGAATTGGTGGGGACACCAGGATCAGAGACAGATCACTGGATCCCATATAGTTTACTGATTAGGATTTTAAATTATAGAACCTTAGTCATGTATCAAAGTTTTGTAATCAATTAAGATTGCATCCTGTAATAAGTTGAGTAGTTGATTTGTCTCAACCTCAATCCTAGTCAGTTTATTGAATCCTGTACTTCAGCCATGAGTCCAGTATGAGTTCAAATTTTGTACAAGAGAAGAGGTTATCCTTTTTTGGAGTTCTACCAGGCCACATCTAGGAGTTAGAGGCCACTACATTAACTTGTTGGATTTTGTGTGATACCCTAGGTTCCAAAATGCTTACCAAAAATCCTGATTCCTTCTACATGCCCTCCAGATACCCAGATTCCCTTCTAAATACCATAGCATATTCCCAGACCAGGGCACCCATGAGTCCAGAGGTCCATTTTCACCCAGTCTAGGAGAAACCAAGCCCAGGCGCCAAGCCCAAGCCCAAGCCCAAGCCCTTAAGAAGCAAGATTCCATGGAATATTCCTGCTACCAGGCTACCAGGCCACCCCAGCTTTGGGGAGGCCGAAGCCCATGCGCCATCCACCTTTTGGGCTGACCCACTTGCTTCCTTGAAGCCCAACATGCCACCCTAGGCATCCTTGAAGTATTGACCAAGTCCAAGAGGTGTCCTTAAGTGAGAAGGAGAAGACTAGTCTAACCTAGTTAGGATTTATGTTCCTAGTTGTTTTAAGATTTGTAATTCTAACCTAGCTAGGAAAGGACTTGTAATCTAACTAGGAAAATGCTTGTTAACCTAAGTGTAACCCTAGTCAGATAATTTTTTTTTTATTTGTTATTTTTGGTGGAAGGAAATTATGCCTCCTGAGCGGATATATGCAAGTATACTATCACGACCCATGGGAGTAATGATCTACAGCCAGATGTGATATCTCGAGATCGGATCAGATCTGAAATTTAATTTTGAGATAAAAAAATTGATTTTTATTTATCTATTATTTTTAATTATTTTATTCTTTATTGCATATTAGGGTTTCATCTTGTGTGTGCATCATCAAGTAACCGAATCTTAAGGGCATTTGAGCATCTCAGATCAGGGTAAGATCTCATCACCTATCCTGGGCCCACAACCACAACCTTTGCATCAAACCTAAGCTATCAATTACATTTAATTTGCTCTAGTAAGCTAGGGATACCAACAGGTCAGGTTTCAAGTATTGTGTGAAAGCTAGTGCACCTAATCCTTTGATTATCAGTTGAATCTGGTGTCTAAGACTAAAGGTCCAGAGGCAAATCCCTAAGCAGTTTCATTGTTTTTAATTAGGACCCTGTGAGAGCACGGGGAGCCTCCCATGACCCTACCTCTTACCTGGCTAGTGGATAGGGTAATTGCTGAATTGGCTGTAATTTGAGCTGACCCATTCTATTTGAGCTCTAGGTCTAGGAAATCCTAGTTCGAGTCTTGTGTGATTGCATTGCATGACCACTAGATCAGGCACACCCTATTAGCCTACTCAAACCCAACCCAATTCATCCATGGACCCTAACATGGAGGCTTGGTTCACTGAGCAATTTAGGTGACTTACTACTAGGCTAGACCAGATGGATGAGAGAATAGGTAACATTGAGGAATCCCATGCGACTCGTTCAAACCCTGAAACACCTAGACCCACTCTCTTAGGTCAAAGCTCTGAGATGCCTAGACCCATTCTCCCAATTCCAAGAGCCCAGCTCACTCTCCTAGATCCAAGAGGTAGAGGCCAACATAGAGAAATTACTCCTGACCAAATCCCTAGGCACCATACCCCTGATGTGAATGACTAGGAAGAAAGGATTCTTAGGAGCATTCGATTAGATGCACCCATATTTGAGGGTAGTTTAGATCCTAAAGTCTATACTGATTGGAAGAGTGATATGGACTAGTACTTTGAATGGTACAAAATATCGGAGGAGAGGAAAATTAAATTTGCTAAGCTTAGGCTAGTCCGATAGGCTAGGCTGTACTGGAAAAATGTAGAACGACTAAACCGACAAAGAGGTGATTTACCTATAGACACATGGTGAGCAATGAAGGTAAAACATAGGGAGATATATCTACCATTCTCATTCGAACAAAAATTGTTGGATCAATGACAAAAATTGTGGTGGGGGCACCAGGTTCAGAAAGAAGCTTCAACTAATACCAAGTTCTTTATGGATTGAGACTAGGAACTCAAGTCTCGTATGAGTCCTATATATTTATTGAGTCCTGTTTTATTTTCTTTTGGGGTTTTAAAGTTCAATTAGAGTCAATTAGCCATTATACTGAGTCAAGTTCAAGAGCTACTTGAAATTGGGCCAGACCAGCTTTACTTGGAGCGCCACATCATCATGGACCACCTATGCCAAGTCATCACCAAAGAATGCCACATCACCTTTTTGCCAAGTCATCTCCAAGGGGTGCCAAGGAGAAGGATGCGCCATGTCACCATGCCATTTCACCTTGCCACATCATTGGATTTGGAAACCACCTCGCCATGCCAACTCACTTTGCCAAGTCATCACCAAGTGGTGCCACATCAAAACAACTTCAAAGTGGGGACCTCACCATGCCAACTCACCTTGCCAAGTAATCACCAAGAGGTGCCAACTTCAAGTGGGGACCAAGGACTCAAATCCTCCACATTCCATGTAACCCTCCACCAAATCCTCCACATTCCATGTAACCCTCCACCAAATCCTCCACATTTCATGTAACCCCCCCTAATATTTCTCCATGATATGGAGAATTTCAAATTGATTGAAAGGACAATAAAAGCCTCTTGTACGCCCATGGTAAAGGGAGCTTTTGGATGATGAAACAAGAAGGAGTAGTTTTTCTATGAAGCAAGTGTTTTGTAGTGTGGTTGTGTTTCAATCTTGGCGTGTGATCTTCTACCTCCAAAGCCAACGACTTCTCCAAGGATCCCATCTTCCCTCAACGACCACTTGTTTTCTTAATTCCTTCCTCCTACTTTGATTTGGTATTCCTTCAAATCAGCTTAGTCCTAATTCCTTCATTGCGCAGGGTTCCTTCTACGATCCGAAGTTCAAGAAGGGGGTCATTGCCATCAGATCAAGTATGGTGAGAACTTGTTTCGATGGAAGAGTCATCTTTTCATCCAGGGCTTGTTTATTTGATTGCTTCAATGAATCTACACCAACAAGGAGTGCTCATCATGGTAACAATTCCCTTCTAATATTCTTAAGTCTGGGTTATTGAAGACAGTTTTCCTAGGTTTAGAATCCATAATCATTAGCCCTAATCTTCTCTAGGATTTAAATAACTACATCGCAACGTAAGTTCCAAATTTCCATGCTCCTTCTATAGCTTTACCTTAGTACTTTTGATCTGAAATTTAGTACCTGTTAATAGGCTTCATTGCTCTCATTTCTCAATTCATCTTTTAGATTGCATTCTTATCATCATGCCGCATCAAATTTGTATCAGAGCATGGTTGCATTAGGGTAGAATAGTTCTCTTTAAATCCAAGCAGGATCTAAAATTCACGCCTCCTGAGCGGGTGTACTCCAATACACTATCACGATCCATGGGAATAATGAGCCCTGGCCGGACGTGAATTTTTTAGATTGAAGTTTGGGTAAACCATTGCACTTGTTTGATTAGGTTCTGTTTTATGAAAATTTGCATCTGTTTACTGTAATCCGTCTGCAGCTCCAAAGGCAAGTCACTAATTTTTTGTTGAAATATTTTTTTTCTTGTTCCTTTTTAAGTCAGATATCACCATATTAAATTTCATCATCAGAAAGAAATTATAAAAAAAATGAAAATTTCTGCAGTTCGACACTGTCATTAGGGTTCTGTTCTGTCCTTTTTATTTATCTTCATTTGTAGGATCTGCTTAGAGTAGTACAGATTTTAGTTTTAAAATTCCTTTCATCTGCATTGAAACATATAAGTTAGGAATCCTCTGTGAAATTTTCAGAATTCTTGGACATTTTTTTATCACGTTTTCTACACCACTTTCAAACTGCAACACACTTCTGCAGCACCTTTGCATTTCATTCATCTCTTGAGAAATCAAATTAAGGGCATCAATTTGACATAGGGTCAGGGTTTCATCACCTGTCCCTAGCCCAAAAATCACCAACCAGCATATCGATCCCAACCCCTAATTAAAATCGATTAGAACCTTAATTGCCCTAGTGGGTTAGGGACACCAACAAGTTGGGCTCAGTTTAGGGTCAAGTTAACTGTGTCAGCTAATTGGTGTGTGCTTACTGGCTTGGTGTCTAGGATTGGTCCATCAGGGCTTGTGATTTGCTCCGTCTACCTGGCCAATCTTAGATTGGTGTCTAAGGTTGGCAATCAGGGACCTTCACTCCCCTCCACCTACCTGGCTAAGTCCCATAAGTACTACTAGCTAGTTGGTTCACTTAATTAGACTTCTAATTTGTGCTCTAGGTCTAGGAAACCTTAGCTCGAACTTGAGTCCATTTGCATGCATGACAACTAGAGCAGGGACACCATATTCACCAATCCAAGCCCAGTCCAGTGTAGCCATGGACCCGAATCTTGAAACCATGCTGAAAGGGCTAAATGATCTAATGGCCCAATTGAACCAAATTCTGGCTAAACAATTTTCCTTAGACCAACCAACTCCTACTATCCCATTAGCTCATATGAATGATAGGAGTAAGAACCCTGAAGTACAAGTTGAGTTCATTAATACCCAAGACTTAGGGTATCCTCAAACTGAAGGGCTAGGGAAGGAAGAAGGCAAATCTGAACCTAGTAAATATGTGTATGAGACTAACATAAGTTTAATAGATGAATATGAAGGGGAAGACTGTGAAGAGAACAACTTTAGTACCTTACCTGAGGAAACCTTTGGTAAAGAAAAGATTATCGAGCCTAGTCCTGAAACATCAGAATAACCAAAATTTAGTGAGGACTTGGTTCCCGTAAGACAATGCCCTCAGGAAGAACCCAATACTTTAGCTTCGACACAAGAACTCCTTCAGGTACCTGAGAAGAATCCAATCATTATTTTAGAAGACTTTCCTGATGACCTTCAACTACCTAGAAGCATCCTGCCTATAGATTAAAATTCTAATCTTAAGGTCATCATGAATTCATATTTCCTGTCTTTCCCTGAGTCTTATCATAATTTTAGAGCCATTAAGTTTCATTTTGATGAGATTACTAGGATGCATGAGCTTTTAAAGCCTATTCCTTTTGCTACCTACTTTTGGAAAACTTTATGGCATTTGCTAGGAACCCATGGTAAATATTCATGTGCATGCCAGACCAGGGTCAAACCTAGAGAGTCATTAATCTGTTAGGTTTAGGCCCTAGAGAGTCCAATAAAATTCCTCTCAATAAGGATGCCTAGTTCAGTCCGCATTTCGTAAGTGCTTGTGTAAGTTTCTGAGTCTGCTGAGTCCTATGCATAGCATGTTGAGGATTTGCATCATGAAATAAATTTGAGCAATGAATCCTATAAACATAGGACTAATTTAAGAAAGAAAGTCAAGGAATTCTATGAGAGAGATCATGTTCCCATCCGGGACTTTCAAGAAACTACATACCCATGGTGTAGGCCCCTTTAAAGTCCTAAAGAAGATTAGATCTAATGCTTACATATTGGAATTACCTTCAGACCTAGGTATCAACCCAACCTTTAGTGTCTCATACTTGATAGAATATAAGGAACCCATGATGATACCTAGTGAGCCTTTTGGGCCTGACCATATTTTTGAGAGTGAACCATTACCCGAGTATCCACAAACAACCATTCCTCAAAAATAAGAGAAAACTGAACAAATCCTGGATAATAAGATTGTGACGACTACGCAGAAACAAGGATTACTAGGGTCGAGTTCCTCCCACCTGGGGAGAATTGGTCACTAGGTTCAGAAAGAAGCTTCAACTAATACCAAGTTTGATGGGGAACTAATATGCATGCAAATTTTTTTGTATGTTTTACATTTTGTGTTAGGTGATTAATTCCCAAATTTCAGATCAAAATTATTTGTAGGGAATTTTGTATGAATTTTTGAAGATCAGCATGCAGATTAGGACCTAGAAAAGTAGCAAAGAAGGACCGCCGGGGCTGAGAAGCCTCGGTTAGGGCAAGTTCTCCTACAATAAAACTACTGGAGGTAGAGGGGTGTACCTGACAATGTCTGTGAAGATCGCAGCGAAGGGGTCTCTCGTTCCTCGATGGTTGCGGCCTGGAAAACCGAGCCAAAGACCCGCGGATACCCGGCTTTCTGCTCGGTGATCCGATTGAGGCTTGGCTGGAGTCGTTGGATTCGTAGGAACTCAGGGACCTACAAATGACCTGTCAGGGGTTAGAAAGCTCACAAAGGAACAAGAAAACAAACTAAAAATAGCAAGGAAGGCTTCTTTTGGAGTGGGCGTCCAGGGATCTGGAGGGTTTGTTGGCAGCAGGAAGATGATTGCAAACACCGGGAAGAAGAACTCTCACAAACCCCTTTATGCACACAGCAGGGTATCACACCACTCAATAGAAGAACTCAAGGTTTTCATTCATCAAAAATTCTCCTCATACAAGAGGCTAGGGTCCCTTAAATAGACCCTTAACCTTGGGCTCCAAGTAAGGGTACATAAGTCTTTACATAAGAATCCTTTTCCCTCTCAAACCCTAGCTAGAAAATAAGGAAATATTAGGTAGAAAAATTCCTAAAAATTTTCTTGACTTGGTCAAGACTCCTAGGATTCCTAGGGGGGCGTGTTGGGCTTCTAGGAGCAGCAAAAGGCCGGCCCAAAGGAGCTTGGGTGCATGGGTTTGGGCCTCTGGAAGCTGGGGTGGCCTGGTAGCCAGGTAACAGGAATATTCCCTGGTATCTTGCTTCTTAGGGGCTTGGGCTTGGCACCTGGGCTTGATTTCTTTGGGCTAGGATGTAGATGGACCTCTGGAATCATGGATGACCTTATCTATAAATATACTTTGGCATCTGGAAGGGAATCTGGGCATCTGGAGAGCATCTACAAGAAATCAGGGTTTTCTGAATTTTCCTCCTGGGGTCTTCAAATCTTCAAGCTGGGTTGGACTTGTGCTATACTTCCATGTCTTCAATCTAGTTGGACTTGGTCTTCACTTGTATGATATAGTCTTGAGTCTTCAGTATGCTTGGACAGGACTCAAAAAAATAAAATAAGCTCAACATGAGCTGACTAGCATTGGACTGAACTAGCTCAACATGAGCTGACAAGTACAGAACTGAAATAACAACTCAAAATACTCAAATAACAACTAAAATAGACTCAGATGAGCTAAGCCCTTATTACAGATGGACTCATAAATTATTGATCAATTCACAGAGGATTCAAAAGCCTCTATCTTATTCTGGTGCCTCCGGTGTCCCCACCAAAGTTCTTTATGGATTGAGACTAGGAACTCAAGTCTCGTATGAGTCCTGTATGTTTATTGAGTCCTGTTTTATTTTCTTTTGGGGTTTTAAAGTTCAATTAGAGTCAATTAGCCTTTATACTGAGTCAAGTTCAAGAGCTACTTGAAATTGGGCCAGACCAGCTTTACTAGGAGTGCCACATCATCATGGACCACCTATGCCAACTCATCAACAAAGAATGCCACATCACCTTTTTGCAAAGTCATCTCCAAGGGGTGCCATGGAGAAGGATGCGCCATGCCACCATGCCATTTCACCTTGCCACATCATTGGATTTGGAAACCACCTCGCCATGCCAACTCACTTTGCCAAGTCATCACCAAGTGGTGCCACATCAAAACAACTTCAAAGTGGGGACCTCACCATGCCAACTCACCTTGCCAAGTAATCACCAAGAGGCGCCAACTTCAAGTGGGGACCAAGGATTCAAATCCTCCACATTCCATGTAACCCTCCACCAAATCCTCCACATTCCATGTAACCCTCCACCAAATCCTTCACATTTCATGTAACCCCCCTTAATATTTCTCCATGATATGGGGAATTTCAAGTTGATTGAAAGGCCAATAAAAGCCTCTTGTACGCCCATGGTAAAGGGAGCTTTTGGATGATGAAACAAGAAGGAGTAGTTTTTCTATGAAGCAAGTGTTTTGTAGTGTGGTTGTGTTTCAATCTTGGCATGTGATCTTCTACCTCCCAAGCCAATGACTTCTCCAAGGATCCCATCTTCCCTCAACGACCACTTGTTTTCTTAATTCCTTCCTCCTACTTTGATTTGGTATTCCTTCAAATCAGCTTAGTCCTAATTCCTTCATTGCGCACGGTTCCTTCTACGATCTAGAGTTCAAGAAGGGGGTCATTGCCATCAGATCAAGTATGGTGAGAACTTGTTTTGATGGAAGAGTCATCTTTTCATCCAGGGCTTGTTTATTTGATTGCTTCAATGAATCTACACTAACAAGGAGTGCTCATCATGGTAACAATTCCCTTCTAATATTCTTAAGTCCGGGTTATTGAAGACAGTTTTCCTAGGTTTAGAATCCATAATCATTAGCCCTAATCTTCTCTAGGATTTAAATAACTACATCGCGGCGTAAGTTCCAAATTCTCGTGCTCCTTCCATAGCTTTACCTTAGTACTTTTGATCTGAAATTTAGTACCTGTTAATAGGCTTCATTGCTCTCATTTCTCAATTCATCTTTTAGATTGCATTCTCATCATCGTGCCGTATCAAATTGACTCAAGGAAATAAATCTGTGGCTGACTATATAGCTAAATTTGGCGAGTTCGTTATGAGATATAGTGTAGTCGTATCAGAAGCTGTTACCTTATCAAGGTTTAGAGCTAGCATACATGAAGATATCTAGATAAAGATATTCTTGAGAGAGGTTAGTGACTTAGATCAGGCTTACCAAATTGCTAGGGATTGCGAACGATTTCAGAGGAGACCTGTTACCTATCGACCTGAGTCAAATAGGTTCAATACCCCTGGGATTAGACTTAGCCCTAGCCGATTTTCACCTAGCCGACCCAATCCTACCTCCTAACCAGCTCGTAGGGAAGATAAAGGAAAGGAACCTATGTCCAAAGAGATAGGAACCAGAATACATTATGTTTTAGGTATTGTAAAACAGGCCATTTTGCTGCTGACTGCCTAGTAAGGACCTTACATTTAGGTTAGTGTGAAGAAGAAAATCTGAAAAATGTTAAGGAATTTGAGGAAGAAATCTATGAAGCTGAGGAAGATTTAGTAGAAGAGTATGAAGGTGATGAAGAGCCTATAGAATCATCTGACCTACTAGGTGTAGTTAGGTGTATTCTAGCTCAGACCAAGAAGAACAAAGGCTGGCATAGGACGAATATCTTACAGACCTTTATTAAGCTAGGAGATAAAGTATGCAAGATTATTATAGATAGTAGAAGTTGTGTGAATGCCATATCTACCAATGCTGTTAAGAGTTTAGGCTTTCCCATAGTACCACTTTTTAGCCCATATAAGGTATCCTGGTTTGACGTGACATCCATTCCTATTAGGTTACAATGCTAGGTCCCAGTCCAAATTCAATCTTATCAGGAGAAAGTATGGTGTGATGTGATTCTAATGGGGGTTAGTAGTATCATTCTAGGCATACCATGGTTATATGATCATGATGCAACCCTCTTTGGCTGATCTAACTCATGTTCTTTTAAACACCATGAAAAGAAAATAGTGATTAACTCGACCCCATCCAAAGACAATACCAAGCAAGGGTCCAGTTATTTGAGAGAGAAAGAACCTACACTGAACCTAATTACTGCTAAGGAATTAGAGCACAAAATTATTGAAGGTTCAACAGTCTGGATACTGACTTCTAAAGAAGTTCATGATGAACCATAAAAGGAACACCCTAAGGAAATCTTAGAGTTTCTTAAAGAGTTTAAGGATGTGTTCCCAAAAGACATCCCTGATTGTTTACCTCCATTAACGGACATTCAACATGCTATAGACTTAGTCGCAGGAGCTACCTTGCCGAATTTATCCCATTATAGGATGAATCTTACTGAACATAAAGAATTACAGAGGCAAGTTGAGGATCTTCTTGGGAAAGGATTTATAAGGAAAAGTTTGAGTCCTTGTGCTGTTCCAGCTCTCTTGACTCCCAAGAAGGATGGCACTTGGAGAATGTGTGTCAATAGTAGAGCCATCAATAAGATTACAGTGAAGTATAGGTTTTTCATACCCCAACTTGATGACATGCTAGACATGATGGCCGGTGCTACCATATTTTCAAAGATAAACCTTAATAGTGGCTATCATCAGGTTATAATTAGGCCCAGGGATGAATGGAAGACTACATTTAAGACCAAGGATGGCTTGTATGAATGGTTAGTGATGCCTTTTGGCTTATCGAACGCACCTAGTACTTTTATGAGGATAATGATTCAAGTTTTGAAATCTTTTATTAGAAAATTTGTAGTGGTATATTTTGATGACATCCTCATATATAGTAAGAATAAGAAGGATCACTTAGATAATCTTTAGCAAGTTTGTCAAGTTCTTAGAGGAGATAAACTTTATGCAAATTTGAAGAAATGTAGTTTTATGACTCCGAGAATTATTTTCCTAGATTTTGTAGTGACTGCTGAAGGAGATCTGCAGACCTCGAAAAGATAAAATCGATAATTGAGTGGCCTATCCCTAAGAATGTTCATGATGTTCAAAGTTTTCATGGATTAGCTACTTTTTATAGAAGATTTATTCGAGGGTTTAGTACGGTTGTTGCACCAATAACAGACTGTATGAGGAAAGGAGCTTTTGAATGGTCTAAAGATGTCGATAGGGCCTTTCATGACATTAAGAATAAGATGACCCAAGCCCAAATTCTGAGGCTACCAAATTTTTTGAAAGTCATCGAGGTTGCTTGTGATGCCTCAGGGATAGGAATTGGAGGAGTCTTGAGTCAGGAGAATCACTCGATTGCATTCTTTAGCGAGAAGTTAAACGATGCTAAATTGAAATATTCTACTTATGATAAGAAATTGTGTGCGGTGGTTCAATCACTTAGGTACTGGAGACACTATTTGCTGCCATAGGAGTTTGTACTCTATTCTGATCATGAAGATCTTAGATTCCTTAACTTGCAAAAGAAGTTGCATGCTAGGCATGGAAAAAGGGTTGAATATATACAAGCCTATACTTTTGTTTTGAGACATCAATCGGGTACTGATAATAAGGTTGCTGATGTGCTTAGTAAAAAATTTATGCTCTTGAATTGTGTTAGTACTAGAGTAGTCAGATTTGAGAAATTAAAAGATGAATATGAAAATTGTTCAAACTTTGGTGAAATCTATAAGGCAGTTAAACAAGGATCATCTAGTTCATATAGTGAGTACACTATTTAAGATTGTTATCTTTTTAAGGAAAGTAAGCTATGTATTCCTAATACTTCACTTAGAGACTTCTTGATTTGGGAAACACATGCTGGAGGTTTAGTTGGACACTTCGGTAGAAATAAGACAATTTTAGCATTAGAAGACCAATTATATTGGCCAAATCTTAAAAGGAATGTTGCTCAAATAGTAGCTAGATGTCAAACTTGTGTTGTTACTAAGCAACAGAAGCAGAACACTGGCTTATATACCCCACTTCCTGTACCAGATTGTTCATGGCAAGACCTTAGCATGGATTTTGTTCTTGGATTACCTAAAACCATAAGAAAAAATGATTCAATCTTTGTTGTGGTTGATAGGTTCTCGAAGATGGCACATTTCCTACCTTGTTCCCAAACCTATGATGCATCTAAGTTAGCCAAGTTATTTATGAATGAAGTGGTTAAACTACATGATTTACCTAGAACAATAATATCCGATAGGGACGTTTACCGGTTATTTCTAGAAAATACTCTGGCATTTATTACGGACAAAACTTAAATTTTCTACAGCTTATCACCCTCAAACTGATGGCCAGACTGAGGTTGTGAATCGTAGTCTAGGAAACTTACTAAGAAATTTAATTGGAGAGCATACTGCTAATTGGGATCTACTACTGTCTAGGGCTGAATTTGCATACAATAGCTCAATTAATAGATCTATCGAAAAAAGTTCTTTTGAAATTGTTCATGGGTACAAACCTAGAAAACCTCTATATCTCATTCCTTTACCCATGCATGAACGCATCTCAGAGTCTGCTGAGTCATATGCTGAGCATGTTAGAGAGTTGCATAAAGAGATAAGTAAAAAGATTAATGAAAGCAACGAATCTTATAAACATATGGTTGACACAAGAAAAAGACTCAAAGAATACAATGAAGGAGACTTTGTCATGGTTAGACTACGACCTGAACGGTTCCCACTCGGAACCATGAAAAAGTTATATTCCCATAAAAGTGGACCATACAAAGTAATTAATAAAATTGGACCTAATGCCTACGTGCTCGAGTTACCACCTGAACTAGGTATTAGTCCTACTTTCAACGTTTCAGACCTTATTGAGTATAGGGAGCCAACGTTGATTCCTAATGAGCCTTTTGGGCCTAATCCAGTCCTTGAGAATGAGCCAACCCAAGTGTGTCCACCTGCCATACCACTAACCCAAAAAGACAAGATCGAGCAGATTTGGGATGACAAGATAATCACTACTCAGAGCAAAGGTTATAAGCGATATCTGGTTCGTTGGCAAGGATGACCCGAGATTGATGATTCTTGGATCACCAAAGAGAACTTGCAGAGAGTTGACCCAGACTTACTAGAGCGCTATCATAGTGAAGTTGACCTATACTTGACAGGATCGAGTTTCTCCCACCCGGGAAGAATTGGTGTGGACACCAGGGCCAGAAAAGATCGACAGGTCGAACCCACATTCTTGTGGATCATCTACGAATAAAGTCCTGAACCCAAACCCTTTTTACTTTTAAATATTTTATTTTAAATTCTGTTATTTAGGATTAGTTGGGTTTAGCCTTTTTTACCAACTATAATTAAGGTTTTTATTTTTTTAGCCTTTTGGGCCAAACCCCTTTTACCAAGTTGAACCACTTGTTTGCATGTCTATGCCTTTTGATCAATTTGATCAAGTTGGGCTTAGAGTTAGTTTTTAGTTGGTTAAATCATGTGATTAGTTAGTTAGTTGAGTCCTCTAATATAAGGGGAACCCAAGTCCAGACCTATGTAACTCCATGTGCTAGCCTAAGTCACTTGTCATATGCAACCACTTCTTGGCACCCCCTTTTTCAAGAATTTGGACAACATCACATGACTTTTGGACATCACTCGCCACATCACCCAGGACATTATCACATGGCTTGTTACTTATTTTTGGACATCCCACATGCCATGTCATTTATCTTGGTCCGCCTCTTTTAATCATGAATTAGGGCCACTTTTGTTTTAAGAAGAGTAAAGCAGGAGTCTCCAAATTGGCACCCTCCCACTCAAGTAATTCATGCCAAAAGCAAGAGGAGTCGGCCAAGCTTTTCTCCCTCTTCTTTGTTGCCAACTTCCAAGGAGTTTCAAGATTGTTGATCGCCTAAAGTGAAGGAAATTCAGTATCTTTCTACCTCAAGTATTTTGATCAAACAGGTTTCAAGTTGCTCAAGATTAGAGAACTCAAGAATCTTACAAGAACTCTTGAGTTTTCTTCTATCTAGACAGGAGAGTCCACTATCCTGCAGGAGCCCACATCATCTAGACACCATAGTCCAGTAATCAAGGCAACCCATGAAGCAATCTTGGCCCTTCATCATGACACCTCACCAATCCTCATTGTTGGCACCCAAATTGGATGGAAATTCTATGATGTCGCCCACATTGAAGAGAGCCCCAGATCAGCCCAAGAGCAGAGTCCAAGATGCCCAAAGCAAGGTTTCCAGGAGATATTACCTAAGGAAAACAAACACTAGTCTTTGTAACCCTTACATCTGGTTGTTGGTCTATAAATACTCCATTAACCCCCTTGTATTTTTAATGATTATTGATGAAATACAACGACATTCTGTCAAATTTTTTTCTTTGCTATGTGCTTCGCAGGGTGCGTGGCCCTACTTATCCAGACATTGAAAAACCCTAGCCAACTACTTCCTTTCCTTTCCCTTTTTTTTTTCCATTCTCTTCCTTTCATTGCTTCTTTCTAATTGAAATTTTCTTTTGTTGAGTGATTGCAGGTGATCTAGAACTAAAGTCAAGGTGTTCTTTCCTTGGAACTGATATCACGAAAGATCGGAGCCTGAAGATCGAGATCTTGAAACCCTGCCACGAGGTCCTGAGAGTTCTAACAGATCTACTTCAAAGGAAAAATTCTATGTTGGTAAAATTCAAGAAAACCTTTCCCTACTCTTTAGTTTTTGATCTTTGAAAGTAGACCCTAGTTTACGGTGTTTTCTTAGCCACCAAATCTTGATTTTCTAGTTGCTTTGTTAGATCTACTCATGCGGGCATAAATTAGTTGACTAGTTTTCTTAATTTCTTCCTCTCTATTTTTTTTTCTGATAATTAGGTTAATATTCAGTAGATTAGGTTTTCATAATTATCCTGCATCAGGAGAGTTGCTGGCAGATGGGTTTGTAGGGAGTCTGGACAGGAGCTAAATGAGGAGGACAAGATACAAGCAGCCGAGGCAGGACCTTCTAGACCTGCAGAGCACCTTACACCTCCGAGACTTGCTCCAGTTCCTACTTCAGGGTCTGAGCCAACCACTCCAGTACCAGTTATTTCTCCAGCAGCTCCTCCTCATGCCACTACAGAGTCTACTTTTGAGGAGCAGATCAGGCATCAGATTACTAAGGTCAGAGAGGAGATCATTGCATTGGCTATCAAGACACCCCGCTATGGATGGAGATCAGGGACTGAGAGCACACATAGATGATCAGCTCTCAGGTATCAGGTAGACAATAAAGGTTGGCTTCACTGAGACTCGAGATCTTTTAAGATCCCTTCGCCTCAGACAGCACCTTCAGGATCTCCACCTCCTCCGCCAGTAGACGACGATGACCACCATGACACTCATGATGATACTCCAGGTGGTGGTACAGCAGGAGATGGAGAAGGAGATGGCACGGGTGGTGGTGACAGAGATGGAGATGGTGGTGATGATGGTACAGATGATGGCAGTGATGACAGTGATAGAGTTGGAGACTATCAGATTGTCAGCAGGGAGAGTCTGACACCAGAAGTTCGTGATCACACCTTAGATGCTCCTAGAGATGATCAACTTGGCATTGCCTCAGCATTCTAGACACCAACAAAGTCTTTTCCTCCCATTTCTACTAGGTCTTCTAGGGTTTTTCCTCACTCTAGCCCTTCTCTTAAGACTAGAAGCTGGACCCACAAGACCCCTAGGCCTTCAGCTACTAAGACTAGGTGCATGGCCCTTCTAAGAGTTTATGTTTGCTTATCTTATATAAGCACTTTTGTTGTACTGAAACTCTAATATATGAAAATTAACCTTTGTTTCCATGTTTACTATTTTTTCTTTCAAAAATGATTGCCTTATTATAATAAAATAAATTAATTCAGGGGGAGAATACTCCTTTTAATGTTTAATGTTGATAAAAAGGAGAAGTAAAATCTATATATAAGCATTTTATAGCATTTTACCTTTCATAGGGGGGAGACAAAATGAAATTCAACCTTGCTTGGCACATCTCTCCTATGAAACTATGTTGTATAAACTTTGATATGCTGAATTTAACTCAATTCTCATGAGCTTTAAGTGTATGCTCACTTGAATGTGTGGTACAATATCCATAATTGAATTTAAATGTTTATATACTCAAGATTTTGTCATCATTAAAAAGGCAAAGATTGTTGGCTTTATGGTGCGGGCACCAGACTCAAAAGAAGACTTCAGGGCTCCATCTGGATCTCTGATTGACCTTGCCCGAAGAATTAGGATTTTTTGGTTTTGTAATAAGGGTTGACTTGGTCAACTCAATTTTAGTCTTGAGTCTGTATTTCCCTGTAATTTAAAATTTGTTGAGTCATGTTGACTCAGTACAAGTCCTAGTAGTGGTCTAGGTCTTCTCCAGGTTGGTGCCACTTTTTTTTCAGTCAAGTCAAGGTCCAGGGTGCCACATTTTTTTCTCCCAGGCCCAAGCAAGTGGGCGCCACACTCCCAGCCACACGCCAGAGTCCAGGAGGTGCCACATCTCCATCCAGTGTCTTTGGTCCCTACACCACAAGAAGTAAGTTCCTTTTTTTTCTTGCACCACTTGGGAGAGAAATCCATCAAGATACCTCAATCCAAGGAGGAGCCAATTTCTTTCTAGATAAACCCAAGCCAGGATGGCAAGAATTTTTCTTGAAGAGAGGATCAAGGAGGTGCCCCACAATGTTCCATAAAAATCCAAGTTATAAAAGGGAAGAGAGCATGTCTTGGGGAGGAATTCAAGGAGGTTCCCAAAAGTTTCCAAAAGTGCCAAAGCCATGAAAGGAAGAAGCCTAAACTTGTGGAGCAAGACTAGGAGGTGTCCAAATGAGCCAAACTATGAAGGGAAAATCCTTGATTCATGGAGAGATACTAGGAGACACCCCCATAACCTGCCATTTAGAGTTGATTTTCAAGTTTTCTTGGAGTTTTTGGGCTGCCCACTCATGGAAGGAGTCTTGGGAAGAGAATTTGATGCCTAAAGTGTGGGTTAGTCCTATTAGTCCCACATGGAAAATGTATAAAATTTTATTTCTTTGTCATGTCTATATATTCAACTCTATGTAACTCTTGAATTTAATGATGAATGAAATCAATTTCTTTGTGAGCAACTTTGTGTTTCTCTCTTCCGCACTTGTGTTCAGGTGTTGAGCTCCGTGAGGGAGTAAATCAGGGTTCCCTAAGAACCTTGAGGAGGTGTGAGATCTCCAACCCCAAAACCCTACCAAAACCCAAGGTTAGCCACTTCAATTCCAAACCCTAGCCACCCATCATCTTCTTCCTTCCACCAATCATCCAAACCCTAATCTACCTCATCATCTCACGGCCCCTCTCTTCTAAGTAGAGGCTGACCACCAGCATCCAGGTCCATATCTGCTACTTCGAATACAGAGCAAATCCTAGAGGAAGTCAGATCAGCATCGTGGAGAATCAGGATTTCAGCAACATCAATTTTTCAAGTTCTTCTTATCTGGTAAATCCTTTCTTTGAGTATCTGGTTCCTTAACTTGTTCTTCTTCTTTTCCAGATCCTGAGTTCAGGAGAAGCCAACTCTGCCAAAGGACCAGTATTGGAGGATCCATTGTGAAGATATCCGAATCCGAGGATCCAACAATCTGCTCGAGAGAGTCCTTCCACCAAACTCTGTGAAGATCACTGCCTGGTACATAACCCTTCCCTTCTCTTTATTTCTGTCCTATTGAACGTTCAGAGCGAAACCCTAGGTCTGGGAGTTTCTCAACCCCTAGCGATCCTTTACTTCTGAACTACTCTGATAATCTAGTTTCTTTGAATTGTGCTTTCAATTATTATATAGTTTCTTTCAATTTAGTTTAACTTTCTTTGAGTTTAAGCCAACTTCAAAACATTAAAAAAAAAAAAAAATCTTAATTTACTTCCTTATACGCTTCTTTGTTTTTTCGTTTTGCATCATTTTTGGTATCAGAGCTTTCGTTCTGCATCAATTTTGGTATCAGAGCTTTCGTTTTGCATCAATTTTGGTATCAGAGCCCTGTCTAAGGTTCTTGCTTGTTTGATTATTTTTTCATTCCTTTTTACTTTTGCTGCCTGGAGTAGACTCCCCTGGCCGTCCGGTCCTAGAAACAAGCGAGACGCAAGCCTCCTCCTCCCATTCCATGGGGGTTCCTAGGGCGTGTAGGGGTGCTGCTGGGTTATAACTTCTAGGCAGGGATTGTAAACGGGACACACGTTCTGTTTTCTGTCAGTAACTGCCCTGTTATTCGAATTATTTCTCCCTGCATAAAATTTCAAATTAAGTAATTATTATTTTTATGGAACCAGTATAATTGAATGTAATTAACATAAAATTTTCATGATTTATTAATTTCTGCATATTTTCTGAGATCAATTTTACTGCTGTTCTATTTTTTATTTTTTGCAAGCTGTTTTTTTTATTTGAGTATGCATAAATTGAATCTATCTTAAGGGCACCGAAGTTGCAACATAAGGGAAGGATTGAGACCCTCTCCTTAGCCCAAAAGCACCTCCCGTGCATTCGAACCTAAGCCTTTAATCTTAAAATTAATTAGACCTAATTTGCCCTAGTGGGCTAGGGACACCAACAAGTCGGGTCCAGCCTAGGGTTTAGTCAGTTTGTCTGGTTACTCTGTGTGTGCTTTGTACTCAGTGTCTAGAATGGTGGTTCAGGGATTCTATCCCGAAGGGCTTGTGTGCTGGTCCGCCTACCTGGCCAATCACTGATTGGTGTCTAGGATTGGCAATTAGGGACCTAACACTCCCCTTACACCTGCCTGGCTGAGTCCCGAGTTACTACAGGCTAGCTTGCCACTCTGATTGGGCATCTAGTTTGGGCTCTAGGTTTAGTTAGCCCGTAGTCATTTCAGTCGAGTCTCATTTGGTGTGCTTGCTTGCATCATCATGTCCACCCGGAACGGAGTACCCTACCAACCTGGTCAAACCCAACCTGATTTAGAGGCCATGATTAGAACTCTTACCGAAAGTATGACCAAATTGAGTCAGGATATGAATGAGGGTTTTGCCCAGTTTAGAGACCGAGCCCAGGGACTTGAGAAACGTAGACATCAAAATTGGACCCCTGATCCAAAATTTAATAGGCCCCAACCTCACCCATGCCAGGAGCCTAAGAGGACCTTATACCATGATCTCGAGCATAACCCTAGGAGCCTATATCCATACTTGGTTGACTCAGAAAAGGGACCCGTTAGGAACACCGAACCTTATGCACCCACTTTTGATGGAAGACAAGAGACATATATTAAGTGGGAAGAACAAATGGATCAGTATTTTGAGTGTACTAATATATCGGAATTAGGACAAGTTAGGTTGGCCAAAACCAAGTTCACCAAACATGCTAGGTCGCATTGGTATGCTATTGAGTGTGAGTGTTATCAAAGAAAAGAGGAAATATATACTTGGAGAGATATGAGAAGTAAGTTGAGAGATAGGTACCTAGGTAGATCCTATGAGAAAAGACTTTTAGACCAATGGTACCAATTGCGACAAGGTAATAGGCCTGTGTCTAAATATATCGAGGACTTCCAGTGGTATGACATGAAATGCAATACCATTGAGACAGAAGCTCAGATCACATCGAGGTTTAGGGTTGGGTTACACCCAGACATTTATAGGAAGCTATGCCTTGAAAAGACTAATAAGTTAGACCGAGCCTACCAAGAAGCCCAAGACTATGAGTGGTCTTTAAGATATAACCAATCAAGTACTTTGGACTTAAAGCCAACCTCTACCAACTTGAGTCAAGTTCCGATTGATCCGACATCCGTAGTGAACCAGACTTTTGTTTGTCAATTCCCACTTGTGTCACCTCTTGACCAGAAGGATAACACTGAGAAGGAGTTAGGCATGGCCATCCCAAAATTAGTTGACCCGACCAGAGCCATACCTAAAGAGGAATCAAAGGAGAATAGATTAGAACCTTTCAGTGAGATTGAGGAAGAAATATATGAGCCTGACATAAGTTTGATAGATGAATATGAAGAAGAAGAACTTGAGGATATCTCTCCCGATAATTCAATTAACCAACTCCTACCTAATGGGGTTATTGAGGGGACCCCTGCCACTCAAGGAATTCAGGAGCTAACCCTAAGAGAAGACCCTTTTGAGGAAGTTCAGGAAGAGGAAATTACACCAAATGAAAGTTTAAGTGAGAATACCCCTGAACTCATTGAGGAATCCAAAGAAGACACCCCTGAGTCAAATCTGGTAGAGAAGTGTGAAGAAGGAAGGGGTTCACAAGAATTGCCCATTGAGAAGGTCCAAGAACAAGAAAAAGACAGTAGCTTAGAGGACTTTCTAGATAAACATTCCAAAGACCTTCCTGATAACCTTCCACCTTCTAGGAGTACCCAGCCTATCCTAGAACTTGCACTTGTAGACCCTCCTAGAGAAAATCATGCGGTTTGGATGAGTGCACCTATAGAACAATGTCCTCATTTTAAGGTCGTCCTGAATAACCAAGGTTTGTTTCTTGTTTCCGATAAGCCACCTCAAAACTCTGATTCTTATTTCCTATCCTTTCCTGAATCTTCTCATATTTCTAGAGCTATGGGATTACACTTTACTGAGATCTCTAGGTTGCAAGACTCCTTAGAACCTATTAGGTTTGCCACCTACTTCTGGAAGACCTTATGGCACCTACTAGGCATCTATAATAAGTTTTCATGCTCTGCATGCCCTCCTCCAACCCAAGGTCAAACCTAGAGAGCCTTAGTTTGTTAGGTTTAGACCTAGGGTTCCATTGGAATAAAGTCCATTCTTTAGGAATACGTCGTCAGTATAGTTTAGTTTTTCTTGACTCTTTACTAGGCTTTGGCTCAGATTTTGGTTTGATTGAGAGCACCAGGAATTGGGATTTGTATTTTGTCCAGGGCTGAAATTGCATTCAATGTTTCGATCAATAGGTCTATAGGCTAGAGTCCCTTTGAAATTGTTCATGGATACAAGCCTCACACACCACTTGATCTGATTTCACTATTAGCCCACACACACAAGTCTCTTGATGCACTTGCATAGCATGTAAAGGACTTGCATAAAGAAATTCATGCCAAAATAACTTTAAGTAATGAAACTTATAAGAAGTTGGCTGATTCTCAAAGACGAGTCAAAACTTTTGTTGAGAGAGACTATGTAATGATTAGGTTAAGGCCTGAGCAATTTTTTCCTGGAACCATTAGAAAGTTACATGCTAAAGGAGCTAAACCATTTAGAGTAGTGAAGAGAGTAGGATCCAATGCCTATGTGCTCGAGTTGCCTCCAGAACTAGGCAATAGCTCTACTTTCAACATTACAGACTTAGTAGAGTATAGAGAGCCAGCTGTGATTCCTAGTAAGCCTTTGAAACCTAATCCTGTTATTGAGAGTGATCCCGACCCTGTGTGTCCACCAACAAACTGGCTTGTGAGGAAAGACCAGATTGAAAAGATCCTAGATGATCAGGTTATCTCTACTCGTAATCGAGGATACCCAAGATACCTGGTCCGCTGGCAAGGAAGGCCAGATTCTGTTGACTCTTAGATCTCCTAAGAAGAATTACAAGAATTGGACCCAGACCTCTTGGAGAGATACCAGAGCCAACTTGATCCATACTCGACAGGGTCGAGTTCCTCCCACCCCGGGAGAATTGGTGCGGGCACCAGCCTCAGAAGAAGACTTCAGGGCTCCATCTGGATCTCTGATTGACCTTGCCCGAAGAATTAGGATTTTTTGGTTTTGTAATAAGGGTTGACTTGGTCAACTCAATTTTAGTATTGAGTCTATATTTCCCTGCAATTTAAATTTTGTTGAGTCATGTTGACTCAGTACAAGTCTTAGTAGTGGTCTAGGTCTTCTCCAGGTTGGTGCCACTTTTTTTTCTGTCAAGTCAAGGTCCAGGGTGCCACATTTTTTTCTCCCAGGCCCAAGCAAGTGGGCACCACACTCCCAGCCACACGCCAGAGTCCAGGAGGTGCCACATCTCCATCCAGTGTCTTTGGTCCCTACACCACAAGAAGTAAGTTCCTTTTTTTTCTTGCACCACTTGGGAGAGAAATCCATCAAGATACCTCAATCCAAGGAGGAGACAATTTCTTTCCAGATAAACCCAAGCCAGGATGGCAAGAATTTTTCTTGAAGAGAGGATCAAGGAGGTGCCCCACAATGTTCCATAAAAATCCAAGTTATAAAAGGGAAGAGAGCATGTCTTGGGGAGGAATTCAAGGAGGTTCCCAAAAGTTTCCAAAAGTGCCAAAGCCATGAAAGGAAGAAGCCTAAACTTGTGGAGCAAGACTAGGAGGTGTCCAAATGAGCCAAACCATGAAGGAAAAATCCTTGATTCATGGAGAGATACTAGGAGACACCCCCATAACCTGCCATTTGGAGCTGATTTTCAAGTTTTCTTGGAGTTTTTGGGCTGCCCACTCATGGAAGGAGTCTTGGGAAGAGAATTTGATGCCTAAAGTGTGGGTTAGTCCTATTAGTCCTACATGGAAAATGTATAAAATTTTATTTCTTTGTCATGTCTATATATTCAACTCTATGTAACTCTTGAATTTAATGATGAATGAAATCAATTTCTTTGTGAGCAACTTTGTGTTTCTCTCTTCCGTACTTGTGTTCAGGTGTTAAGCTCCATGAGGGAGTAAATCCGGGTTCCCTAGGAACCTTGAGGAGGTGTGAGATCTCCAACCCCAAAACCCTACCAAAACCCAAGGTTAGCCACTTTAATTCCAAACCCTAGCCACCCATCATCTTCTTCCTTCCACCAATCATCCAAACCCTAATCTATCTCATCATCTCACGGCCCCTCTCTTCCAAGTAGAGGCTGACCACCAGCATCCAGGTCCATATCTGCTACTTCGAATACAGAGCAAATCCCAGAGGAAGTCAGATCAGCATCGTGGAGAATCAGGATTTCAGCAACATCAATTTTTCAAGTTCTTCTTATCTGGTAAATCCTTTCTTTGAGTATCTGGTTCCTTAACTTGTTCTTCTTCTTTCCTAGATCCTGAGTTCAGGAGAAGCCAACTCTATCAAAGGACCAGTATTGGAGGACCCATTACGAAGATATCCGAATCCGAGGATCCAACAATCTGCTCGAGAGAGTCCTTCTACCAAACTCTGTGAAGATCACTGCCTGGTACATAATCCTTCCCTTCTCTTTATTTCTGTCCTGTTGAACGTTCAGAGTGAAACCCTAGGTCTGGGAGTTTCTCAACCCCCAGCGATCCTTTACTTTTGAACTACTCTGATAATATAGTTTCTTTGAATTGTGCTTTCAATTATTATATAGTTTCTCTCAATTTAGTTTAACTTTCTTTGAGTTTAAGCCAACTTCAAAACATAAAAAAAAAAATAATAATCTTAATTTACTTCCGCATATGCTTCTTTGTTTTTTCGTTCTGCATCAATTTTGGTATCAAAGCTTTCGTTCTGCATCACTTTAGCCCTTGATTTTGATGAATAACAAAATATTGAGTATATGTTTTATACTAATGTTTCAATTATAGTTGTGAGTTTCAGGATATAGGTATATCAAAATTTTCATACAAAGGTATCAGACTCACTAATTTTGAAGCTAAATGAATTTCAGCATATAAGAAGTCTTCTCATCTTGAAAATCCTTAAAATGGGCCAATCTGGGCTTTACAATGAAGATATTAGAGTTTTATTGAAGAACACTTTGAATTTTGAAGCTTGGAACAGAGTTTTTGAGTGGCACATACCTAGTGTCGACTCATGATATATGAGGTGTCAACACTTCAGAAGGACTAGCATGCAAAAATCTCTTTGACACGCCTTGAGTCGACTCACAGAAGTCAAGTGTCGACTCATGAAGAAGTCAAGTATCGACTCATAGAAATCAAGTGTCGACTCATGGCCTGAGAAAAATAATGATAAGGAACAATGCCATTTTGAGATATTTTTTGTCAAGTGTCGACTCAGAATACTCAAGTATCGACTCACAAAAGTCAAGTGTCGACTCAGAGGTCGACTCATAGCCTGAGAATGAAAATGGAACATAACTCAATTTTTTCAAGATTTATACCTTGAGTCGACTCATGCAGATCCAAGTGTCAACTCATGAAGACTCAAGTTCAACTCATGAAGACTTAAGTGCCAACTCATGAACAAACTCAAGTGTCGATGTACAATACCCATAATTGAATTTAAATGCTTATATACTCAAGGTTTTATCATCATCAAAAAGGAAGAGATTATTGACTTTAGCCCTTGATTTTGATGACTAACAAAATATTGAGTATATATTTTATACTAATATTTCAATTATAGTTGTGAGTTTCAGGATACAGGTACATCAAAATTTTCATACAAAGGTATCAAACTCACTAATTTTGAAGCTAAGTGAATTTCAATGTATAAGAAGTCTTTTCATCTTGAAAATCCTTAAAATGGGTCAATCTGGGCTTTATGAAGAAGATATTGAAGTTTTGTTGAAGAATACTTTGAATTTTGAAGCTTGGCATAGAGTTTTTGAGTGGCACATACCAAGTGTCAACTCATGATACATGAGGTGTCGACACTTCAGAAGGACTGACATGCAGAAATCTCTTTGGCATGCCTTGAGTCAACTCACAGAAGTCAAGTGTCAACTCATGAAGAAGTCAAGTGTCGACTCACAGAAATCAAGTGTCGACTCACAGAAGTCAAGTGTCGACTCAGAGGTCGACTCATAGCCTTGAGTCGACTCATGTAGATCCAAGTGTCGACTCATGAAGACTCAAGTGTCGACTCATGAACAAACTCTAGTGTCGACTCATGTGTTCTAACAGCAATAACAGCTATAATTTCTAAGAGTCAGATTTGAATCCTACAAGCTCCAAATGGCTAGTTTTGCTCCACTAACGGCCATAAACCATTTTTTGGATGTTTTTAAAGTATTTAAGTCTCACCAAACTCATTCAAGAACAACTAACTCATAAGAGACAAGACTTATTTTTGAGAACTTCACTTCCAAAATCAAAATAGAACAAAAGAGAAAATTCTCATTGAAAAAGCTTCCAAGCCTTCAAATTAACATTCCAAAAGTAGTCTTTGATGTGATTCCAAGGAGAAGACAAGTCAAGAAATCATCAAAGCCTCAAAGCTTCTACTTTCTACTCTATAGAAAGTTTTTCTTGTGATTTATTCTTGTACTTCTGAATTTATCTTTTATGACTAGTTTCAAGGGTGTTCGAAACTAGATGTTAAGCCTTTTCAAGTTGTGAATTGGAATCCAAGACTAGGTTGGCTTGAGTAAAGGTTGTTGGTGAGTCTAAGTGAGAAAACCAACTTTGGGTTTGACTTGTGAGCCCTTGAAAATAAGTTGGCTATAATCTAGGTTGATTATAGTGAAATTCCCAAGGGATAGCTTGGGTAGTGAATGTAGATGCTTGGTGTGCACCGAACTACTATAAACCTTTATGTTTGTGTGTGTGTTCTTTGCTCTCTTGCATTAGCTGCTTATATTTACTGTATTGCATCTTATTCATTGTATGCTCACTTGCATTGCTTCTCAAACACTTTAAAGTGCAGCACATATTTGCTTTAAATTTTTAAAGAAACCTAATTCACCCCCGCTCTTGGGTTGCTACGCTAGGCAACATAAACTTCTAGGTCTCTGTAACCCTTGCAAGGACTTGTAGATATGAGACCCACATGCGATATCCAATATCCATGAATCAGAAGTTGAAGAACTCAATGATAAGTTTGTTTGTATCATAAACAAACCTTTTGATGCTCCATTAGCATCTTACTTCAAACTTTGAAGGTATGTCTTGCAGTTCTTCTTCCTATGTCCCTTCTTGCCATAGAAGAAACATGATCCATCATTTGAAGGCCTCTTTGCCTTCTTCCTCTTTTTGATGCTCTTTTTTGAGTTCAGCTTTTATTTTATACCCTTCTTCATTATCCCTTTCTTCTTCCCATCAACTTGAAGAAGATGATGAGTCTCATCACCTTTGAAGTAGCTCTCGGCTTTCTTAAGCATGTTAAGCAACTTTGGTAATGAAAAGTTCAGTTTGTTCATGTGGTAGTTCATAACAAACTAAGAAAAGAAATCTGAGAGTGATTGTAGGATCAAATCTTGATTGAGCTTCCCCATCGATGACAAAGTCTAATTAACCAATCAGGTGATTAAGTCAATCTCCATGAGAACATGGACCTATGCGGGCGAGCCCTTACTCATATGTGTGTGGAACAACTGCTTTAATATTTCATATCTAGTAGTCCTACTATGCTCTCCATATAACTCTTTGAGATTGAGTAGTTTGGATCGAGGTTTCATATCTTCATATTGCCTTTGTAACTCGTTGCTCATCGAGGCTAACATGATGTACTGACAGTCAAGCTATCATTCTGCCACATTCTATAAGTGGCCTTCTCTTCCTTTGTAGCATCATCTCCAATCGAATCTAGATCTAGAAAATCAAGGATGTAGGATACCTTTACCTGAGAAAGCCCTATTCTTAAGTTCCTCAACCAGTCCGCATAGTTTGGTCCGATCAATTTATTGGCATCTAATATGTCCCGTAGTGAAAGAGTAGAAGCCATTAATTTATAACTATAATCAAACAAGAACAATACTTAAGTAGGCCTTTCAAGATGATAACCATAATTAGATAAGGACTTTAAATCTAATTATGTCTCTCACTATGTTCTACAAATACCATAACCCTCTACTATGATAAATGAGAAACCAATATTTGGTTTCTTTAGTAAGGTTGAGATCCCAATTCCTTATAAATGCCTTGTGTTTGTATAATAAATATTTATAAGTTCAAGGATAGGAAATTTCTTTTCTAATTGCATCCCTTGTAATTCTCAACATAACACTTGCCTCTAAGACACTTACAGCCTTGTATTTGCACAACAAATCATAATATCTTAGTTTAGTCTGACCATTCATTTTATATAGTCATGATTGAATAATGTCACACTTGAGTTTACTTAACAAAGGAATATTATCAAACATATTATAAAGCATAAAATGCACCATGTCAAATTATATATCAAACCCTAATAGTATTGAGTTTGCTCAACAAACCTATTATAGTTTTGATACAAATTTGGCTTGGCATGAAGGAAGGCAATTTATAGTGTGCTTAATCAATTAGCATTTCCAATTTAAGATCTAGATATGATCAAATTGGCTAGGTAAGTGAAAGAGATGAGAGGGTCCCCCCATTGCTTTTTTAAGACACCAAATGAATTGGCCAAATCAGATAACGGAACTAATTAAAAATCTCATTCCCTTTACCTTCCCAGAACCACTTGCCTAGTCACCAATTGGCTAATCAAACCCTAATCAGATTTGCTTCATGATTAACTTACACTACAACTAAATATAATTTTTATGAGGGCTTTGATGGTCTCAAACACATCCTAATTAACCATGCCAGCATGACACATATTCCATCAAATAAGCATATTAATCCTAATATTCATAACCATAGCATGACTCAAACAACAATCCGTTCACATTATTTGTTCATGGGATAAGGCAACAACAGTATCCCAATATGCCATAGGAGACCCTATTGAATAGAAAGAGAGGGCTTTTAAACCCTACTTAGCTCCTATGACTGGACGACCATGGTGACTAACCCAATCTGAAGTAGTTACTAGGAACATAACATATCACATATGTAATATAAACTAATCATGCAAGAGTCATAGTAAAGCAAGCAATTAACACCAAGATACCATTAATTGTATGCATCAAGATGGCTCTGATAATACTGCTGGGTTCCTAGCAAGCACAGCAAAAGACTGGGTTTCAAAATTTTCATTATTGAAATCCTAGTCGGCTATAATGCTAAACCCTAGGACCACTTGACCATAACAACTAATAAATCATAACTTTAGAGTTATAGAGGAATACTTAGAGTTCTATACTCTTTAATTTCTATAAGGCACACAAGTGTATGCCCTCTAGAGATGATCCACATAGGAACCAAACCAAGGAAGCACTCCCACCAAGCTTGCTTATATGACTAGGACTCTTCTTGGTAGCCTTTCTTCCTTTTCCTTTGCTGGAACCCCTACCCTCATGTAGGGCACTCAGAAACTTCTCTAAATCTTCTCTCAGAAACTGATTATCCCTCGTATATCTTTTCCTAGGCTCTTGTCTTTAAATGACAAGTCTTATCTTAAAAGGACAAGCCTTGTCTTAAAGGGAAGAGAAAATAGAAAGTACCTCTATTTGGATTATTTTTTAGATTCTCATGGCATTAGATTATCGATGCCTATTTTTAAAGAAAGGGAGTGCCTGATAAGTCCTTTTGTCAGCCCTTGATAAGATCATTCAAACAGGAGTCCCGTAGATGAGAAGATTTATCATGAAATATCATTTCATGTGCCAAGAGATATATAAGTGTCTCTTTATTTTTTCAGCCATTTTCCCCACTTGCCATGTGGCAAGTTACTGATCATATAAAAGCTAAGAGGCATGGGATCCCAAGAGGTATATCAGAGAAAATAGAAGCCTTCAAATAGAAGGACTCATGCATTTTAAATCTATGCCAAATTGAAGGGATGCGTCCCTTCATTATGCGTGCCACAATTCCATACCATTTCTTTCTTCTTTTGACTGGCCAGCACCCATCCAATTAGGTGTGGAGATAAGGGAGAGAGTCCTTGAGTTTATCTGGTATTTGTGATTAAGTGGTAGGACTCTTGGTCCTTCTGTGCACCTTGTTCTTGACACACGACAATATAGCGCCAAGAGTCCTTTCCTACTTGGACAGTATCATAAATCCAAGATAAAGCTCCAAATAATTCTAGATAAATACTGATTAAAGTTGCCCTAATTAGGTCTCAATCTAATTCAAGTTCTACTTAAATTGGTTAGCTCAAATAGCAAGCTAATTGACCCAATCCAATTGGGTTAGGAGTTAGGCTAGCCAACATATGCTAGTATGTTAATTAGTTAGCCAATTAGGATCCTATGACCCTAATTAACATCTAATTGAATTTTTTTTCCAATTTCCTAATATATGTGATCCTTTGGATTCCACATCTAGCTAGCAGTAGGTCCAGGTCCAAGCTATTTTGATCTAATCAAAATTGATTGACCCAATTAGGTCAAATCGAGCTGACCCAAATTGTCAATTAGAACCAATTTCTAAATTGACTCATGAATCTATCCAATTTGATTCATGAAAACCTACAAGACATGATTGATGTTTAGCAACGCATCATGCCTACTCAGAAGATAAGAAATTTAGTGAAAATTATCAAAATATCCTTTAGTGAAAAGTTACCGTGCAATTCAATCTTTCGATCTTCCTTTATCCTAATTAAGTGATGGACATTGATAAATGTCAAATCCTAGCACTTAATCTTTTTAAATCTCAATTTGATAATGAAGACTCGACTAATGAAAGATTAGAAATCTTATCTAATCTCATCCTGCTTTGATCAAAGACTTCTCGAGTCAATAATCGAAGAGATTACATGGGATAAGTCTTCCTTTTACTAAGAGTGATCGATTCCTTGTTGACCTACTCATTACCTTCATATACAATACACCATATCCAGAAGCACCCCGTACATGACTTAATTGCCATGAATGAGTATGCACCAAAACATGGGTTCATGTATACAAGATACTATGGTAGTCTCAGGTCTAAGGATCACATGCATAACTCCCACTAAGAGAATATTCTTTTTGACAAGTAAGACTTCCATTAAATGTTCTCTTATCGGATCAATTTTGTGAACTCATAACCTAATGAGCACCCATATCCTGGTATTAGTATCACTACACAAGTGATCGTGAGACGAACCACCCTCTTCATCGAGCATACATAGGATGTGCTAGTCTATCAAAATTCATCAATCCCCGAATTGATGATCCTACGACTAGGAATATTCTAGATTAGGGTTTATAAGTTTTAGGTCTCACTATTATTCTTATAATCCTAAAACCATTGTCCTAATTTATGGGGTTCATCATAATCTTATAATTAAAACACAAGACACAGCATGTGATGAATCAAGAAATTATCTTTATTAATATCAATCTTGAGTTGGGAGAATACAAAAATGCCACTGATATAATAACTGTGATTGGCTTTCATGGCATAATTATTTCAGCTATCCCTCGAGATCAAGGGGGGCTAAGAGGATAGGTCCTCACCATATCATGATACGACGTACTTTGCATAATCTATCTTTATAGTTTACAAATTGATTAGCTCAATTATACATATCATTATATGTAAACTAATAAATACTATTTTAAGTTGTTACCATCATACATCAAGATCTCGATCTAAGTAATTACCAGTCCTTCTGAACTAGTTATGGCCTCTTACAACTACAGCTACCCTGGTACATGACCCACTATGATATCTATAATAAATAAATAATTTAAATTAATTAATTAATATATATATATATTATTAATTTAATATAAAATTAATATATGCATAGAATTGTTACCAATTTATTGGCCACCATATGCATGCCAACAAAGCCACTGGTATGCTTGATCAAATCCTGCTAAGCAGTACGATTTTATCGTGCCCTCTACCAACTACCGAAGTGCTCTTTAGTGCTCCACTAGTCATAAAGAGCCCTCCATGCATCCACCTATGTCCAGTAATTCCTGAAAGACTTCCAGTTTGATGGTAACTCAAAATTAAGAGTACTCTCTAGTGGATTGGCAGAGACTATATAGCCTATCCCGGAGCCTATGTGTGGCCTGTTCCTTGAAGGTTGGACATGAAGGAATCATCACACGATCCTTAGAACAGCATGCATATATTTAAAAAAAAAAAACTAATTAGCAACAAAACATAAAACATAATCTAGCATACAAACAAGATCAATTATAAACATATTGGATCTAAAAATAAAATACAAGTAGATTGAATCTACTTACCTGCTATTCTACTCCATCTTCATCGAATTGGATCTAGCAGATGTTCTAGATTCTATCTGAGTACTCATATGCCCGGCTTCTGCTAGTATCTACATGAAGATGCTCGATCAAAGCACTGAGACTATTTGAGTGCTAGCACCTTGCAAGCCTCACTTCAGAAGTGGGATATGAACTTCAAAACCAGAAGAAGTCCTTAGAAAACCCTAGTGCAAATGCTTCGCACTGAATCAAGGGAAACAAGTAGATCAAAAACCAAGAGGGAAGAGAACCCTTCTCTTTTCCTCTTCTTCTCTTTCTCATCTTTCTCTCCATCAGATTTTGGATGTATAGAATTATGGAAGAAAGGAGAAAGGGGAGCAGGAAGATGGTGCAGTAAGGAAGAAGAAGCAGATATCTCTTCTTTTCTTAGCGCTAACCCCATCTATTAACATTTTTGTCACATAAAAATTGTTCATGTCCCCTTAGAACTCCATGCCCTCTTAAACTCAATCTAGAATTGAATTCAAAATAAAAAGGGTGACTCAAATTGGCATGGAGAAATATCAAATTAGTGGCAAGAAAGAAAACCTTTTCCTATCTTGTGCTAATCACCCTTCTAAAATCAAATTTTGTCACATAAAAACAAACCCCACACCCATAATAAAATAAAATAAATCAAATTCTTATTTAATTTTTAATTTAATTCAAATCAAAACAAGTTTGATCCTTATCTGAAGAGAGAGAAATCTAGATATGAAGGAGATCACTAACTATTGGCATGCAAGTCTTCTCATGCATGCCAAGAAGAGGGAGAGACAATCTAGCACCCCCGCTTCTTATTTGGCATGTAATAAGAAAGAGAGTCCCAATCAACTATGAGGTTGACTTCTTGGTTTGATTTATCTTCAATTTTGATCAATTTTGAATTCAATTTGAACCAAATTTGAAAGGCTATCAACCCTAATCAAATTAGAATTACAATCCAAGTCTAATTTAGATAATTAGATCCAATTAACCTCAAATTAGGACAAGGATAATTAAATTAAATCTAATTTAATTAATTAGAACTTGATCCAAAACTTGATTAAGCCAAATTGCATTGCAACACTTGCAATTAAGTTACTTGTATAACAATTAGCAGTTGCTAAATTTGTAACCCTTACAAAATTAATAGTTACTAAAAATGCAACTTTTATAAAATTAGCAATTACTAAATATGTAACCCTTATATATTTAGTAATTTTCAAATATGTAACTCTTACATAAATTGATCCAACCACATGATTAGATCAAGCTCCTATTATGTGTGGCCCCTCAAGTTCCATTCTATTTGGTAGTGAGACATACTATAATCTCTATCACAATATATCAAAACTTTTTCAATAGACTAGAATAATTTTAACTCACCCCATCAAGGATTGTTGATCCAAAATGATCTTAGTAAGTTTCTATAATCTATCAGTGATGTCTAGTAGCATGTAGTGACAATCCAGTAGAATAAAAGGAAAAACTCGTAGGTAAAATTACTATGTGATTAAGTTCTTTTATTGAGAGTCCTAACAAGATCAGGTCATAGAAACTTGCCCAATCCTAAACATCTATCATATGCATGATTCAATTAGCTCAAGTTTAAATTATGAAATTTCATGGAAACTTTTTCCATCATTCACATTATCATGCTCACGGTCTTAAGGACTTAGCTTTTTAAATCATACAGGACTTCTTAACTACTAAGATCGTTAGATTCCTTATAAGTATACTCCCACTTCTACAATAAACCGACTACAACTAACAAATACCACAAGAGTATAAATGATTAGGGCTAATATTTTGTGTTGTCAAACTATAGCAATCCCACTATTAGTGGCTGAGGAACCATAAGTCAAAGAACCATTCACATAACTAAAGCATCGAAAAAATTACTAATGAGTGAGTAGACATTCATGTGACTTCTTGTACTGGTTATGCTTAGTGCCATTATTTTCCAATAACTACCTGCACTCTTGCTTTAATATCTCCATATTGTAGACTCGAGACTCATTTATCCAAAGAAAAGTAATCAATGTATCAATCTAACTAGATCAATCACCATTCCTGTGATGATCCTAATGTTAAAAATATTTAGAAATTAATCTATAATGACATATATATCAAATTCTTAACTCTTAAAAATGTGTCATTATCCATTAATTCGTTGGATGATACATGAATACAAATATAATATGTATGGATAAAATAGCCCAATTTTATATATTAAATATAATTTTATGTCCTAGAAAGAAAATATGTATCAGCAAGATTAGATTTTAAAGTATATATATAATAATCTCCCACTTATACTAAAGCTAATCAACCATATACTTTAGCCCTATCTTCTCAAGATATGCTTCAATTTTTGCTGGCTAAAGCTTACTAGCTGATAATTATATTATATACACATATAAAAGAATTAATTTAATAATTAAAATATTTTTATTTATATCAAATTAATATTTTTATACATTATTTGATGGAAAAAATATCATCATTATAAAGAGATTGATTTTTAGAATCCAACGGTACAAACGATACTCGAATTATAGTTCAATTGAGCCCGAATTCAGAGTTTAAATGAGTTGCATGATTTTGGAAGCAATCGGTCCACCATGGATCGGTCCCTAGGTCTACGAAATGGAGCTCAGTCCACTGGCAGCCATTGTTGCCTATCCATGACCCATTCTCGTGCACCACAGTCACCATTTCACATCGCCCGACCACCAGAGCCTTCCCCCACTGTTCCCCTCGCCATTGAGAAGCCCTATACCACCAGAGATGTCATCGGAGACCCATTTACCATCATCAAATCCCTGCTCTACCACCACTTTCAAAACTCTTCCGATAAATCATCGCTACCCTTCGTCCCTCACCATCGATCGCTGTCATCCACTGTTCGAGAGCTCGGACATTGCCGGTCATCTTCCGGTCGCCACCCCTCCCTATTCCAAGCTCCAACCATGGTCCCCTGTCACAGTCTTTCTCCACTCAGTCATCGCCCAGTACCACCACTTGCTGCTACTTGCTACCAGTCGTTGCTCAACACCACCTTTATTCTCCCCCCTGTGCCACCGTAGAGTCATCTCCCACATTAGCCAGCAACCGCCCCCTCCCTAGTTTTCTTTGATGTTTGATCATCCAAACTACTGATGTGCATCCATCCACCACCTACATCTCTATCGGATCTGCTGCCCTCTTCCTCCCAACCACCACCCAGTGCTGCTAGCTCCTCCCTAGGCTACCATCACTCATGCACCTCTACTCACCTCTCCTCTGATCTGCCATCTTCCCCAAGTGCTGAGATCCTATGGCATCCTTCCTGATCCATGTCAACCTATTGATTCTGGCCATTCAAAGCATTGATCTAATGGCTGATAAGGATCCCTGCTTGAAGTGTGATCCGTGTGATTTATGTGATCAAACGGTCCAGAGACACCAGAAATCAACCATCCCATGGCTCATATTGATCTGACTTGACCTAAGCCTTCCCTAAACTCTATTTAAAGGACACCTATGCTATAGAAGAAATCATCCTAGATAGAGGGTACGGTATAGGGTAGTGGGCATAGTTTTGGGTTGCGGGTTAGCCTCTAAGAGTGAGGATTCTTAGAGGAGAATTCTATCCTTACACCTTTTTCAAGCCTACTCCATCTCTAAGATCAAGATCTAAGACATGGAAGAAGCAGAGAAAGTTAGTTAGCTCCAAGGAGTATGAAGGAAGAAAGGAGTTCGTCGACCATCTTTTTGACGAGGCTGTGCCAATCTACTTCCAGTCTTTGTTACAGTTTTTTTTGTTTATTCAATTGCATTTTGTAGTAGGTACCTGGTTTTAATTAATAAGAAGTTTATTTTCTTGTACCTTTAAATTCATGTCCTTTATTTTCATTATAAGTAGTTGCTAGGATCTAAGTAATAGATCCTAGTACCATATATTTATTTTTTACATTTTTAGTTTATGTTTATCTGGTTTCGATCTCTTTATTTTCTTAAATCAAAGAATTCAAAACATTCAATATACTGCCTTCTCTATGGATTTGACCCGAGTCACATTTTCAATGGATTTTCAATTTTCATAAAGAGTCAGTTAATTAAACATTTTCTATGGATTTTCAATTTTCTTAAAGAGTTGTTAATTAAACTGATAGGCACGTGGTGTCTTAATGACAACATCGTGGCCTATCAAGTTTTTGGCACTGTTGTCATGGAAGGTACAAACACCATCGTCTTTGATCTCTTTGACTTCTTGTAAATTTGGTATACTAATTTTTCTTTTTTTTGTAGATCCAAAAAAGTCAAAAAAATAAAAATAGGAAAAAAAGGAGGAGAAGGAAATTTTTATGATTTTAGTGAGATCAATCCTAATCCTAGTTTACTTTCATTTTTTTAGTTACTTCTAATTAATTTTTGCCTTTTTATATTAACCAAAACATTTTTTTTTTTTTGTTTCCTTTGATGAGTCTCTTTTTTTTAAAAAAAACCCTACCTAATTTTTTAGATTAGTTTCCTTTTCATACTACTATCCTCCTTTTCAAATTAACATAAAAAAATTTCTTTTTAGTTTCTTCCTTTTAATTAGTTTCTTTTTTTTCAAACTAATATAAAAAGAAAAAAAATTCTTTTTTTAGTTTCTTCCTTTTTTAAATTAATCCAAAACAATTTTCTAGCTTAAATATCATTTTGATTTCTTGCCTTAATCTATAGTTTCTTTATTTGCTTAACCTAACTTTAATCTTTTTTTCCTTTCACACATCTAATTAACTAAGATTAAAAGCTTCCTTTTACCTCTCTTGCTTGAAATAACATAACATAAAAAGAAAACTAAAACACTATATAATACATAACTAAAATAGCATAATTAATTAAAACTTAAAAGATTTTTACTTGTTTAGGATATCTTTGTTTTTTGCATAGCATATTTTCATAAACTATCTTATGCGCATTATCCTATAAATAATATAAGATAGGGATTTGATCACCCTTCCTTGGAACACAAACCACCACCATGCATCTTGCATTGACCTAAGCCTATTAATTAAAATTAATTAGATTCCAGTCCTTAAGAAACTTGAGTTCAATAGGATAAGGCATCCTAAAGAGTTGGATCGAGCCATGATTGGCTAATTAACTGGTATCTAGAATAGGGATTCAAGGATGATGTAGTCCCAAAGAAAGGTGATTTTTTAATTGGTTCCGTTGACTGACTTGGCCAATCTAATTGGTATCTAAGGAAAGCAACGAGGGGACACCCACCGATCTTACCCTTACCTGGCCAGTTGATTAGTCAGTTTTTGACTTGGAGGGCTCCAAGATTGTCTTGGCAGTTAGAAGCTATCTAGATTTAGGATAACCCTAGGATAGAGAGTCCATGTATGCTAACTTGTTTGTAAATAATACCAAACCCTAGCTATTTTTTTTCTCTCTCTTAGCTCTAGGATCCCTTATGCCCTCTTCTTTAGAACTCTTCTCCTTCTTCATCTCACCACTCTTTAAAAAAAATAGTAATAATAATAATAAGTAAATAAATACATAAATAAATAAGGATTGCTCTGATCTAAAACTTTGATTACATATCTAAATAATCAGAATAATCCACTAGATTGAATCAGTGCCAGGATAATGAATCCTCATAGTAGAGTACCCTTTCTCCTGGCACACCAAGTTTATTCGAGCCCCACTCACTTTGAGAGTGAGTATCCAATCGGGTACCAACCTCTTGAATTTAGGTATGACCAAGTTTATCAAGATCAAACCCAACCAGCCTATAACTTAGGAGATAATCTATACTTTAATGCTTATAATTCAGGTTAGGGACCTTAACCAGACTTCCCATGCAACCACAGGGTATGGTTGCCCCGGCAACCCAAGGATCCATGTTCATAGAGACATCATATTATGACCAGCCCTATCCCTTGTATCAACCTTCTCCAACTAATTATAGCCCATTATTTGAAGAGAGGTTCAACAAGCACCATGGTGGGGATACCAAAGGCACCAGAATAAGACAGAGACTTCTCAACCCTCTGTGGATCAATTAGCAGCATCAGAGTCCATTTGTAATAAAGATTTAGTCCATCCAAGTTGTTTTTTTTTTCACTTGAGTCCTGTACTAGTCAGCTCATGTTGAGGTAGTCATTTTCCGGAGTTCAGTACATATCCAGTAATGACTCATACAAGTGAGGACCAAGTAAGCCAAGTGAAGACCAACCCAATTGAAGCTATGAGGATCATGGAAGGCCTAGGAGGAAAAATCACAAGCCTGGGAGAAGAAATCAAAAGCCCGAGGACAAGCCCGAGACCCTGAAGCCCTGAAATGCATCCTAAAGCAAACTAGGCCAGCCCATGCCCAGGAGTGGAGATAAGTGGTGCCAAGGCTTATGCTTACCACCCTTGGTCAGCCACTAGGGTCACCTCCCTTGGCCGACCAAGGCAAGAGGAGGGAGAGGGAAATTAGGGATTTTTTCTACCTAGCTTTTCCTTATTTTCTAGTTAGAGTTGGATGGGGATTCAAACTCCTATGTAATGTCTTTTTTAGCCTTACTTGGGGGCCAAGTCTAGGAGTCTATTTAAAGGGCCCTAGTCTCTTGTATGAGGAACTAATTTTTATATGAAATATTATTTGATTCTCCAACTGCTATGTGCTACCCTACTGTGTGCTTAAAAGGATTCTGTGTGAGCCCTTCCTCTTCTCGGTGTTCTGTGACTACTTCCTGCTGCCATCCTGCTCTCCAAAACCCTAGCCACCCACTCCAATCAACAACTTTCCCTTGCTATTTTTCCTTTATTCTTTCTTCCATATTATTTTTTCTAACCCTTGGAAGGTCGTTTGCAGGTCCCTCGACTCTGACGAATCCAACGACTCCAGCCAAGCCGCAATCGGATCACCGAGCAGAAAGCTAGGTATCCACGGGTCTTTGGCTTGGTTTTCCAAGCCGCATCCAGAGTGAGAGAGATCTCTTCATGTATGATCTACACCAGGTGCTTCCACCATTGCCAGGTACACCTCCTCTGCCGCCAGTAGCCCTATTGTAGGTGAACTAGCCCAACCGAGACTTCTCAGCCTCGGTGATCCTTCTTTTCTATGGCTTTTAGGTCCTATTTTGCATGCTGTTGCTTCTTGTTTTTGCATAGAATCCTCTATTTAAGTTCTTGGTCTGATCTTCGGGATTTAGACACATAAATTAAGATATAAAATTACAAAAATAAGACTGCATGCATATATAGGTTCCGTATCATTTGGTATCAGAGCTTGTTTTGGGCTCGGTTCTCTTTGGATACTTGGATCGGGCGCTTCACCATGGCCGTCCATCATAAGAGATTAGTAGGGCTTCGAAACCCTCTTTCCCCATCGATGGGGTCTCCTATGGCGGTAGGGGTGCCACTGTGAATTGGCTCGTGAAGAAGAAAACAAGGAGTTCTTAGGGTTTTTTTCATTTTCGGCCCTTTTCAAATATATTCTATTATTTTAATTGTTTCTGTCTACATAGAACTCAGAAAATTCTGAAATTTATTTTTCTAGATTTTTCATAATTCAAAATATCTTTTAGAATTTTATTAGGAATTACTTCAGTCTTTGGATTTTCTCCCAATCGAAACACTGCTTGAGAACAATTCTGCTCTATTTGGGCAGCAAAATCGATTTCGGAAAGTTCAAGGTTTTTTTGGTATAATCATTGCATATCTTTAATTTTAGCATATTTCCTGCATATTAGATCATAATCTACAATTATCTTTTTATTTCATAAAAATTATAAAAAAAATACATATATTCAAAAATACCAAAATATCTAAACCCTAATTTGCATCCTCATCTGCCTGCCATCATTGCATAAATTACTTTAAGGGCACTTTCTTTATGCCAGATAAGGGGAGGAGTTGATAACCTCTCCTTAGTCCAAAACCACATCCCTTGCATTTGGTCCCAAGCCTAATATAAAATTAATTAGACTTAATTTGCCCTAGTAGGCTAGGGACACCCATCGATCGGGTTCAGTTTTTGTGGGATGACTAGTGCACCCAATTCACTTCCTATTATTGGATACTGGTGTCTAGGCAAGAGGTACAGAGTCAAACGACCGAAGTGGATCGGTGGTTCCTTAATTGGGTCCCTATGAAAGCAGGGGGCCTCCCACCATCCCACCTCTTACTTGGCTAGATTGAAGGATTAGGATTTGAGTTGAGTGTAAGTTGAGTCAACCCATTCTAATTGGGCTCTAGGTCTAGGCAGTTATAGTCAAGTCAGTATTGAGTCTTGCATGAGCACTAGATCAGAGGCATCATATCACCCACCATCTCCACTTTTAGCTGAATCCATGGACAATCTTGAAGCCCAGATTAAAGCCCTTACTAAGTAGCTAGCCTAATCCGTGGCCCAGATGACCCAGTCCAATACCCGAACCCATAATAGACTTGACCACTTAGCCAGTAGGTTTGAACATATAGATAATCGACTAGGAACCCTAAAGAAAACCCGTAGGACCCAGACTAGATCCAAACTTGAGCCACCTTTACCAACACTACCCATAACCTATAGATCTTATGACTCCAAATCCTATGAACCTAGAACCTATGTACCCAAAACCTATAAACCTAGATCCTATGACTCTAGATCCTATGCACCCACACCCTATAAGCCCAGTAGACCCATGACCTATAAATCTGAACCCATGACCTATGAGCAGAATGAATCCATAGGCCATCGACCTGAACCCCATAAGGTTAGTACCCCTAGATATGAGCCCAGTAGTAAGCCACTACCCCTTAGGTAACCTGAACCTACTAGGAGTAGTGCCCATAATCAGAAACCAGGACCTAACCAATTTTTCCTTAGCCGACCTTTCCCTACCACCCCTTTGATTCACAAGGCTTACATTAAAGCGAAAGTGTATGAAGCTGATGTGAACTTAGTGGATGAGTATGAGGGAGAAGAGGAAACATCTCTAGAAGACCTAGAATTAGTTGACCCCATAGGTACCCAGGTAGAAGCCAATCTAGAGATAGTTGACCCAGGCTATACCCAGTCTAAAGTTGTAGTGGAAGAACAATTAGAGGAAGAGAACCTAGAGACTACTGCTAGAACCTTACTTGAAGAAACCATAGAGGAGAGCCAAATTATAGAGTCTAGTCCTAAAATATAAGAACTAGAAGAATTTATTAAGGACCTGATCTCTTTGAATCAGTACCATCAAGATGAGCCCCCTCCTATAGTTCCCATTAAGGACCTCTTCTTTAAGATTGGTAACCCATCCTTCCATTATGCAAACCCTGTAAATATACCTCAACCTCGTAAGGTTAGCCTCATTAGTCTAGGATTAGTCCTTGACAACCCTTCTTATATCCTACTGTATCTAACTAATCCTGAACCTTTTTTTCTACCCTACCAGACTAATTCTGAACCCACTTCTTATTTTTTTCCCTTTCCAGACACCTCCAGCATTTCTAGGATCATTAGATTGCATTTAGTTGAGATTAGCATACTGCATACATTCATTATGCATATTAGGTTTGCATCTTACTTCTGGCATACTCTTTAAAATTTGCTAGGAGTCCATTCTAAATTTTCATGTGCATGTCAAGCCAGGATCAAACCTAGAGAGCCTATAATCTATTAGGTTTAGGTCCAAAGAGTTCAATAAAACTTCTTTCAATAGGAATGCATAGTCGAGTGTATTAGGTATAGCTTGAGTCCTTTGCATCACCTGTTAGGAGCGTGCATGTGCCCAGCATGTTCACCACCTGCACTAATTTTGAAACAAACTAGCTATTTCCCAAAGAAGGGCTAAGGAATTTGATGTAGTGGATTCTATCTTGGTTAGGCTTAGGCCTAGAAAGAAGTCATGCTCGTAGAGCCGAACCTTTTAAAGTGATAGAGAGGGTTGGACCAAATGCCTATGTGTTAGATTTGCCTTCGAATTTGGGCATCAGTTCTACCTTCAATATCGCAGACCTGGTTAAGTATAGGGAATTGGTAGCGATACCCAGTGAGGCCTTTGGACTTACTCCTTCCATTATGAGTAACCCTGACCTAGAGTGTCCACCCATAAATTGGCCTGAGAGAGGCGTATCCTAGACGATCAAGCCATAGTGACCCGGGGTCGTGGCTATCAATGCTACCTGATCTGATGGCAAGGCCGGCCAGAGGCAGACGATTCATGGATTTCTAGAAAGGACTTGCAGTGTCTCAACCCAGACTTCCTCGAGAGATATATGAGCCAACCTGATCTTCACTCGACAGGGTCGAGTTCCTCCCACCTCGGGAGAATTGGTGGGGATACAAGAGGCACCAGAATAAGACAGAGACTTCTCAACCCTCTGTGGGTCAATTAGCAGCATCAGAGTCCATTTGTAATAAAGATTTAGTCCATCCAAATTTTTTTTATCACTTGAGTCCTATACTAGTCAGCTTATGTTGAGCTAGTCATTTTTCGGAGTTCATTACATGTCCAGTAATGACTCATACAAGTGAGGACCAAGCAAGTCAAGTGATGACCAACCCAACTGAAGCTATGAGTATCATGGAAGGCCTTGGAGGAGAAATCACAAGCCTGGGAGAAGAAATCAGAAGCTCGAGAGACAAGCCCGAGACCCTGAAGCCCTGAAATGTAGCCTAAAGCAAACTGGGCCAGCCCAGGCCCAAGAGTGGAGATAAGTGGTGCCAAGGCTTATACTTACCACCCTTGGTCAGCCACTAGGGTCACCTCCCTTGGCCACCCAAGGCAAGAGGAGGGAGAGGGAAATTAGGAATTTTTTCTACCTAGTTTTTCCTTATTTTCTAGCTAGAGTTGGATGGGGATTCAAACTCCTATGTAATGTCTTTTTTAGCCTTACTTGAGGGCCAAGTCTAGGAGTCTATTTAAAGGGCCATAGTCTCTTGTATGAGGAACTAATTTTTATATGAAATATTATTTGATTCTCCAATTGCTATGTGCTACCCTGCTGTGTGCTTAAAGGGATTCTGTATGAGCCCTTCCTCTTCCCGGTGTTTTGTGACTGCTTCCTACCGCCATCCTACTCTCCAAAACCCTAGCCACCCACTCCAATCAACAACTTTCCCTTGCTATTTTTCCTTTATTGCTTCTTCCATATTGTGTTTTCTAACCCTTGGAAGGTCGTTTGTAGGTCCCTCGACTCCGACAAATCCAACGACTCCATCCGAGCCTCAATCGGATCACTGAGCAGAAAGCCGGGTATTTGTGGGTCTCTGGCTTGGTTTTCCAGGCCACATCCGAAGTGAGAGCGATCTCTTCACATACGATCTATACCAAGCACTTCCACCATTGCCAGGTACACCCCCTCTACCGCCAGTAGCCCTATTGTAGGTGAACTAGCCCAACCGAGACTTCTCAGCATCGGCGATCCTCCTTTTCTATGGCTTTTAGGTCCTATTTTGCATGCTATTGCTTCTTGATTTTGCATAGAATCCTCTATTTAGATTCTTTGTCTGATCTTTGGGATTTAGACACATAACTTAAGATATAAAATTAGAAAAATAAGACTGCATGCATATATAGGTTCCGCATCACACCAAGCCCACCTCCCTTACAGACCAACCTAGATGTTGATAGGTTTGATCAATTTCAATAATTGATTATAGCCCAACAGCAATCTATTGATAAGCTAATGGATCAAACTGACCAATGATTAATTGAGCTTAATAAAGAAGAGGGAGGTGAACTGCCTAGTCAACTCGAGAGTAATCTAAAGAAACCATACCTAGCTTAAGATTTTAATGACCCTCTATCTTTTCCTGAATAATCAACTCTAACATCCAGGAATGAAATGGTCTTCAAATAACTTGGCATAACCATAAAGACCAATATAGATTATTTGGCTAAGATAGAAAAATATATAAAGATAATAAACTTATGGGAGGAACCAATTTCACTACCCCACTCACCTATGGCCCCATTCCCTAGTGCCCTAGAATTATCCATGCCTTTTAATGGGATGGAAAAATAAATAGATGCAATGATGGAATTAGTAGAGCATTCCTAAGAACTACAAATGCATAACATAATAGAGGAGGCCACCCCCAAAACTCTCCACCAGGATTTGTTAGATCTTTGCCTGACTTATTCTGGGATGGGCAATTTTAATGGGTATACCTCACAAGTGAATTACTCAATACAAATGCCCTACTTTGAAACTATCATATTTTTGATTGATGAACAACAATAGCCATCACCTAGCCTACCAATAGCCCCTTGTTAGAATTACCACCTGATATAGAACTAAAGTCACTTCCTGATGCACCCATTGAAGCTCATCCAATGAACCTTATCCAGGAAGCCCAACTTAGTAATATTCTAAAAGCACATAAAGAAGCTATTAGATGGGATATTACTGAAATGAGAAATCATGATCTTAGAAATTTTATAATTGATTTTTTTATATTCGGCATGAATTTTGAGAACTTCCTCCAAAACCTTTCCATGATATTAAAATAATGTATGGAGACAGGGTTAGTATTAGTTTGGAAGAGGTGCCTACCTTTAAAATGGGAAGGAAAATTGACTGAGCACATCATGCCTAAGAAGGGGAGTTGGATAACCAACTCATAATCGAAGAAATTATTAAACTACCACCTCTAATCTTGGCCCAACAAGCACAATCCCTTCTTAGTTATCATATAAATTATAATAATATTTTTAAATCCTGGAATAACATGCTTGTCTAGTATACTTTATTAAATCGGGCTAATCATCATAGAGCACTCTATGAATGATTTTTTGCCATGATGACAAGGCCTCCTGATTGGTCCTGTCCTTTTGATATAATGAGGGACACAGTAAAGTTACTTATCTATTGGACTTCTTCATATTGTCTGGCTGAAGATGTTAAACCTAGCACTAGTTGGGAGGCAACCCAACAATCTCATATTTTTTTAGTATAATTATAGAAACTTAGATGGAAAAACAAGAGCCCTCTACTTCATGAAGCCTTCTTCAACTTTCAAAGCACATTTACTCCAAGTGTACTCCTTCCTATTCCTTTTTACATATTGCATCCTTTATTTTCCTTCTTCATTGAGGACAATATTGATTAAATTAGGGAGAGAATAACTAATCTAATTAACTCCTCAAGTATGACCAGAAGTAATTACTTTTGTATCCAAATTTTATCTCAATTTGAAGTTAATTAGGTACCTTAATCGATGATTGATTAGCGGCCTAGATAGTTTTAAAGAACTAAGGGGCAAATCACTAAGAAAATCTAATAAATGGTAGGGTATTGATCAAGTTAAATTTTGAGAGTGATTCCAGAACTCTCTCCCTTCTTATCTCAATAAAGAATCTACTTATTGAGAGTAGGGATGAAAATGTTGAGATATATAAAAAATCCTTAAAAAAATAAAATAAAAAATAATAAAAAAATAAAAAAATAAAATATTAGAGAGTAAATCTAATTTCATAGCTCTTCTTGAACTCTTATTGAGTAACCATGTCCCTTCGCCTAAGTAAGCATTGTAGTTCGTATCAAAAGTTGAGAAGGTCAAGAGATCTATCAAGCAATGGTACCCTACTAAATAATCGGGCCCCTTCGCCAAGTGTTGTAGTTCATATTAAAAAGTGAGGATGCTAATACTTAAAAGGTCAAGACATTGCACTGGACTTCTAAAAAAATGAATAAAAGGACTAAAGTATAAAAAGATAATAAACACAACTCACATTAAGTTAGAGGATTTAAAGAGTAAGTTGGAAAGATAGTAAGGAAGACTTCTAAAGATTTAGATAGTCAACACTCAACCACTAATTGGGTTGACTTAGTGATCAAATGAAGTGCCTCTTAATGGTCTGGCTGGGTATCAGCTACTTTTAAGACTGTTTAAGTCAACTTTCAATTCAAGGATGAGCTTGTATACATAGCTAATTCATCTGCTTTACTCAAGAATGAATAAAGTTCAAGTTATGGGTGTGATAATTATATCATATACACATATAAAAATATTAATTTAATAATTGAACTATTTTTATTTATATTAAGTTGATATTTTTATATATATTTATAAGAAAGAAGACTACATTGTAAAGAGCATAATTTTTGGAGTCCAACGGTGAAAATAGCACTCGAATTGGAGTTCAATTGAGCCCAAAATTAGAGTTTGAATGAGTTACATGATTTTTGAAGTAGTTGGTCCACCATAGACCGGCTGCTGGGTCTACGAAATGGAGCTTGATCCACTGGCAGCCATTGCTACCAGTCCACGACCCATTCCCATGCATCATAGTCACCGTTTCACACCACCTGGCCACCAGAGCATTCCCCCACCATTCCCCTCATGGTGTAGAATGTAAAATGAAACTATGCAACCCTAATGGAGATTAGCAAATGATTAACCAAGCAATTCCCTATTTGCATATAAACAACTCAACATAAACTATCAAAGAGATCTAGTGAAGAAGCTCGAAGGATCTAACATAAACCTAGTGATCGAGACTCTCAGAATAAGAAAGGAATAGGACCAGAAGAGAACCACGCAAGCCAAGCTAGGTCTAATTTAACAATAGTATCAGGGCCATCAGAAGTATTAGAGCTTTAAAGTTTTAACAAAAGTATCAGAGCTTTTAATAAAAATATCAGAGCTTTGAAAAAGAGATACAAACTTTAAAATGTTGAATGTATCAAGGCTTAAAGCTAATGTTTAAGTACAGACAAGACAAAAGTATTAGAGCTTAATACATTTTCTTGATTATCACAATATTTTTCATGAAGTTTCTATTTTGCATGTATATAATTACTACTACTCCCCCTTTTTGTCATCAACAAAAATAGGTAAAACAAACATTGCTCCCCCTTACTAAATGATGTTACATAGCAAGAGTGTAAAGGAGGTTTAAGCATCATTCAACACAGTATAACAAGATATATAAAAGAGCAAACACATACATATATATAAATCAAGTTTTGATACAAAAAATGGCTGATACAGCCAACATACAATAAAAGGATCTAAAAAGATCTAGTCTTCTTCTTCCTTACTAGAAGAAGAGCCTATCTCTAGTATAGAAGATGAAATAATAGTCTTCAAAGGTTTATGTCTAAGATCTCTAAACCTAGTTCAGGTAGGAGCTCTAGGTACTCTCGATCTAGCTCTACCTCTAGGTCTAGGTGTAGTAAGAATAGGATCTGGAATGGAAACAGTAGGAGTGAGCTCAGACTTGGGAAGAGTATCAGAAAGTATTAGAGTCTGCTCATCTGTGAAGGCTCCAGAAAGAACTAAAGTGCTGGTATTTGATAAGATCTAAGTGGCTGGTGTGTTGAGAGTATACTGCTCTGTCTGCTCTCTCTCTGATGCTGGAGTCTCTATAACCTGAGTATCTCCTGACTGCTCACCAGCCTGTTGAAAGTCTGGCTCATCAACATCAGGAGGTGGAGGTGGTGATCCTGATGGTCCAGTGGAAGTAGTCCTATGAAGAGCAGCTAATATTTAAGTAAAGCCATCCCTCATCTCTATCTGAAGTAGATCTATCCTCGAGTGGATAGCTAGAATGTCTGAATGAAGAGTGGAGATGTCATCATGAAGTGCCTGAAATTGCTCAGAATCATGTAGTCCTCCCATGCTGGGCTCAGATGGAACTATTTGAGGTGGTGTCATAGGAGTTGGCTCTGATGGTCCAACCTCATCCTCAACTGGCACATCCTCCTCAACAGTCTACTCAGCAACTGGTTCCTCAACTAGAATGTCCTTATCGGAGTCATCTGAATGCACTACCCTTTAACCTGAGATCTTCCTTACCTAGACACCCTCTAGTCTATGGTATCCCATCCTTCTTAGGGATTTCTCTAAATACCTATCAGTGTGATGTGGAGGTTTGTTGTCCTCCCTGGTCAGATCAATGCCAAAGCCCTGGAATAATAAAGCGAAAGCCATGCCATAGGACAGACAAGCCCCAGCTCTCCTAGCTACATCTTGGATCTGGGTCAACATGATGAAGGGTAGATTGAGGGTCTCCCCCTCAATCATAAACCACATGAACATTAGGTATCTTTCACTCACCCAATCAAATCTGCCAATCCTAGGTAGAAATACCTTGCTGATAATATTATACAGTAACCTCATTTCCAAAGACAAAATATTAGCTTAAACATTTGTTATACCCCCTACATTACTCCTTTCAAGTACCATCCTCAGAGTTTTTTGCCTATCTTTCAAATTTAAGTAGTACTTTCCAGCTTTAGGCAAATGTAGAACTCTACTAAGCTTGGCCTCATCAACTGACATGGTTACTCCTTTTACTGTGGACATAATATGATTTTCTCCAAGCATCAAATTCTCAAAAAAGGTTCTTACAAGAGTAGGGTATATGGGAATGTTAAGAGAACAAAAACACTTCCAACCTTGTACTCAATCCAATCACCAATTCTAAATCCCTAATTTTCAAGAAAAAAAAGGTCTATCTTTCTTCCACAAGTTACGGGATGATTACCCATTAAAATCACTTGTCTCTGTGGAGCTGGTGGCTGTTCTGGGGCTTCTTCTTCAGCTTCCTAAAGAGCTAGCTCGTCCTCTCTCCTCTTTATTCTCCTTTCTTCTTCAACTACCCTCGATGTTGCTCGCCTTGGTCTCTTTGCAACGGCCATTTTGGGTGCCATTTGATCAAAATCCAAAGGGAAATGGAAGGATTTTATGGTCCATAAGGTGAGAAAGGGCTATGGTCCCCTAGGTCTTGGCTCTATAGTGAAATGGGAAGAAATGAGAATTTCTAGGTCTTATGGGTTTTAAGTAAACCCCTCGTTCGAGTCGGCTCGACCTAGGATTTTTTGCTCAAGTCGGCTCGACCAAAATTCTAGAAAAAGGGTCTAAAAACTTAATAAAAAGGTTCTTATCCCTAGATATATACTAGATAAGGTGGTTATCATCCTTAGATTGATAATGAAGATTTTCTAGATAATTTTTTCTTAAATTTTTAAAAAAAATTAGGTCAAAAACTAAAAAGGGTTACACAGGCCTAATTCTCCTCTAATCATCTGAAATCAATCCTCATTAAGTAGTTTAGTGAAGATGCCAGCTAATTGATTTTTAGTACAAATGAATTCAAGTTCAATGTCACCATTTTGTACATGATCCCTAATGAAATGATGTCTAATTTCAATATATTTAGTTCTAGAATGCTGAATAGAATTCTTTGTTAAATTAATAGCACTTGTGTTATCATATTTGATAGGAATTTTAGATTGAATAATACCATAATCTTCTAGTTATTGCTTAATCCATAACACTTGAGCACAACAACTCCCTGCAGCCACATACTCTGCCTTAGCAATAGATAGTGCCATGGAGTTTTGTTTCTTACTATGCCATAAGATTAAGTTCAACCTTAGAAATTGACGTGTACCACTAGTACTTTTTCTGTCAATTCTACATCCATCATAATCAGCATCAGAATAATTAATTAAATTTAAAGATGAAGATTTAGAATACCATAAACCTAATTAGATGTACCTTTTATATATCTTATGATTCTTTTAATAGCAAATATATGTGATTCTTCAGGATTAGATTGAAATCTTTTACATATACAAACACTAAACAATATGCCAGGTCTGCTTATAGTTAAGTAAAGTAAAGATCCGATCATGCCTTGATATAGCTTTTGATCAACTTTGTTACCTTCTTCATCCTTGTCAAGTTTGCAGGTTGGGCTCATGGGTGTGCCAATTTCTTTTACAGATTCCATCCCAAACTTCTTTAAGAGTCTTTGATGTACTTTGTTGGGTTGATGAATATCCCTTTCTTTGTTTGTTAGATTTGTAGTCCAAGGAAGAAATTGAGTTCACCCATCATGCTCATTTCGAATTCTCCCTGCATAAGCTTTGCAAATTCTTGACATAAAGTTTCATTAGTTGCACCAAAGATTATATCATCAATATATATTTGCACAACTAATAATTCATCATCATTTTTTTTGATAAATAAAGTTGTATCTATTTTACTTCTTTTGAAATTATTTTCTAAAAGAAATTTGCTCAACCTCTCATACCATGCTCTAGGTGCTTGTCTCAAACCATATAAAGCTTTGTTTAATTTGAAAACATGATTTGAATAAGAGTGATTTTCAAATCCGGGAGGTTGTTCTACAAAAACTTCTTCTTCAATATAGTCATTCAAAAAAGCACTTTTTACATCCATTTAAAAAAGTTTAATTTTCATATGACATGTAAATGCAAGTAAAAGTCTTATGGCTTCTAATCTAGCTACTGGTGCATAAGTTTCATCGAAATCTATTCCTTTTTCTTGATTATATCCTTTAACAACTAGTCTGGCTTTGTTTCTTACTACATTACCTTTGTCATCCAATTTATTTCTAAAGACCCATTTTGAGCCTATGACAGGATGTTCCTTAGGTCTAGTCTAGTTACTAAGATCCATACATTATTCTTTTCAAATTGATTAAGTTCTTCCTGCATAGCCATCATCCAGAATGGGTCATTTTCAGCTTCCTTTATGCAGTTGGTTCAACTTGAGAGACAAATGCTAGATAATCAAATGTGTCTCTAAAGGATGACCTAGTTCTAACTCCTTGTGAGGGATCACCTATAATTAATTCTTTATGATGAGAGTGTGCATACCACCAATCTTTTGGTAGCTCTTCATGATTTGTACTTACCTTTTCCTTCTCTCGCTTTACTGGTTTTTCTTTTAAGCTCAAGTGCTTCAGTCCATCATTTAGAGAACCTGCATTATTATCAATACACTCTTCTTTTCTTGAATATGTTTAGTTAGACTCATCGAAAACAAAATGCATTGATTCTTCAATAGTTAAAGTTCTTTTATTAAAAACTCTATATGCTTTACTTGTAATTGAATATCCAAGAAAAATACTTTGATCAGATTTCGCATCAAATTTACCTAAGTTATCTTTACCATTGTTCAAAATATAACATTTACATCCAAAAACATAAAAGTAATGAATACTTGATTTTCTATTATTCCAAAGCTCATAAGGAGTTTTCTTCAAAATTGGTCTAATTAAAACATGGTTTAATATGTAACATGCAATGTTCATAGCTTCTACCCAAAAGTACCTTAGAAGATTGCCTTCACACACATGGTTCAGGCCATCTTTTCCAATATTCTATTCTTTTTTATATAATACCATTTTGTTGTGGTGTTCTAGGGGTTGAAAAGTTATGATCAATGCCATGTTCAGTGCAAAGCTTTTCAAAATATTGGTTTTCAAACTCAGTACCATGATCACTTCTAATTGAAATAATTAAAAGATTTTTTTGATTTGAAACCTTTTTATGAAATTTTTGAAATACTTTGAAAGCTTCATCTTTATGTGAGAGAAATAAAACTCATGTGAATCGTGAAAAATCATCTACTAACACAAGTTCATATTTCATACCTCTTAGGCTTGTGGTCCTAGTTGGTCCAAATAAGTCCATGTATTGCAGATCTAAAGGTCTTGAAGTTGAAACAATATTTTTTGATTTAAAACTCCTCCTAATTTGTTTACCATATTGACATGCATCACAAACATGATCAAAATCTACTTTAAATTAAGGTAAATCTCTAACTAGATCTTTGAAAATCAATATGGTTAAAGTATGCATGCTAGCATGACCCAATCTTCTATATCAAAGTAAACTAGATTCCTTGGTTTTAGCATTCATTGCCATTAGACTTGTACTACTTGACATTGCTAGATCATTCAGGTCTACAATATAGATATTTCCAATTCTATGACCAACAAATTTAGTTCTAGAATCAAGAGAGCTAGTTACTATACACATTGAAGATTCAAAGACAACTTTGAAGCCCTTATCACATAATTGACTAATACTCAATAAATTGTACTTTAATTTGTCTACTAGCAATATATTTTCAATATAAGTAGAAGGGATTATTTTGATCTTACGAACTTCGATAATTTTTTCCTTACCATTGTCACCAAAGGTTACCATACCACCTTTCATTTTAAGAGTAATGAATTGATCTTTGTCACCCGTCATATATCTTGAATAGCCACTGTTAAGATACCATCTTTTCTTTAAATTTTGGGCTGCAAGACACTCCTGCAAAATAATCAAGTTGAATTTTTAGGTACCCAAGCTTTCTTGGATCCTTGAAGGTTAGTAACAGTGGTTCCTTTAGGAACCCAAGTCTTTTTTACCTTATTTTTATTTTTCTTTCTCAAATTATATTCATAGACTTTATGTCCAACCCCATTACAATAATAACAAACTACATTAGATTTTTGAAAAGATATGGATGTTGAAAACTTTGATGTATAAGGTCTTGAAGCTAAAAACTTGTTAGTATTCATTGAATTGTATCCAATTTCAGCTCTATTATTAGATTCCCTTTGATTTTTTAAGATCAACTCAAGTTTGTTTGAACTCAAGGTTAATTTGTCAACAATAGGTTTGAGTCGACTCATTTCATTTTGAAAACTCTTGTTCTTTTCAAGACACTCATCTTTTTCAGTTTGCAATTCATTATATTTCTAGAAATACTATTTAATTCCTTTTGCAAAAGATTGTTCTTTTCAGAGATTTCAATCTTTTCTTTCAATAATGCATCATAATTATTTTTCATGGTTTTAATTTTCATGCCAGCTTTCTTATATTCAGATAAAAACTCATAAAATATAGTATGTAACTCATCATAAGTAAATTCATTAGTGGGTTCAATAGATGTTACCTCATCTTCGAGACCCATCAAACATATGTTTTGCATCTTTTGTTATCTCTTCTTCTTCATTTGAAGTTGATTCATCGCTATCGCTCTATATGGCCATCATAGCTTTTTTCTTCTTCTTTTTGTATCCTTTCTTTAATGTTGGACACTCTAAATGGTAGTGCCTTGGCTTTTTGCACTCATAACATATAGGTTGTTGCTTCTTTTCTTTTTCTTTGTCTTTCTCCTTCTTTTTACTTTGTTCTCCCTTTCCAAGATGCTTCCTCCAGTACCTTGACTTTCTTCTGGCCATAAATTTTCTAAATCTCCTCATGACTAAGGTAATGTCATCATCTCCTAGTTCTTCATCAAAGAAGAGGCTTTCTTCTTTCTCTTCTTCTTGCTTCTTAATTTCAATTGCAGCTTTGAATGCTATTATTTTCTTTTTCTTGCTATCATCTTCACTGCGGTGCTGCATAGTTAGCTCATGTGTAATTAGAGAACCAAGAATCTCATCAAGTGGGACTATGTTCAAGTCCTTGGCTTCCTGAATTGTAGTGATCTTAAGATCCCATTTGTCCGGTAAAGATCTAAGAATCCTTTGCACAAGGTCAGCATTTGAATACACCCTGCCAAGACTTTTAAATCATTAATAATATCTATAAATCTAGCAAACATGGCAGATATTGTTTCATTTGCCTTCATTTTAAAAAGCTCATAATTATGCACAAGAATATTTATTTTGGAAGTCTTAACTTGTGTTGTGCCTTCATGGGTAACTTCTAGTTTATCCCAAATCTTTTTTGCCAAAGTGCAAGTGGAAATCCTGTTAAACTCATTAGCATCCAAAGCATAATATAGAAGGTTCATTGCTTTGGCATTCAGTTCCCCCATCTTCATGTTATATTCATCTCATTCCTCTTCCAATTTGGGATGTCTATGCCATCAACTTTCTTAATAGAAATGTGTAGTCCTTTTAAAATAATTTTCCATAATTGAAAATCCATTGCTTGAATATAAATTTTTATTCTAGCTTTTCAGTAAGTATAATTAGTACCGATGAATAGTAGAGGTCTATTGCTAGATTGGCCTTCAGTCAAAGAGGTGCTTATTTGGGTTGTCATTGACCTTTTCTCTTAATCGTTGGATTAAAGGCACTGAGATGTGGCTCTGATACCACTTGTTATCTAGTTGGCTAATCCAAGAGGGGGGTAAATTGGGTTTGAAATTTTTTTGAACAAGTATGTGCCTTTTTGAAAACTTTGAGTGGTGAGTAAAGTGTATCAAGTAATATGTACGAAAGCAAGTAAATAAAGACAAGAACAAACACAAACACCATAAATTTATAGTGGTTCGGAGTAACCCAGCTCCTACATCCACTATCCACGGTGCACACTTGGGATTTTCACTATATTCTCCCTGAATACTGTCGGATTATTTTGCAATGGGCTCACAATCCAAAATCCAATACAATGTTAGTTTTCCCGGGCTCACTAACAACCCAAACTTAGTTTTCAAGGCTTACCAATAACCTATAAACAATTCATAGTTATAGCCCCTGCTATACTTGGAATAACTCAAAAATAGAGTTATAAAAGGAAGCAACACTTAAAACAAATCCAAAGATTTGATAGTTGTAGTTGAAGTTCTAAATGAAGCCTTCTTCAATGCTTCTTCAATGCTCTTTAAGACTTTCACAATCCTTCAATGATTAACTCAAGAAATTAGTTGAGAGTTATTGGAGAACTTGAGTTCTTTTCACTTCAAAGCACTTTTGATATTCAATTCTCTTCTCTCTTCTTCAAAAACATGTTTTCCTTGACTTAAATCCTTCATTTATAGCCTCTTAATGTGTTTCTAGGTAAATATAACCATTGGAGTAACTTGGGAGTCGAAAACTAGCCGTTGAAAAGCTTAGAAACCAAGAAATTCAATTTCTAAAACTAGCCATTACTGTTCAAAATCTGGAATTTGAGTCGGCTTGGATGGGTCGAGTGAGCTTGGATGCTCATACAGGTAGAAACTAAACTCTGGAAGAGTCGGCTCATTTCAATCGGTCGGCTAGGTTGACTGGTTCTCTTAGAACTGAATTTTAGACACTTTGGAAGAGTCGGCTCGGATCTTCATTGAGTCAGCTCGGTTGACTATGTATCAAAAATCTTTATGCCATGCCAAAATAATGTATCATCTCTAATTACAGAGTCAGCTCGAGTGAACTTCCTCCAAATGCTTTCAAACTTCTCCAAACTTCTTCCAACATCTTCCAAACAACTTCAAACTTCTTCTAAACCTAATTTAAGATATTTAAACTTAAAATTTACATGAAATTGCCCCTTTTTACAAGAATATACATTTAAATTTAGTTAGGGCTCTCAAATACATGAAACTTTTCTTATGAGTAAATTGATACACTATAATGATCTCGAAACTGTAGGGTGAATAGTTGTCCATTTGAAACATTCTACAAAAAATTCTTAAACATTTGAAAAAAGTCAGTATTGAATACATGTTCTAATATTTTGTTATCATCAAAATCATTCCAAGGGTCAATAAGGAAGGATGCAAAGCCTCCAGGTTCAACTTGAGGAGGAAGTGGCCTAGACTGTAGCAACCCTAGAGAAGGCCACGGTGGTCGTAGCATTGATGTAGGCAGCGAAGAAGGAAGACACCAGAGCCTTCCTGTAATTCAAGGCATCCGAAGCCTTCCAGGATAAAGTCACAAAGGCAGTCTTGGACTCCTACCATAAGGGGTTCAATGACTTCCAATACAAGGCCACCCGACTCTTCGGGTTGAAGGGGCTGGACAACATCCAGCCTGAATTGCCTGTCCCCGGGGTGCCAAGAACTCCTGTTGAGATGGAGCTAGGGTTGGAGTTGGAGTCCGGAGTGGAGGCTGAGGCCGGAGTCACCACCACTCGGGATGCCCCTTAGCTTGATGCCGCGCCAGCATCGAGGGGAGTCACTTGTTGACTGGGAAAGGAGCCGGTGACTAAAACTTGATTCTTTTCCTTTTTTTTTATAACTAAATCTTGAAGGACTTCCTAGCATGTCGAGAGTCTTTACTATTGTAAAGAAAGACTTCAATCAATAAATATGTCATTTCTTCAATTGCTGAGTACCCTTTTTGCTTTTTTTCATGTTTAAGTTTTTGAATGGTTTCTCGGTCTGTCGGGAGCCTATGACTTCTAATATAAAGAGAACTTCAATAAATAAATTATGAATAATTTTTTCCAACTGATGTCTTTCCTTTCATTTCTTCATCTTTTTCTTTATTTTGAAGGCTCTGGAGCTTATGAAGTATGATGTCATGTCCCATGTTATGAACTTGCTTCTACAATGAAGGTGGAGTCTTACTTAGTTGATGAATCTTTGTCTTGTTCTTTTCTCCCTTCAGCTTCTCTACCCTTTTGCATGATAGGAAGAAAGGCTCCATGGCTACCATGGTGAGTCTGCCCTATGTCCTGGCCTCCCTTGGCTAATTCTGCAATTCTGGGATCGGCATGGAGGACTCTGGGAACACTTCAGCTCCTTTTTGCCAATCTTGAGGTCATGCGAACTTGAGTGCAAGGCTTCTGGAGCTTCCTGGCTTGATTTTTCAAACTGTGAGTTAAGCAGTACATAGCGGGGCTTCAAAAGTTTCCCAGCTTATATCTACAGACTGAGTAAGGTAGTTGAGTGCGGGGCTTCAAGAATCTTCTAGGCTTGATTTGCCAAACTGTGAGTCAAGCGATAGATGGCAGGGCTTCAGAAGTTTCCCGGCTTACATCTTTAGACTGTGAGTAAGGCAGTTAAGTGCGGGGCTTCAGGCATCTCCCGGCTTTGGAGTGCGAGGCTTTGTAAGTTTCTAGGCTTTGAGAATAGGGCTTCATAAGTTTCTTGACTTTGAGTGCGGGGCTTTGTAAGTTTCCTAGCTTTGAGTGTGGGGCTTCATAAGTTTCTCGATTTTGAGTGTAGGGCTTCATAAGTTTCCCGACTTTGAGTGCGGGGCTTTGTAAGTTTTTCGGCTTTGGAGTGTAGGGCTTCGTAAGTTTCTCGACTTTGTTTGCCGGACTTGAAGTCGGGCAAGTGAGTTTTTGCACAGGTGGAAGACAGTGTTGCACCAATAAGGAACTTTAATAATTAAGGGAGAGCCTTCATTATTGATAGTACATCCTTAATTTGCTAGCATTCTATGTCCGAGGAAACCGGTCGCCATTGAGTGTGGCGAGGTAGTAGGCTCTATTCGGTAGAGCCTTGACCATCTTATAGGGGCCTTCCCAGTTTTGGGAGAGCTTACCATATTCTCCTGGTTGGGATACTTCCTCTCGCCTGAGAACTAGGTCACATGGATAGAAAACCTTGGGCCTAACACGGGAGTTGTAGTAGCATGCTATGTGTTGCCGATATGCTACTAGCCGAAGTCGAGCCTTGTTCCTTGCTCATCCAGAAGGTCTAGGTTGAGGAGGTGGGTTGGATTCTCAGCTTTGTTGTACTGCTCTACTCGTAGTGTGGGCAGACCCACCTCCACCAAAATCATAGCTTCTGAACCAAAAATGAGGTTAAAGGGCATCTCACATATTTGTCTGAGGTGTGGTATGGTAGGCCCACAGTACATTGGGGAGCTTTTTGACCCATCAACCTTTGGCCTTATCCAGTCTGGTGTAGAGCCCTTGCAAGATGGTTTAGTTGGTTACCTCGGCCTTCCCATTGGTTTGAGGGTGAGCCACCGAAGTGAAGTGATGGTGGATATTGAGGTCGGTGCAGAACTCCTCGAAAGCCTGATTATTTAACTGCCACCCATTGTCAGTGATGACTGAGTGTGGGAGTCTAAAATGGCAAATGACTGACTTTCAAAAGAAGAATCTAACCTTGGCCTCAGTGATCCGTGCCAGGGACTTGGCCTCGACCCACTTAGTGAAGTAGTCGATGGCCATAATCAAATACTTTCATTGGCCAGATGTGGAAGGAAAGGGACCTAGGATGTCCATTCCCTACTGGGTGAATGGCCATGGAGTTGATAGCTGGGAGAGTAGGGCAGTCGGCTGATGCTGGATGTGTGTGTGGCATTGGCAGCAGTCACATTTCCTCACAAAATCCATGGTGTCTTCCCGCAAGGTCTCCCAAAATTATCCTTGTCGTAGTGCCTTATAAGCTAGAGTCATGCCCCCCACGTGATTCCCGCAGATGCCTTCATGTATTTCCTAAAGCATGAGGCAGATTATGAGGGCTTCAAGAACTTCAATAGGGGATAAAAATAAGACCTTCAATAAAGTTTCCCATCCATCAACATGAACCGTATGGCCTTCCTCTTGAGGAGGTCGACTTTCTTGCAATCCTCAAGTACGGCACCGGTGGCAATGTGTTTGATGTAGGGGTCCATCCAGCTTGCATCGAGGTGACTTGTTAGACCTCTGTTGCAGACTCGAAGCTGGGGGTCTCTATATATTCGATGAAGGTATGCCTTAGTAATGAATTCGGCAGGGTCGCCAGCCTAGAGAGTGAAGGTGAAAAGCACCTACACTAGCATACAATATACAAGAAAAGAGGGCAGTAATAATACATTTTAAAATAATTTTAAAGCATGCATAGCAGAGTGCTTGGTAGATAGATCTAAACGATCTACCAATCTGCTCTCAACAGGAATTAGCATAATGACCTAGCTTGCAAAACATCAACAATAAGAGAGAAACAACAAATATAAAAGTACCATACCTTTATATCAAGAGAGAAGCAGTGGAAGAAGCAGTGGAAGTGCTACAAGAAGGAGGAGGGCGCTCGAGCCACACACATGTCTGGTCTCTATAGGAAATCCACACCTAGGCTCGACTCTGATCAACTCCCTCAGAGTGCTAGCTCTTCAGGATCCTTGGGCCAATCTTCTTTTTCTGGGAAGACTAGGATGAGAGCTAGAACCCTTTCCCAAAAAAACTCTCTTTCCAAGACCTAGCTAGAATGCTAGGATTCTCGCACCGAATCCCTAGACCTCTTATAACCCTTCTCTATCTTCCTCTCTCAAAGCTTTTCTCTCAAAAATTTGGATTAACCATTTGCAGCCTCTGAAAATGATGTTCATTTATAGAGGTAGCAGGGAGAGGGAGAAAGAGGAAGGAGGAGAGATAAGGGGAGAGAATGGGGGAGAGGATCAAGGCCATACCAAATGGGTCTAACCCAAAGAGGTAAGTATGACTTTCATACCATATAACCTTAGAGCCAAAATTGGTTTGAATTCAAAATTCAAACAAGGTCAAAACTTATCCAAAAATCTCCCATGAAATCTTTCCAGAATTTTGCTCGTCACAGGAAGTGTCGACTCACGAAAATTGCCAAGTGTCGACACCTGCAAAATCTCAAGTGTCGACACTTGGAACAAAGTCAATCATATTGACTTCCGGTGATGACAAACGATTCTCAATCATCGATTAGCCTTAAGATCAATAGAAATCCTCTATGGTGTGTAACCCTATAGATTTGAACACTAAGCCGGTAGCACAAGAACATTTCAAGTACTAGTCAAAGTCCTATCTAGCAATGATACACAATATCCGGATTGGTTGAAGATGCAAAGCACCTTACAAGAACCTCTGGCATATGGTTGCCGCATAATTCATCCCTTTGATATCATAATGCTCAGGACGACCTAGGATTAGACTGCCAACCCTAATTAGGTTAATCCAGATCATGTCTAAACCTCACAAGTTCTATGACTCCTCACAAGAACTACCATAGCCAAGATTTTGCTAAATTGAGACATAGTGAGTCATTCACTCCAAACTATTTGGAGAGGTCAATTCCATCTTGATCCACTACCGCTCCACAAGTACTTGACTGCACTCAGAAACCTTTCATCACTGGATTAGAAATCAGGTAGTCCGGCACCAAAGTACAGTGAGTTGCTTGCAAGTTGTCATGGTGACCTTAGGTTAGAGGGACACATATACCCATATCCCTTCGCGAGCAACCCTTTGGCAGAAGGGTGCTCCGCAGATGGTCACATTCAGTGAGATGTCATACATTTTACTTGCATATCACACAAGTGTCTCCACACTCTTTGGTTACGAGGATAACCAACAAATGTGACATACAACCACCTATACTTGATACATTGTCGTCCTATAACAATGTATCATTTGGTTGTGAACCAGTTCAAGAACTACTTGATATATCTTCTCTATATCAAACAATGTAGTTCTAAGGACTCCATCATACAAGAGTTCATTTCAGGAAAATGTAAATATGATGAACAGCCAAAAATAACTTTTATTTATTGAAAACTCATATACAAATACATAATAGCACAACCGTCTATAGCCTAGATGATTGGCTTTGGGACATAATTTCCAACAACTCCCACTTGGACTAAAGCCAATCGGTACAGAATCTCATTCCCATTTTTCGTTTACAATAGTCAAACTCTTGAACTCCGACGGCTTTAGTGAAGGGGTCAGCCAGGTTCTCCTTTCCATCAATCTTCAAAAGGTCAATGTCACCTCGTTCCACAATCTGTCGTACAAGGTGATAGCATCGCAGAATATGCTTTATGCGATGATGAGACTTCGGCTCTTTGGCTTGAGCAATGGCTCTAGTGCTGTCACAGTACACCGGAATAAGACCATCTAGGGAAGGTGCCACTCCCAGCTCGCCAAGAAACTTTCGCAACCACAACTTTTTTTACTGCATCTGATGCTGCAATATACTCTGCTTCGCAAATTGAGTCCGCCATAGTAAGCTTATTGGAACTTTTCCAGCATACAGCTCCTTCATTCAGGATAAAAATAAATCCTGACACACTTGCTATCATCTTTATCTGACTGAAAATTGGAGTCAATATACCCCACAAGTTTCAAGTCAGATTCTCCATAAATTAGCCATTGGTCCTTAGTATTTCGTAAATACTTAAGGATGGTCTTTACCACTTTCCAATGAGCTTCACTTGGGTTAGACTAGTATCTGCTCACTACACCTAGTGAGTATGTCATGTCTGGTCTAGTACATGTCATGGCATACATAATAGAACCCACTGCCGAAGCATATAGGATTTACTCATGTGCTCTTTCTCCTCAGGAGTTGTCGCACAATTCCTTTTGGAGAGATCAATTCTAGTGCCTATCGCGAGATTGCCCTTCTTGGAATTCTCCATGCTGAACTATTTCAGCACGGTGTCGATGTACGTAGACTGGGACAATCTCAAAAGCCTCTTAGATCTATCTTTATCGATCTTTCATACCCAGTATGTAAGAGGCTTCACCCAAGTCCTTCATAGAGAATTGAGATGATAACCAGATCTTTATTTCTTGCAATGCTGGGATGTCATTCCCGATTAAAAGAATGTCATCCACATACAATACAAGGAATACAATCACAAAACCACTAGCCCATTTGTAAATGCAAGGTTCTTTTCCATTCCTAACGAAGCCATACGACTTGATACACTTATCAAATCATATGTTCCAACTCCTTGATGCATGCTTCAGTCCATAGATGGACTTTTGAAGCCTGCACACCTTTGACCCGTCTGTGGATGTGAACCCTTCAAGTTGTATCATATATACCTCCTCTTCTAGCTCACCATTCAGGAAAGCTGTTCAGATATCCATTTGCCAGATTTCATAATCTAGGTGAACTGCTAAAGCAAGCATAATTCGAATGGATTTGAGCATTTCTATAGGAGAAAATATCTCGTCATAGTCAATACTATAACGTTGACGATATCCCTTGGCAACCAGATGGGCTTTATAGGTCTCCACCTGCCTGTCTGCACCCCTTTTTCTTTTAAAAATCCATTTGCACCCAATGGATTTTATCCCTTTAGGTGCATCAATCAATGTCCATACATTATTGATCTCCATGGACTCCATTTCGGATTTCATGGCTCCTAGCCATTTCTCAGAGTCGGACCTCCGCTTCGCATCCATATAGGTGATCGGATCCTCATTGTTCTCATCGAGTTCAATGGGATCACCGTCCCGGACCAAGAAACCGTAGTATCTATCCAGTCGGCTCGGTACTCTACTGGATCTCCTTAATGGTTCCTAAGTGGGCTCTGGGTGTGATCTAATCATAGCCGGTTCTATGTTGTCCCTTAAATGTATCGTTCTTCTAATTGTTGAACTTCACTAAATTTAATCTTAGCAGCTATAGTCCCTTCACCAAGGAACTCCTTTTCCAAAAAGATAGCCCTAAGACTGATGAATAACTTTTGTTCCTCAGCTAAGTAGAAGTAATACCCTTAGACTCCTTTGGATACCCAACAAATAGGCACCGGTCAAACCTAGGTCCAAGTTTGTCCATTTCTAAATGTTTTACATAAGCCGGGCACCCCCTGATCCGAAGGTGTGATTGTGTCGGCTTACGTCCAGTCCATATCTCATATGATGTTTTACTAATGGACTTACTTGGAGCCCTATTTAAAAGGTAACAGGTTGATTCTAGAGCATATCCCCAAAAGGATAGCGACAGAGAGGCAAAGCCCATCATGGACCGAACCATATCCAACAGGGTTTGATTCCTCCTCCAGACACTCCATTTAACTGAGGTGTTCTTGGAGGTGTCCACTGAAAGAGAATCCCATTCTCCTCAAGATATGTCAGAAACTCACCTGAAAGGTATTCACCACCTTGATCGGATCGAAGGGTTTTGATACACTTTCCAATTTGTTTATCTACTTTATTACGATATTGTTTGAACATTTCAAATGACTCAGATTTATGTCTCATCAAGATGACATAACCATACCTCGAAAAATCGTCTATAAAAGTAATGAAATAACCGTACCCACCCCTAACACCAACATTCATGGGTTCGCATATATCAGTATGTACCAGATTCAGAATTTCATTGGCTCGTTCACCTTTTCCAATTTAAGGTGACTTAGTCATTTTTACAAGAAGACAAGACTCACAGGTTGGAAGTGAACTATCTTCACTAAAATCGAGGAGACCCTCGCTTTTCAACTTGTTTATCCTATTCCTATTAATATGACCTAGCCTACAATGCCACAGGTATGATTCGCTGACATTATCTATCCTAGGGTGTTTGCTAGACATGTACATTACACTAATAGGTCGCGACAGTACATAAATGCCATCACGTATTTGTCCATTTAAAACTATAGAATCATTCCAAATGATTTTGCAAATGCCATTCTTTATTGATAGTTCATAACCATACATGGCCAATTGGCCTGCAAAAATGACATTCAAAATAAAAGATGGACAAAAATGATACTCGTTTAAAACGACAGTACATGACTCGAAAATAAGTTTGAGGACTCCCAACGCCAGGACTGAAACTTGGCTTCCATTTCCCACATTCAAGAACCTCTCGCTGTCCTCGAATCTTCTACTAACATGAAGTCCCTACAAAGAATTGCAAATGTGAATTGGACTTCCAATATCTAATACCCAGCTAATAGTATTGCAAATAGAGAAACTACAAGGTGTTATTATATAAATACCTTGTCTAGGACCATCCTATAGCTTTTTCTTCTTGGATGTATTCGGGTCAAGGGATGCAATATAAAGAGGACAGTTCCTCTTTTAGTGACCCTGCTTCTTGTAGAAGAAGCACTCTGCATGACTCTGATCAACCTTCACTTTCTTGGCCTGATTGGGCCCAGAAGCATCAAGCACCTTTTTCCCTTTAATTTTCTTCTTTCTCCCTTTCTTAAAGGGATGACGCCCTCCCGAGGATCCTCCCATTAGATTCACCACCCCTTTATTCAATTGGTGGTCCTTCTCGTAAGTCTACAGCAACCCCAACAAACCATGGTAGTTGACGGCAAGCTTATTCATTTTGTAATGATCGAGAAAGTCTAGATAGGTGGAGGGAAGGGAATTCAAGATCACATCTTTCCCAAGCTGTTCATGCAAGGGACATCCGAGCTTGCCCAGGTGCTTAATCATCTCGATCATGTATAGTACATGATCAGTGACCGAGGCCCCATCATGCATCCTCGTATTGTAGATAGCATAGGAGACCCTATACCTCTCAACATTATCTGGTGTCCCGAAAGACTCCAACTTTTGAAGGATTTCTTCCAGCTGGGCTTCCTCGAACTTGCAACTGAACTCGTCGTTTATCGTAGCCAACATTATGCACCAGACAGTGGTCCTGTCAGAGAGCCACTTCTGATAAGTGTCTCTGACCGAACCCCGAGCATTGGCAGCAGGGATCTCAGGCGCCGAATTCGATATCACATACAGGATCTGTTCATGCTCCAAGACAATCCTGAGCCTTCGATACCAGCTATTGAAGTTGGATCCATTGAGTTTCTAGTTATTGAGAAGATACCAGAGCAATAGGTTGGAAGACATCTGAAAGGAAAACCAAAGCTAATTAGTGTATATGAATTATTAACCTAAAGACATTGACTTTAGTCTAAAGATCCCTCCCACTATTTTGCACAGATTGATAGCCTCTACTTTCAATTCGAGGAATTACTTTAATTCCTTAGCGGGTACTAGAGTCTAATAGACAACACATGAGCCTGACTTTGACCGGCCTACCCATGCATGTCTAAAGGTAGGTTCTTTAACCGATTACTTCTCCAAGCAACCTCTAGTAATTGGATTTTGCCCTAAGGAGCACTTCAATCGGCCTTTGGGCCTCCTATTGAATGTCCCGGTTAGGTCCAACCATTAACATGACAAAATTCAGTGCTTCTAACTAACGAATAGTCAAGCCCGACTTTGGCCGGCCTACCTGACCATCGTTAAGAGAGTCGCACTGAGCCATCATATTATTAACAGCAATTCCAATAGCCCGATGAACACTCGTTCTTTGGATCTGCCGATGAACACCAAACTACTGGATACATTACTATCCCACTTAATGGGAGGCTAGGACTTGGTTATCTCCATAACTTTATCCTTTTAAGGACCTAATAATTTAGAGGGTTTTTAATTAATGTGATAGATGAAGAGATGAGAAGACATGGATCAACTTCCCACTGACCACATCAGTAAACAAGGAGGGTTACACATAGCAAATGATCCATGGGCACCTAAAATCAGTCAAGACTGATTAACCTTGGGTGACAAGGGTTAACACGAGTCAATGAGCTATCTAATCAATCATAATTGACCACATTAGCCAGGTAAGTGAGATCATGGGTTAGGTTCCACCATTAACCGTCTTGCCTTGGACACCAATAGAGTTGGCCAGTAAGAGGTAGCCCCAAAGAACCATGATCATAATGCCAAACTTACCTCGACACCAATCGGTTCATCAGACTCAATTAGACTAGCCTAAAGACTCGGGCTTTCTACTGAGCCACAAATTAGGTCTATTTAGATTTATGGACTAATCAGTCTAACTATTAGATTGATCTAAAGAGAAGAAACCCTAACTCAATATTTGATTAGATTAGTTCTCTTATTAGTCCAATGCATCTAAATTTAGGTCTAACCTAATTAAGGACCTAATGGAAGCTAACCCATGACCTTTAAAGCTTATTGAAATGACTTAAAATCATTGAATCACATTCCTAGAGTTCTTAGTCATTCTTAATTCTTAATTAAGTTCAATAGCCTTAAATAAATTAAAACAATTTTAATTTACAAATGTAAAATAATTTTACAAAAATTTCAAAATTTGAATTCACTATTTTTCAGAATTTTTCATCCTAAGTGTCAACTCACCAGGAGCAAGTGTTGACACCTAGTGTTGACACTTGGGTCGACTCAAGGACTGAGACAGGAGGAAAAATAGAAAACCAAGTTTTCTAGCACCTGCTCATGAGTCGACACTTCAAGGGCCAAGTGTCGACTCACGAGCCCAAGTATCGACACTTCCTGGTTAAGTGTCGACACTTCAACCTATCATAGGGTGAAAATAGAACCCAGTTCTCAGGCAAAAATACTCATGAGTCGACACTTACAAGGCCAAGTGTCGACTCACAGCCTGAGACAGTGAAAGAACAGTGACTTCAAATCCAAAGTTTCCCCAAACATTCAATCAAAATCGATCAATAAAAACTCTTAGATCTTATCTAAAGTTGTTTTATGGTCATTTCATTAGATTAAAATATTTTTAATCTATAATTTCTTTCTTCTTATTTTCCTTTTCAAGAGTCAATCACAGTGGCACCCCTACACACCATAGGCGACCCCATTGAATGGGAAGAGAGGGTCTTGCAGACCTACTTCTCTTCTATGACTGGATGGCCATGGTAAAGCACTCAATCCAAGTACTTAAGAAAGAAAGGATGATGTTATTAGCATGCTAGCATCGTTATACTACAAAAAGGAACCTATTGCTCTGATACCATTGAAGGTGAAAAGTACCTACACCTAGCATACAATATGCAAGAAAAGAGGGCAGAAATAATGCATTTTAAAATAATTTTAAAGCATGCACAGCAAAAGACTCGATAAATAGATCTAAACAATCTACCGATCTGCCCGCAACAGGAACTAACATAATGACCTAGCACGCAACAAACATCAACAACAAGAAAGAAACAACAAATATAAAAGTACTATACCTTTATACCAAGAGAAAAGAAGTGGAAGTGCTGCGAGAAGGAGGAGGGTGCTTGAGCCATACACGTGTCTGTCCTCTACAGGAAATCCACACCTGGGCTCAACTCTGATCAACTCCCTTGGAGTGCTAGCTTTTCGGGATCCTTGGGCCGATCTTCTTCTTCTGAGAAGACTAAGATGAGAGCTAGAACCCTTTCCCAAAAGAACTCTCTTTCCAAGACCTAGATAGAATGCTAGGATTCTCACACCCATTCCTAGACCTCTCACAACCCTTCTCTATCTTCCTCTCTCAAAGCTTTTCTCTCAAAAATCTGGATTAACCATTTGTAGCCTCTAAAAATGACGTTCATTTGTAGAGGCAGCAGGGAGAGGGAGAAAGAGGAAGGAGGAGAGATGAGGGAAGAGAATGGTGGAGAGGATCAAGGCTATACCAAATGGGTCCAACCTAAAGAGGTAAGTATGACTTTCATACCATATAACCTTGAAGCCAAAACTAGTTTGAATTCTAAATTCAAACTAGGTCAAAACATGCCCAAAAACCTTCCACAAAATCTTTCTAGAATTTTGCTCGTTACAGGAAGAATCGACTCATGAAAATTGCTAAGTATCGACACTTCACCAAGTGTCGACCCTGCAAAATTCCAAGTGTCGACACTTGGAACAAAGTCAATCATATTGACTTCCGGTGATGACAAATGATTCTCAATCATCGATTAGCCTTAAGATCAGATAGAAATCCTCTATGGTGTGTGATCCTATAGGTTCAAACACTAAGTTAGTAGCACTGGAACATATCCAGTACCAGTCAAAGTTTTCATCTAGCAATGATACCCGATGTTCAGATAGATCGAAGATGCAGAGCACCTCACAAGAACCTCTGGCATATGGTTGCTGCATAATTCATCCTTTGACCTCATAATGCTCAGGATGATCTAGGGTTAGACTGCCAACCCTAATTAGGTTAATCCATATCGTGTCTCAACCTCACAAGTTCTGTGACTCCTCATAAGAACTACCCTGGCCAAGATTTTGCTAAATTGAGACATAGTAAGTCATCATTACAAACTATTTGCAGAAGTCAATTCCATTTTGATCCACCACCGTTCCACAAGTACTTGACTGCACCTAGAAATCTTTCATCACTGGATTAGAAATACAGGTAGTCCGGCACCAAAGTATAGTGAGTTGCTTGCAAGCTGCCATGGTGACCTCAGGTCAGAGGGACACATATACCCATATCCCTTCGCAAGCAACCCTTTGACAGAAGGAAGCTTCATAGATGGTCATGTTCAGTGAGATGTCATACATTTCACTTGCATGTCACACCATTGTCTCCACATTCCTTGGTTAAGAGGACAACTAACAAATGTGACATACAACAACCTATACTTGATACATTGTCATCCTATAATAATGTATCATTTAATTGTGAACCAGTTTAAGAACTACTTGATATATCCTCTCTATATTAAACAATGTAGTTCTAAGGACTCCATCATACAAGAGTTCATTTCAGGAAAATATAAATATGATGAACAGCCAAAAATAATTTTTATTTATTAAAAATTTATATACAAATACATAATAGCATTACCGTCTACAACCTAAATGATTAGCTTTGGGACACAATTCCCAACAGAGAGGACATTGACACGAGTGTTCTCCATGCGAGGGATGTGGGAAATGCTAAAGGTTTGCTATGTATGAGTGTACCTTGTCCAGATACTTCACTATCATAGGATCTCAAGCTTCATACTCACCAAAGACCTGGCCCACCATGAGCTACGAATCTATAAAGACCTTTAGGCACCTTATGCCCAACTTGCGGGACACCTTTAGTCCCATAAGGATGCCTCATATTCAGCTTGATTATTGGTTGTCTTGAAGAAAAAATGCAACACACATTCAGTGTTGACCCCGTTGGAGTTAGCAAGGATGAGCCCGGCTCCACTCCCTCAAGTGTTGGACATGCCGTCGACATGGAGGACCCACGTCGTCACTCCCAGGGTCAAGTCCTGCTCGAGTTTGGCTCGCTGGTCTGCCTTCTCCAGATCTTTGGCTGCCTAGGTGCACTCTACCAGGAAATCAGCAAGGACTTGGACCTTTTGCACTGGTCATGGATAGTAGATGATGTCGAACTCATTAAACTTCACTGTCCACTTAGCTAGGCACCCGATGTGTCAAGATGGCTTAGGTTGGCTCTCAGAGGTTGGTCAGTGAGGACAACGATCGGATGTGCTTGAAAGTAAGGCCTAAGACGTTGCACAAACATAATGAGTGCAAAGATAATCTTTTTAGATCGAGTGTACCTGGTTTCTACATCATAGAGCAGCTTGTTGATGTAGTTGACTAGCCGCTGGGAGCCATCCTGGTTAGTGCAGACCAGCACTGAGCTGACCACCTCCGGTGAGACTGCAAGGTACAGGAGGAGCTCTTCCCCGGGCTCTGGCCTGGACAGCAATGGCAGGGAGGCGAGGAGCTTCTTCAGCATCTCGAAAGCCTCTTGGCACTCCTCCATCTAGGTAAAGTCATGCATCTTGTGCAATACCTTGAAAAATGGCTGGCAGTGCTCGGTGAAACGCGAGATGAAATGGCTTAATTCCTTGATGCATCCAGTCAAGCACTGAACCTTCTTCCTGGAGATAGGGTGTCTCATGTTAGTAATTGCTTGGATCTTCTCAGGGTTGGCCTCTATCTTCTTTTGGGTGACCATAAACCCCAGAAATTTTTTTGCCACAATGCCAAATATGCATTTGGTAGGGTTGAACTTCATCTGGTAGAGGTGGAGGTTGTCAAAGGCCTCCTCCAGGTCAGTGATATGGTCTGATTCTTCATCGCTCATGACAAGCATGTCATCCATGTAGACCTGCATGTTGCGACTGATCTAGTCTTTGAAGATCATGTTGACCAAGCACTAGTATATGGCCCCTATATTCTTGAGGTCGAACATCATCATCCTATAATAGTACGTATCTCTATCAATCGTGAATGCTGTGTGCTCCTCGTCCTCCGGGTGCATGCGAATTTGGTTGTATCCAAGGAATGCATTGATGAAGTGAAGGAGCTTGTGGCCTGAGGTTGCATCCACCAGTTGGTCAATCTTGGGAAGTAGAAAGCTATCCTTCAAGCATGCCCGATTGAGGTCAATGTAGTCTATGCAGATCCTTCACTTCTCAAAAACTTTCTTGACCATCACTACATTAGCAAGCTATTCAAGATACCGTACCTCATGAATGAAGCCTACTGCAAGGAGCTTTTCGACCTCCTCATCAATTACCTTCTATCTCTCTGGGGTGAAGCTATTCTTCTTTTGTCGGAATGGGTAGCAGTTGGGGTCGATGTTTAGGCTGTGGGTGATCACTTCTGGTGGGATCCCGAGCATGTCTACTACGGTTTAAGCGAAGACATTCATGTTGGCCTGTAGGAAGCTAAGCAGATGGGACCTCTCCTGCTCGGATAGTAGGGCTCCCACTTGCACAGTCTTCAGGGCATCCTCTCCTAGAGGAAAAGATAGCAAGGGCTCAATCGGGTTGCCTTTCGACTCCGGCTCTATCGATCTTAACTGGTCGATGATTGGACCCTGCATACCTCTCATGCTCTTGGGATCGTCTGCAGGCAGTGCTGGACTGGCTGCCAAGATCCTCTCATCTCTTAAGTCCCCAAAGGAGTGGGGAACTGGATGAGGAGATGCCTGGTGGAGATGGTAGTGTCGAGCAGATTGAGTCCAGGATGCTGTAGGATTATGTTGTAAGGCGAAGGAAGCCTCACGATGGAAAATATTATCAGCATGGTGCTCTACCGAGGTGGCATCTCGATGGTTATTTTAAGTGTAACCTCTCCTTCAACTCTGATTAATTCTTTGGTGAAGCACACTAAGGGCATGAATATCAATTTTATTTGATCAGTAGACAAGTTCATCATTGCAAAATCATCATAAAAAAGGATATCAGTAGAGTTTTCACTATCAACCATGATTCTCTTTATAGGATGTTTAGCTATCATCATTTCTATGATGTAGCATCATTATTTGGGTTATCTACCCTAGCCAGCCCATCTCTTATGTAGGGAAGTACATCATCACTTCCCTCTCTCCCCTAGCCCTCTTTGAGCTTCTCCCTACCCCCTAAAAGATTGTTCCCACCAGCTTCTCAATGGGGTGGTTATTGATGGTGAGCGGTTAGGGCTCTTCATTCTGGGCTACTGGGGTGGCTCCTTCCTTCACATACTTTCCAAGGTAGCCATGCTTAATCAGGTCTTCTATCTCCCTCTTTAGGTGGTGGCATTTCTTGGCATTATGGCCATGGTCCCGATGGAAGTGGTAGTAACGGGATTTGTAGTGTCCAGTGAACGGTCTTAGTTGAGGAGGATGACGTAGGAAACACTAATCCTCGATCTCCATCGGGATCTTTGCTCTTGAGATGAGAAGAAGAGTGAACTTTTCTTTCTTGGTAGGGTCGACTATGGGCCTAGCCCCTTGTAGCGAGGCCAATGTAGCCTTCGAGGCTGGGGGGCCAGATGTTTCCCCCATGGCCTATCTCTTTAGTGGCCTCCCGTCCAGCTCCCTTCTGGTATGGTCAGCTTCCTCTGCATGAATATACTTGTGGGCCCGGAGGAGGAGCTTCGAGTAGGTCTTCGGAGGCTTCTTGTTGAGGGAGTAGGTGAAGCGAGAGGTCCTGAGTCCCCTATTTAGGGCCAGCATGGCGACTGGCTCATCAAGGTGGTAGATCTCCATGGTGGCTACTTTAAACTGGGACATGTAGTCTCGGAGAGGCTCTCAATCTTGCTGGCAGATTGAGAAGAGACTATTAGCCTCATGTGGCACTTTTTTGCTTGCATCAAAGTATGCCACAAACCTTTTCTCCAGCTGTCCGAAGGAGTCAATGCTTTCTAACTCGAGTCTGGAGAACCAGGCTCGAGCTACCTTCCAAAGGATAGTTGGGAAGGCAATGTAGAGGAGAGCATCGATGGCCCCCTGGATCCTTATAAGGGCCTTGTAGCTTTCCAGGTGGTCCAAGGGGTCGGTTGTCCCATCGTAGGGATCGACCTAGGGCATGCAGAACTAGTTAGGGATCGGTTCCTCTTGGATTCTACAGGAGAAGGGTGGATCGATGTCATAACCCATGGGCTCACTTAGGGAGCCCTGAATCTTGGCAAACCTGTGAGATAGGTTAGCCAACTTGTGCTCTTGCTCTTCGAGGTGCCTTTTCATTTGACGGTGAATAGCCTCATCTATGGACCCTTCGTGGAGGCCATTAAGGGTGAAGGGGGCACGAAGTGGAGGAACTCTTGCTTGAGTTCCTGGCCATGCTGGTGTCGTTTGTGAGAGCATGCACCATGGTCCGAGGTCGGGGAGCAGCTCTCTGGGCTGGTCAGGCCATCTTGCTACTTTTTCATGATCGTTTGATGGTCTTCGCATGGGTGGGTGGCTGCATGTAATGACCCCTCCTGGAAGGACCGTAAGCTAGTATGGGGGTCACCAGCATAGTCCATCGGCATCCTTGATTGCTGTTGAGTTGCCAGGGATCGGTGTCGCTGATGGAGCTAGTACACCAACGCAGCCAGGGCATGGACCTGCTCGGCGAGTGCGGTGATCTGGGGATCCACCGAAGGTGGCGGCGGTGGAGCGGGGAGCTCTCCCTCAGTGCTCTATGGGTCACCATGGTGAGGGGGGCCCCCTGCACGACTGGCGGAAGCCTCCCATGCGTGCGTTGTCACCATGAGGCCATAGATGTCCATGGGTGTCCTTCTTGTAGTGGGGGACTTGCTATCGGACCTTCCACATTCAATGGCATTTCTCCTGTCCCCCCTACCTGGGATGCCAATCTATTTCTACCTAGATCATCATGGCTTGTAGCTCTAACATATCATGGATGCGTCGGGTTCCCTTTGGATGCTCGGTTCTCTTTTACGGTCAGCTCAGTGTGACCTGCAAAAAAGAGGAGACCTGGTCTGGAGATTTTGGTAGGGATACCCTGATGATCAAGTTAGTTGGGATGACTAAGGGAAAGGAATCTCTATGACGAAGAGCTGGGAATCTCTCTATGTAGAGGATGGAAGATAAGATTTTAGAAATAGAAAAATAAGGTGAAGTGGAGATTAGAGAGCAGGGAGGTTCTCTTAGCTGGTTCCTTACCTATTTGCTCTCTATGTCTTACCAGTTGCCTCTCTCTCCTTTTCAGAGGTCCCTTTCTCTATTTTAAATGAGAGGAATGGCCCGGACCAAGTCTGGGGCTTCATCGAGATATCACTTTCCTGGTGCCCCTTTCGAAAGGGGTTTTTCTTTGTCTGTGGCATCCCCCCTGCTGGACTGATCCTTGGAAGGAGATCCTTCTATTGGGGGTGTTCACTGGTATAGTACAGATCTTATCCCTCTGTTGGTGTAGTTTTCTATGAAAGGTGCAGGCACTATGCCGCTGAGCCCTGAGCCATGGTGGGGCATTTCTATTCTAGAGGTGCAGGCACTACAAGGCCTGGAGCCTGGTGGAGCATGCATTACACAGAACATGTGGGTGGTGCATTTACCAAGCTTTAATCTATGGTAGAATATTGGCCACCTCCTGGATGTTGCAGGTAGCTGAGAGCTTCCATGCCATGGTCTGAGCCTTTATCGATCCTCCCCTTTTTGTTGCTGGCAGGAACTTCTATCTTGGCAGGAAGGGGGAGCTCTATCTCGAGAGCTTAACCCTGAATGGCGGGAGCACAACCTCGACCAGGAGCTCAACCCTGGATGGGAGCTGACCTCGATTGGGGGCTTGACCCCAGATGGCAGGAGCACAACTTTGGCCTGGAGCTTAGCCCTGGATGGAAGCTAACCTCAGTTGGGGGATCAACCTTGGATGGTGGGAGCATGATCTCGGTCGAGAGCTCGACCCTGGATGGTAGCTGACCTTGATTGGAAGCTCGACCTCAGATGGCGAGAGCATGACCTCAGCTGGGAGCTCGACCCTATATGGGAGATGACCTCGATCGAGGGCTCGACCTTGAATGGTGGGAGCACGACCTCGGTCAGGAGCTCGACCCTGGATGGGAGCTAACCTCGGCTGGGGGCTCAACCTTGGCAGGATGGTGGGACTATGATCTCGACCGGGAGCTCGACCCTGGATGGGAGCTTACCTCAGTTGGGGGCTCGACCTCGGATGACGAGAGCACGACCTCGATCAGGAGCTCAACTCTGGATGGGAGCTGACCTCGCCGGGGGCTCAACCTCAGTGGTGAGAGCACGACCTCGATTGAGAGCTTGACCCTGGATTGGACCTAACCTCGACCGGGGGCTCGACCTCGATAGGATGGTGGGAGATCTATCTCGGGAGCTCAACCTTGGAAGGCAGGAGCACAACCCTAGCTAGGGGCTCCACTCCGAAAGGCGGGAGCATGGTCTAGGCACAAGGGCGGCTTGACTCTGGGTCTTTATTTGGTCACCGGATCCAGGTGGCACATTCCACCAGCACGATTGCCAGTTGGCGCTACCATGGGTTCATGTCAGCGATAATGCCACATCAGTTTCCATAGTTAATATTGACTATAATCTTTCACCTAAGCCTTGCCTTATAGATCTCCATCAATTTTCCCTTTATAAATTCATTGCAACCATTGGAACTATATCTTTTGATGGACTATTAGGGTCCATACTAGGTTGGAGTGCATGGAGTCTATTGGTGCTAAATTTCATTGAGTACTGGAGGAGACGAAAGAAGTACTAGTGTAAGCAGTGTAAGTAGTTCTCTAGGAGGCGATATCTATAAAAAAATTCCATCAGGATGCCCTCGATGAATGCACTTTGATGCTCAAGTTAGTATCAAGGCCAATAATATGAGGAGTGTAGATGAAAGAGCAAGCATACCTTGGGAGCTTCATGGAGTTCCCTTTTATAGATGGTGAACCAGAGGTGTTTATGTAATGATAAAGATTCTAGTAGATTTGGCGAAGAGGGGCAAGACTCTTCATGTGTCGCTTGAGACTTACTTGTTAGCAGAGAATGTCTTATCCTCTTAAATGCATCCTTGTCTTTGGTTTTTGACATATCGTGCTCCATTAATGGTGGCATGGGTCATTGTGTTAGTTTAAGCATGCTCCCCTTAATTGCCTGGATTTGGCAATGATTGGAGATTTTAAGATATGATGGAGGGACTAGCCACCTATCGGAAGTCATGGAAGTAGGCATTGGAGTGCTATGCCTTGAAGGTTTTGGATGAATGTATCACCTAAGGATCTATCGGCCTAAGGATTTCTAGGATGTCCAGGGCCTGATTGGCTCAGGGAGCTTGTTTGAGCTCTATAGATATGTTTGATGACATTGGACCATAGGGATTTGACTATGCCAAGACTGAGTTGGGAAGAGGCAATCAATCAGATGGCATTGAGAGGAGAGGCCACCGCATGCTGGGGATGTGGTTTGGCCAGTTGAGTAGTCAGCAACGGCTCACTGATACCTTTCAGGTATAGGAGTTGGCCATCACAGGGGCTTGCTTGGGTGCTTTGCTGAGAGTCACTCAGGTGCCTTGCTAAGGGTCGATTGAACCTAGTTTGGACTAGTTGGCCCAAAAGCTTGGTACTCAATCGATCAGCCGGGAGAAGTATCATCCCTCCTAATGAGGGGTAGGTCAAATGGGAGCAGAATGTGTATTAGTGGTGTTGTCTTGCCTGATAGTACTAGAGTTGGTAATCTCCCCTAATTGAGGACCTTATCTAATGAGCAATCAGTGCATTAGTAATAGGATCATTCTACTTTATGAGAGTTTATCCTTATGCATGGTTAGATGATTGATGCCATCAAGCCATCAGACCTAATCGACTTTTGAGCCATGTACTCTCGATTAGAGACCATGTTGCTTAGTTGAAGGACCATTTTTACCACTTGGACCCCATGTTCCTGGCCCAAACATAATTTTTACTAATAGAGTCTAACTTCATAGCATTCAACTATTTCTCAGAATCGATATCTGATATTTTCTTGCTGTAGGTTTCTGGAATCATCTCTATATTTCCTAACTTTCTCAAGGAACACTTCCTCTATAGCATAGCTATGTATGTTTTGGAGAACGAGAGATTCTACTAGACTTACAAGGTGAAAAAGAACTAATGCACTAGATCTGCTCGAATGGGTTCTATAAGTTCTATGGCTTGTTGCTCTTCAAAAACTCTCTCTTCAAGCTTAATTATCCTTCAATTGCTATATTTAGGATAAACTATTTAACCATTAATATAGATATTGGGTTACAATAATTTGTGATCCATTGGGAAGAAGTATCCTAACAACTCTTTAAGATACATGCCATCAACGACCTAATCTATAACTTGTCCACCGATATCTCATATAAGTATGATAAGAATGGATTTAAAGTGAACCCAATTAAATAGATAAGCTGAGTTATGTAATTATATCTTTAAAGATAAATTAATAATTTTTATAATGGATTGACCATATCTAATAGGATTCAATTTTTCTGCTTAGATACCCCATTGAGCTTGAGATATAAGAGGTGTCCATTATAAGATTATGCTGAATAACTTGAGATAATTCTGGAATTCTCCTCTAAGATATTTACTTCCTCGATCTAATTGAAGAATCTTAAGGAACTTTGTTTCTTTGGTCTACATATTGAATATGCTATACATATTAATGAGTACTTAAACAAGTATATCAATGGTCCTCACCTGCATCCTTTGTCTTACAAAAGATAGCTTAGTCAACACTCTTCAAGATAAGATTTACAAATTACAAATGACTCAATAGTTAATTAGCTAAAAGGCCCATGGTTGCTTATGGTTTCCAAATTATTTATCCTTTCTTTTTAATGTGACCAAAATTGAGGTATCACCTATATACTTCAGGTCAACATCATCTCACAAGATCTTTTAGATCCCATGGCATTCACTAACTGCTTAGGAGATATATCATATGTAAGTTAAGATTGACATTTATAAAATCATCTACATCCTTTGTTTCTATAATAAATGGATCAATGATTTCCATACTAAAAAGAAATCAAACTTCTCATGGTGAAAGTCACTTTAGCCAAATGGTAATCATAGAGGTCGGGTGTCAATAGTAGAAACTATTGCCCTATTAGCCATCCATAGGGTACCTAGCCCTCTACTTTCCTATAGACCCTATATAGAGTCCATAACTCAAAGGAATTAGAATTAATAAACAAAGTAAGCACAATATGAAAAGAACACAATAAAAGTTTTCTTAAGTAAAGCAAATATCTCTTTGAAGCCCTTGGATGATGTTGAAGAAGCTTGTTTACAATTTGTTAAAGCATTTGAATGAAGCTTGATATTGTGAACTTGGATCAACTCTATTATCTTTAAATACTTGAAGGCTTGGACCACTCAACTCTTGAATCCTTGAAGGATATTCAATGATCTCACCAAAGGATTACTTTTCCATTTGATTTGTGTAGTTTATATACCTCCCCAAATCTCAAATAATCGTTGATGACCATTGAAGAAGGAAATATGGCCATTGATACAACTTGGAAAAGTTCCATGCTTCAGAAAAACTAGCCATTACAGTCCAAGTGTTGACACTTGACCTTCATGAGTCGACACTTGAGTTGACACTTCATTTTCTTGAGTCGATACTTGTTCAAAAAATATCTTCTGAAATCTTCTATTCTGCACTGGTGAGTCGACACGTGACTTGATGAGTCGATACTTTGAGTCGACACTTGAAATCCATGAGTCGACACCTGACCAAACCTCTAAAATCTGCTCGTTCTATCTTCTGTTCGGTATTAGGCCTTGAGTCGACACTTCACTGCTCATGAGTCGACACTTAAAACTTGTGAGTCGACACTTGATCGTCATGAGTTAACACTCTAATGTGCTAGTTGAAATTCTATGTGCCAATCTTCAGAAGTGTCGACACCTTAAATCCATGAGTCGACACTTGGCCTATCCAGTGCTGAATCTTGTCCAAAATCAAAACTTAAGCCCTTCAAATTCTGCCTTATAAATTTCAAAGTCCATATGCTTGATTTTTCATTAATTTAAGGACTTTCTTCAACTAAAAACTTATGTTTCTTCATTCAACATGGATGAATACTAAGATCTGATAAACACACTTGAAAATATAATTAGTACTCATATATATTTAAGTATTTTGTCAATTATCAAAATCAAGATCAGAGTCAACAATCTCTCCTTTTTGATGATGACAAAATCTTTAAGTATATGAACATGGTAAGCTTAAAAAGATTAACAGTAAGATAAACATGTAAGCCAAAAATCAATGAGTATCAAGCTCCTCATCAAAATATGATTTCAAAAATATTTTCAAAAATCATTCAAAACTTTCGATTTTCCTCCCCCTTATTGATTCTTCCCTCAGGATTAAAACATTTTGCTTTCTTCTCCCCATTTTGCACTTTCTTTCATTTCTTTTATAATTTTCATGTTTATCATATCTTTCCCTTTTTCATATTTAATATTTTTCTTCCACTTTTTGTCATCATGAAAAAAAGATGAAAGGTAATACAAAATAGAAATGAAGATGGAAAGAATTGTAAGTATATCATCAAATCAATACATGAATCAATTAATCATGATACCAATTAAATATGATACTAATTGAATATGATACCATAAAAATGATATGCATATGCAAAAAATAATTCAATATATATTAGCTCTAATATGCATAACTGATAGCAAGGCAACAATCCATTCACCTCACTTGTTCATGGGATAAGGCCACAGTGGCACCCCAACACGTCATAAGAGACCCCATTGAATGGAAAGAGAGGGTCTTTAAACCCTACTTATCTCCTATGACCGGATGGCCATGGTGACCAACCCAATCCGAAGCAGTTACTAGGAGCTCTTTTCTCTTCCTTTTTAAGATTCTTAATGAAAAAAATCTTGATACCAATTGAATGTAACTTACCTCAAAGAAAATAGATTTGAATGCATGGAGAGGGAGTATCAGAGCAATATAAGTATGATATCAAGAAAACATCAAAAGCATCATACATGTATATAATGACAACAAATCTTTGGATGCTCTCCCTAAATATTATTCCCCCTTAAAAATATGCATTCATTGAAGAATAAAACATAAAAGCATAATTATCATAATTTCAGACAATTTGAGATATGAACATAAATACTAAGTCTAAAAGCAAAGATTTGAATTTTCAAGATATACATGATTTTCAAAATACAAAGGATTGATCATTTAAAAAACTTTTAGCATAATTTCAAATTCATTTGAAGTGATTTAACATCTATACAAATGCTAGAAGTAATATGATACCAAGTCTAGCTACTGGATTAAGGGTTTATCAATGCTCATACCTTCTTCATAAATATAACCCTTAACTACCAGTTTTATACTTGATCCAAATCATTTCTAACTTAAGTATAGATGCCACATAAATCATAACATTTCACTTGAAATAGTTTAAAACTATGTTAATCAAAATTAAGTGAAATTCTAATAATCACAAGTTTAATCATGAGAGCATGAAATCCATCAACATCAAAAAGTTCATGATCACAACAAATAATTATTAGTTTGAACTTGATTATAATTAATCAATTGAAATAATTTTCAAAGCAATATGCATCTTTAAAGTATTTTTCAAAGCAATTGATTCAAAATATTTTTTTCTAAAATTTCTTTTTCTTTAGAAAGATTATTCTTATCAATTTCTAAATATCAATCTTTATATTTAAATCATAATTTTTATTAGCAAGATTGGTATTCTTAAGAGAAAAAGAATCTACATGTCTTTTTAATTTCTTGTGCTCAATTTTTAATACTTTGTATTCATGCATAAGATCATTAAATGCACCATGTAATTTATCAAAGGTAAAATCATATTTATTTTCAGCATATACCTCTTCCTTATTTGCCATGAAGCAAAGATAGGCAACTTCTTGTTCATCATCCGAACTTGAATCTTCGCTATTGCTCCAAGTTGCCATCATTGCCTTGAATTTCTTTTTGGCCTTGTGGGCTATTATCTTCTTCTTTTCTTGATCAGCAACCACTTTCTTTTGCCATAAGTTCAACTCATAGGTCATGAGTGAACTGATAAGCTCTTCCAAAGGTAGGGTATCAATATCTTTGGCTTCTTGGATCACTGTTACCTTTGGATCCCATGATATTGGCAAAGATCTAAGAATTTTATTAATCAAATCAGTATTAGTATAGACTTTGCCAAGACTTTTCAATTCATTAACAATATTCATAAATCTTCAATATATATCAGATATAGATTCATAGTGTAGCATTTTAAATATTTTAAAAGAATGTACAAGCAAATTAATTTTAGTATTCTTCACTTGAAGAGTACCTTCATGAGTAATTTCAAGTGTATCCCATATCTCCTTCGTCGATGTGCATGTGGAGATCCTATTGAATTCATTAAAGTCCAATACACAATAAAGCAAGTTCATTGCTTTAACATTAATTTCAGATTGCTTAATGTCATATTCATTCCAATCCTCTTCGAGATTTGGAATGGAAATGCCATTAACCAAAATGGAAGGAGTATGAGGACCATTAACTATAACTTTCCAAAGATAATAACTAATAGATTGAACATAAATGCACATGCATGTTTTCTAATGTATAATTAGTGCCATTGAAAAATGATGGTCTAACACTAATACCTACAAAGGTTGCCATGATCTTTTAATTCAAAATTATTGGATTCTTTGCAAAGCACCAAGTTTAGATACCAACGATTTTGGATTCCGAGCTTTGATACCAATTGTTGCACAGCGATGAAGCAACCCAAGAGGGGGGGTAAATTGGGTTTTAAAAAAACTATTTGATCTATTTCAAACAAGTATGTGCTAATTACAATTAAGTGCTTGTGTTTTGCCAAAATATTTGTGTGCTTCAAAATAATATGCAGTGGAATTAATAAAGTAAATGCACAAAGAAAATAATCACAAAAATACAATAAATTTATAGTGGTTCGGTACACTCCAAGGCACCTATATCCACTCCCCAAGTTTTTCTTTGGAATTTTACTATAATCACCAAGATTACAGTCGATTAGTTTTTCGGGCTCACTAATCAAAACCCAACTTGTTTTCACTGGGCTCACAAGTCAAAGTCCTTGTTGGTTTTCTAACTTAGGCTAACCAACAACCTCCGATGGTTTTATGAGGTTACCAACAACCTATGTTGGTTTTACGGGATCACCATGATGGGGATTCGAGAGCCCTGCCACCTCAACAGCTGCATGGAATCCTGGTCACAGTGCCACACTCAGTGCGCCACCATAGCAGCCACGTGGAATCCAGTCATAGCAGGCATCATCCACCATCTTAGGTATCCTAAGATCTTCATGACATCATCCAATCCCAAAAGGAAGTAGATCAGCACCCTATATGAAAGTTGTAGACCGCCCAAGAGAGGATGGAAGAAACTTATATGGCATCCAGACAGATCAGGCAGCATATGGGCTCCCTCCCTCATTCCCTTGATTGATGAGATCTTTTCCTTGTATCGCCCATCTATTATGGAAGATATGTGGTGCCTCCTTTCATGCAAATCCTCCCCACAAGGAAACATGTTGACAACCTCCCTCTTTGCTTTTCATTCCATGTAATCCAAGGGCCAGGGTCAATTATAAAAGGACCCTTTTTGTGTATGAAGATAACGATGGATGAATAAAAAAATTTCTTGAGTTATATGTGAAGGATCTGTATGATCCCAGGGTTTCTATGTGATCCCTGTTTTGTGTGAAGGATCTGTGTGATCTTAGGGTTTCTATGTGATCCCTGATTTGAGCATCTGTGTGAGCCCAGGGTATCTGTGTGATCCCTTTCCCTTCTTTCCAAGGTTTCTATGTGATCCCTGATTTGGGCATCTGTGTGAGCACAGAATATCTGTGTGATCCTTTTCCCTTCTTTCCAGGGTTTCTGTGTGATCCCTGATTTGGATATCTGTGTGAGCCCTTTGCTGTGTGCTTGTCCTTCCCGGGAAGTCTGTGTGAACCCCAGTTATCTTTTTGAACCCTTAGCCCTCTTCTTTCTTCTCCCAGATAAATCCTAATCCCTTGGTGACTTCTAAGCTCGCCAACGATCCTACCCCATGCATCTGTCCCGCATCAAATGGTATCAGAGCTAGAGGATTAGGGTTTTCTTCTTCTTTCCTGACTCCATCTCATTCCTCCCATCCAGATTCCCCAGCCCTGCCATTCTCTCTACCCCGTCTTGCTCCGGCCAGGGAGCCTCCACCGTTCCCTCCCTTGTGATGACCCAAGGCCATCGTGTTGAGTCCGCCCCCGAGCATCCACTCGTCATCTCCAATTTTGCTGAGGCCATCGAGTAGACCTCCTTCGCCATCAAGATCCTGAAGGCGATCGGCGACTACCTGGATGTCGAGAAGGCCAAGGACTCCTGCCAGATCCATTCTGGCAAGGGCAAGATGTGCAACCACCTCTCCATCATGAACGAAGACATCTTCCCACCCCCCCTGGATGACTGCCCCTCCGGCTCCGCCAGCAGCATCGATGATGCCGAGCCCTCTGAGGCCGAGGCCCGCCTCGACGCCTCCGAGGAGGTCATCCTCCACTAGGACCCCTCCTGCTGTGACTCCCTTCTCTGGGAGACCATTCCCGAGGAGATCACCGAATTCACTCCTCCATCACCACTGGCATCCTCCGCCCCACCAACTCCATCTCCTAGGCCACCGACCATCGGGGAGAAGCTGTCCGAACCCGCAGCACCCAAGTCGGATCCACCAAGCCTCTTTCATGGATGCCAACAACTGTCAAAACAGGGCAGCGCCCCATCTCCGTGTGCCACCGCCCGCCAGTCACAAGAGGAGCATGTCGGATCTCCTCTCTGCTCCTGCAGCCGTCGACGATGCCGGACTCCTTCGGATGCACACCCAGGCCGAGCCTCATTGTTCACCGCCTTCCTCGATCAGAGAGGTCCAAGTTTGGCTGAGGTCCACGATCATTCGCTACCTCCCGGTCATGACACCGCCTTCCACCCCAAAGACGTCGCTGACCGTCGTCTTCACCCCCACGCACTGGCTCCTTGGAGATCACCGGTGAAGCCTCGTCGGGTTCCCTTTGTGAGGACCCTGTTCTGGCTTGGCACAAACGTGAAGGCACCAAGGCTGGCACGAACATGAATGCATATTCTCCCTCTTCAGCACATGATTTCTGGAGTAGGACGGATCTCAGCACTGCACAATCTTCAAAGCCACACTGATCTCAGAGCAGCCAATAAAAAAAATTAGTGAAAAAAAAAATTCAAAGAAAAAAAAAGAAAAGAAGGTAAAAAAAATTTGAACCTAACCTTTTTGCTTTGATTTGACTAGTTTCGGTTCCATCAAACCCGCTGAGCCTGACTCGATGGAGTCGAGTTCTCCCCACTCTAGGAGAATAATGGGGATCCGAGAGCCCTGCCACCTCAACAGCCGCATGGGATCCTGGTCACAGTGCCACATTCAGTGTGCCACCATAGCAGCCACGTGGAATCTAGTCACAGCTGGCATCATCCACCATCTTAGGTATCCTAAGATCTTCATGACATCATCCAAGCCCAAAAGGAAGTAGATCAGCGCATTATATGGAAGTTGTGGACCGCCCAAGAGAGGATGGAAGAAACTTATATGGCATCCGGATTGATCAAGCAGCATATGGGTGCCCTCTTTCTTTCCCTTGATTGATGAGATATTTTCCTTGTATCGCCCATCTATTATGGAAGATATGTGGCACCTCCTTTCATGCAAATCCTCCCCACAAGGAAACATGTTGACAACCTCCCTCTTTGCTTTTCATTCCATGTAATCCAAGGACCAGGGTCAATTATAAAAGGACCCTTTTTGTATATAAAGAATAACGATGGATGAATAAAAAAATTTCTTGAGTTCTATGTGAAGGATCTATGTGATCCCAGGATTTCTATGTGATCCTTGTTCTGTGTGAAGGATCTGTGTGATCCTAGGATTTCTGTGTGATCCCTGATTTGGGCATCTGTGTGAGCCTAGGGTATCTGTGTGATCTCTTCCCCTTCTTTTCAGGATTTCTGTGTGATCCCTGATTTAGGAATCTGTGTGAGCCCTTTGCTGTGTGCTTGTCCTTCCCGGGGAATCTGTGTGAACCCTAGTTATCTTTCTGAACCCTTAGCCCTCTTCTTTCTTCTCCCAGATAAATCCTAATACCTTGGTGACTTCTACGCTCGCCAGCGATCCTACCCCGTGCATCTGTCCCGCATCACACCAACAACCTAGTTGGTTTTGATACAAAGGCTTACCAACAACCTTGTTGGTTTTTACACAAGGCTCACTAATAAACCTCTTTGGTTTTTCAAGGCTCACCAAAAATCTTAATAAACAAAGTAAGCACAATATGAAAAGAACACAATAAAAGCTTTCTTAAATAAAGTAAATATCTCTTTGAAGTCCTTGGATGATGTTGAATAAGCTTGTCTTCAATTTGTTGAAGCTTTTGAATGAAGCTTGATGTTGTGAACTTAGATCAACTCTCTTATCTTTGGAAGCTTGAAGGCTTAAACCACTCAACTCTTGAATCCTTGAAGAATATTCAATGATCTCACCAAAGAATTACTTTTCTATTTGATTTGTGTAGTTTATATACCTCCCCAAACCTCAAATAACCGTTGATGACCATTGGAGAAGGAAATATGGCTGTTAGACACAACTTGGAAAAGTTCTGTGCTTCAAAAAAACTAGCTGTTATATTCCAAGTGTCGACACTTGACCTTTATGAGTCGATACTTGAGTCAATACTTCATTTTCCTGAGTCAACACTTGTTCAAAAAATATCTTTTGAAGTCTTCTATTCTGTACTGGTGAGTCGACACTTGACCTGATGAGTCGACATCTTGAGTCAACACTTGAAATCCATGAGTCGACACCTGACCAAACCTCTGAAATCTGCTCGTTCTATCTTCTGTTTGTCTCAGACCTTGAGTCGACACTTCACTGCTCATGAGTCAACACTTGAAACTTATGAGTTGATACTTGATCTTCATGAGTCGATACTTCAATGTACCAGTTGAAATTCTGCATGCCAATCTTCAGAATTGTCGACTCCTTGAATCCATGAGTCGACACTTGGCCTGTCCAGTGCTGAATCTTGTCCAAAATCAAAACTTAAGCCCTTCAAGTTCTTCCTTATAAATTTCAAAGTCCATATACTTAATTTTTCATTAATTTAAGTGCTTTCTTCAACTAAAAACTTATATTTCTTCATTCAATATGGATGAGTACTAAGATCTGATAAGCATACTTGAAAATATAATTAGTACTCATATATACTTAAGTATTTTGTCAATCATCAAAATCAAGATCAGAGTCAACAATTTATTATTAAATTTTAATTTTGTAATACATTCAAAGAGTCTAGAGGTTCTCATGTAGTTACTAGGATAGATCATCAATTAATGCCAGTGCCGATAAACAAGTTCTTAGTTGGCCATCAGGGGCATGTGATGCATTCTAGCAGATATTCTTGGTAAGTTAAATGTATTTAATTTTTAAATTCATGAAATATTTATATTTTATGTATTTAATACCATCTTATTTATACTTACAGGAGTACTACCAATTCGAGACTTCTCAGGTTGAGAAGGTTGGTTATCTAATCTTCGAGAAGGTCACCTCATGTAGGTTTCAGGATGGGCTACATAGTCTTAGGCAGACCACCACAGAGCATTCTGGTTCCCAATCACCATTTAACTAGAGGACTTTCAAGGATCATTGGATATGGGAGGATGTATGGGAGGTCCTTTACAATATATGGAGTATTCTATAAATAGCAAAGGGCATGACAGAATTATATAATCTAGTAGGATTCGATTAAGCATATTGGTGGCTCTGTTGGCATGCATATGGTGGTTGATAGATTGGTAAGAATTATATGCTTAATTATATTATTTTATATAAAATTAATAATATATATTTTAATTAATTTATTTATTATAGACATGATAGTTGGGTTGTACATTGGATCAGTTGTAGTTATGAGAGGGTACACACTAGTCCAGGAGGATTGATGATTACTTAGGTCCAAGTTCTAGGCATATCGTAGTAAGAACTTAAAATTTTAAGTATTAATTTTTTTTATATATATTGATATGTATAATTAGACTAATCAATTTATAAAATGTATAAGCAGGTTATGTGCAGTATGTCATATTCCCTCTTTGACCTTGAGGGATGGCTTAGGTGCACAGGAGGGGTCAGTAGGAGTAATTTTTTTCTAGTCTATTTTGCTCAAGAATTTCTTTCATGGCACATGATTTATAAAAACTTTTCAAAATTTTCAAAAATTGCTAAGGTGTTTTCAAAAACATCTTCCCTTACCTTCCAACTTAATTTTTATTATCCTCAATGGAGTAAGGAAGAATAAAACAACGAAGGATATCACCTAGATGATATATGCCTTGTGTAATGCTAGGAGTGACCATGTAGAGCAATCCATTATTCCTAGAAAAATAAAAATTACTAAATAAAAAATTAATAAAAAGATTGGGTTGCTTCCCAACAAGCGCTAAGTTTAATATCTTCAACCAGACCTTCGAGGATTTTCATCATATTCCTACCCGAATCTTGATGTGGGTTTGTAATTCCCTACATGATTTGGGTTCAGCTATAGAGTATTTCCTGCATAGGACCATTGAGTGGCTTATTGCCCTGATAGCTAACAATTCTTTTATTATAATTAGATCTAGGTACAACTTTAATACTAGTCAGGGTTCTAATGGACCAAGATCTATGTAATTGATCTGCCAAAGGAGTACCTTAGGATCCCCATTTAATTCCTCTTCCTTCATAAGCAAAGGTTGAACCAGAGTCATGAGGGGTTTAGCTAATAATTTAGATCTTAGCACAAGCCTTTTCTGACCTATAACTTGATACTTTTTCTAAATCAATATCATCTCTATCTCCATACATCATTTCAACACTAGAGAAATTTTAGAGGTAGTTCTCAAAAGTAGTGTCAAATACAGAGAAGTCAGATATAAACGTTTTGAATTCGTTAACCCCCATATGTGCAATGTCCCACCCAACAACTTTTTTATATGCTTTTAGAATACCTACAATTTGGGCCTTCTGATTACATGTTACTAGTAAGGTATAAGTGGATGCAGTAGGAAGTGGTTTCAATTCTAGTTCAGTTGGTGATTCTAACAAGGGAGCTATTAGGGGTCTGGGTGAAGGCTCATATTTCTCACTCCAAGGTAAGGTGGTGTTGGGGTAGGGTTATTTCTATTAGATCATTTATCTCTAGGATACATCCCTTTATATCAAGATCATCCACCTCAAAGTGATCCAAACTAGGGTTTAACGGATCATAGGAGAAACTTTTATGCATGGCTTCTTCTATTATATTATACATTTGTGATCTTTGGAAAGTTTCAATTGATTCCATCATTGTACCTATTTGTTCTCCCTTCCCATTGAAAGTAATGGACGATTCTAGGGTTCTTGGGGTGGGACTATAGGTAAGTTGGGTGATGATGGAAGTGATCGTCCCTCCTTTCTTCTGATTTCTCTTCATAAGTTTCTACCTTAGTCAAATTATTTAAGTTGGTCTCTTCAGTTGGACAGGATTGCTCTATGACCAATTCATTTCTAAGAGTCATATTCGATTGCTGAGGGGCAATCACATTGATATCAAAATCTTTAATTAGGTATTGTCCCCCATGATGACTCTCAGGTTGATTAGGCAGCTCTTTTACCCTTACAACCATGGCCAATTGACTTAATTGCATCTCCAAATAGGCAACAGCTTGAGTGTTGGAGGTTATCTTTGGCCGTGGTCTGCATAAAGGTATGCAAGATAGCATTTGTATCATTAATCATCACATGGAGGTTAGCTTGGGCTTTAACCAGAGTTTCTAGCTTCTTTTCTATTGTGCTGAGTCCTTTCTCAAGATCTAAACCTAGTTGATGATTAGGTGCTTGACTGGGCCTAGGGTAGGGCCGATCAAAATTAGGGCTCATAATATTGCATCTTGTGACCACATAGAATTGGGATAATGATCCCATCTTGGGTTATAGGATAAGGCATAAGGGTCAGTTATATATCTATTATTGGTTATAGTCCCCTGTGTAAACCCATTTTGGATTGGGTGCATTAAATAAGGACATCCCTCTACAACATAGTTTGGTGCGTCACATCTTGTGCACATAGTTGCTTGCACATGATAAAATTGGGTATATCCTTTATGTTCTAAGGCCTCAATCGTATGGATCAATGATGCCATGTTAATTCCTACAGGTTCTCTTGCATGATTGTATACATCTTCGAATCTCATGAAAATAGGATACATATCAATCTATTGTAGTCAACTCATGGCATTGTTAACTTGGTTTCTCATTTTAAATGGTTGGTTAGCATCAATCTTGTACCAATAGTCTTGCAGGGTTTTAGGTCATTCATTAGGATCTGAAAAGCAATACTCCATTAGACTTTTAGGTCATTCAATAGGATCCATGACCTTTTAATCTTATATGGTTAGATTGTATCTGACCAATAGTCTTTTTGTCTTAGCAGGAAGAATTTTTTTTTTTGATTTTTTTGTTTATTCAGAGGAGAGAAAAAAAGAAAAATGAAAGAGAAGAATTCTAAAGATGAGAAACCTATAGGATCCTAAATCTATAGATGATAGAGAAGCGTATCTTAATAAGTTAAAGTTTGGTTAGCACAAACAAGTTATCACACAATGGACTCTCTATCCTAGGGTTATCCTTTGTCTAGACAGCTCTCAACTACTAAGGTTGCCTTTAAGTCTTCGAAGTCATATACTAACTAGCCATTAACTAGGTAAGGGTAAAGTCGGTGGGGGTCCCCTCATTTTTTTCCTTAGACACTAAATAGATTGGCCAGGTCAAACAATAAAACCAATTAAAGAACCACATTCCTTCAAGGCTACATCATCCTTAAACCCCTTTCCTAAACACTAGTGAACCAGTTAATATTGAGCTAGTCTAACTATCAGGGTCCCTTGCCTATTGAGCTAAAAAATCCTTAGGGGCTAATGTCTAATTAATTTTAATTTAAGGCTTAGGTTATATAGTATATAGGGTGGTAGTTTGTGGGCCAAGGAAGGGTGATAAAATTTCCACTTTATGTTATTTAGGGGTTATGCCCTTAAAGTATTTTATGAAAATGCAATGCAAAACAAGCAAGATATCCAACAAGTTAGGAAGTTTTTAAATTTTATTATTTATTTTCTTAAATTAATTACATTTTATGGAAGGTGTCTTAAGATTTTCTTATGGGTTATTTAAGGTAGTTACTTAAAAGGAAAAGTTAATTATGTTAGGTGTTGACTTATGCAAAGAAGGAAAGTAAATTTTTTCTTTTTATCTTAACAAGAAAATAAGGTAATCTAATAATTAAGGCAATTAAAAAAAAGGCAATATGCTAAAAGAGCAATAACTATAAAAAAGGATTTCTTTTAAACTTTTTTTCAAAAACAATCATGCCTTGATTCTCGACAATGGTGCCAAAATTTGATCGCTATCATAGGTAGTCAAAAATAAAACCTACTCACTACTATAGCTAGTGATGAGTCGAGATCATATCCTCAGGGATCAAGGATAATTATTTCATGAAATAAGCAAAAAGACAAATTGGTTGTAAAGATTAAATTAAAAGTAGTAATTATTAAAAGGTAACAACTAATTACTTAGTTAAATCTGTTAGCAGGAGAAGTAACCTAGAAATTTGAATCCACCATACAAACAGGTTTTATCTTCTTCTCTTTATATTATAATATCAATAATTCTTACAAATTTGGAATTAGAGTAATTTATCTCCTATAGGGCATAGGTCATATCCGGAGATCACGACACGTCCACTTAGAGTATAAACTATCTACTTGATTTGCAAGATTCTATCTTTTTGAGGCACGTATCGTATCCTGAGATCATGGCATGTCGATAGAGGATGTAGGCCACGTATACTAGATCAAAACCTCGATTAAAAAATAACTCAAGAGATATAAACAAGAAAAGCATGGTATTTATTACTTAGAAATCAAGTACAAAAAGAAAGATGGAACCTAGTTATAGGCTTCATCTTCATCCCAAGTTGAAGGAGCTAGCCACGCATCGCTACCACCAACAACCCCTCCATAATTCATCTTTTTTCTAAGCCTAATACAATAATCTAAAATAAAAGAAAAAGAAAATAAACTATATAAGATTTATCGAAGGAACTGATGCATGGATTGCTACCTGGGGGTCCTCCTTTTATAGAGCTTGTCCAGGGCCTTCTCCCAATCAAATTTGGAGTCAATCGGGCTCAAGATTTGTCAGATATCATATGGAGAATTCTTAACCATCCATTCCATATCATAGCTCTGAAATCATGCTAGAATTTTTGCAAAATCAGCTCTTCTTCCTTCTTGGATGAATAGAGTTCGATCTAGACTCCGTGGAACCTCGGATCCCCCTCTCCACTTGGATTTGAATTGTACTTCTCCCAACTTTGATGCCATGGATGGAGGTGATGGAAAATGGTGGCCAGAGCGGTGGTGTGTGGCATTGATGGTGATGGCCAAACACAAGAGGCGGCGATGGTGATAGAAAGGCCGATCAATAGGGGAAGGGTAGCTTGCTGTGGACCTGGTGTCATGACCGGAAGAAGGCCGGTAGTGAGGGATGATGGTCAACCAATGGGAAGCGAATAGTGGCATGAGGCAGTGGCTGTTAGGAAGAAGATTAGATCGAGAGGGTCTCTTACAATTTGTTTTGGCAATGGATGGTGTGCGGTAGGTTTTCTGGCTAGGGGCGGCTTCTCGACGATGAGGGGAAGCTCCTCGGTGGCTTCTTTGATGAGAATAGTGCCCAGGAAGGACAATGGTCCATGGACAGGCTCATGGACTGGTAGCAATGGCTGTCAGTGGACCAATCCTTGTTTGTAGACCCAGCAGCCAGTCCATGATGGATGGCTACTTTAAAAATCATGCAATATATTAATAAATTTTCAACTTGATTCTAGGCTCATTTGAACTCCGTTTTGAGTGCTGTTTATGCCTTTGGACTCCAAAAATCAAGCTCTTTCTATCTGTGAACTCCTTTTCAATTGAATTTTTTTAAAAAGTATCAAATCTTAATAAATACATATTAATTAATATTTATTTTAATGGTTAAATTGGGATAATTAATAGACTTATCAAGTCGGGTCATAGAATTCATCCATAGCTTCAACCCTTTGATAACTTAATATTCTTTGAAATCCTTATCTCAAGCCCCAACGAGCTAGACGTGGAATGATACACATATCAAGAACATCGTGAGCCATGTTCTTACTCAGTAACCTTCGAACTTTCGGGATGCCATCCGTGATATGGTCTTCGAGCTTCTTCGAGACCTATGTCTATACAATCAGTTGGCCTTATTATCATAGCCATCATAAAAGGTAGGTCTATTAATAAATTCTTTACTTATGTTAATTTTTTTATACTATGAAACTTATTAATAATATTTTATTTTCTTCATTATAGATGTAGGGATATCCGATTCTCATCCACCAGCTATTGGAGAGGATATGTAGGAGTAGGAGGAGGATGACAATGATGATGTAGATCTTAGATGATTTTTTTTTATTTTGATATTATGTATTTATTATTTTTAACAGAATAAATTTATAAAATTATAAAATTTATACTTTTTAATATAATATAATTAGATTTTTTATTTATAATTATGGCTCTTAAATATTAATTTACTTTTAATATGGTTTAAGAATTTGAATTATTTGTTATTAGAATTAAAATAGATTTTTTAAAAAAATAATTGCTAATTTTTTAAAAATTTAAAAAGTTATTAGTGATGGCTTTGGTGATGGCATTTACCATCGCTAAAGTTTTATTATCGATAGATTGTTTTTAGCAACAATATTTTTTGATCACTAATATTTTTTAAAATTAATTATTTTTTAAAAATAGAAATATTATTATAATGGTAATTGCTGTTGCTAATAGTTGTCTCTAATAACTATTATTAGCGATGGTGGGAAAAGCTATTACTAATATGGCTTAGTTTCAATACAGATTTACACAATGGATTATTTATGATAGTGAGCCATCATTAATAATATTAGTGATAGCAAACTTACTATTAATGATGGTATTTAGCCATTGCTAAAATTCATTTTTCTTGTAGTAAGCCAACAAGGAAGGGGGAATTGATGGGGTAGGGTAGGCAGGGGGAGGGTGAATCAAATTTTTTTTATTGGATTAAGGGAGGAGTTGGTGGGTTAGGGGTGCTGCAGGACATCGACAGGGGAGGGGCAGCTAGTGGGGGAGCGGGGTAACCAAGGAAGGGGAGACCAGGGGAAGGGAATTTTTTTTGGGGTGAGTTTTTTTCTTAGCTTTGGCTCCTAAGGGGGTAAAATGGGACCACTATTTGCGATAATAATGCATGTTGTCGCTAATAGTTATTGTTAAATTATTTTTTAATTGCCATTATTAGTGATGGCAAAATGCTATCACTAATTTTGTTGGAAAGACATGAATTTTTTAGTGATAGACTCTACCATCACTAATAAATAAATTCTATCGCTAACAAAAAATTCCAGAAAATAAAAAAAAATTATAATTTCAAAATTTTTAGCGATGGAGTGTGCCATCTCTCATAATTGAGTTTCCATTACTAAGGTCAATTTTGTATTTGTTAAAAATAGGTATTAGTGATAGCTAATTAGCCATTGCTAATTGCCATTGCTAATACTTAAATTTCTTGTAGTGTTAGTAATAATCGATTAGTAATAACCTGTTATTGTGGCCTTATCTGCCAACTTGTTTGTCAGCCTATCAATGGCACCGATCTTAATGCTAAAGTGCCTTTTACTTAGCTATTATTAGTTATAGTTCTTCCATACACTCCTTGTCACATACTAGTCTTTGTGATTTTAAATAGCCAATCTCCCAACATGCAAAAACTATTATTCTATATAGATAAGATAGATAGCAACCAACTCCTCCCTATGTTAGAGGGGATGGGGGCTAAAATCTCATGCTTGTAATAGCACAATTGATAGCTCACTATGCACGAGACTAGGCAATTTCTCAGCCATTTTTCATAAATAACCAAAGCATCAAGGATCCTAAGTATGCAATTTTTTTATTGCTTACTAATTTCCATCTATTCTAGAGCTCCAGCTTTAGTGTTGGAGGGTCTTCGCTAGTGTAAACCTTGGCCATGGATTTTATTTTGTAGGTCACTCTAGCAGAGACTTCTACTACCTAGTGCTCTCTCCGACCTTGAGCAGAAATCTACAACAATAGAATGGCACTAGAGGAAGGGCTCCAGACCCATTTAGGGTAGTATAATAAGGCATTCTTGATGTCGCTAAAAATGCTACCACATTGAGAAATACAAGGACCCACACCAATAGTGAGGCTCCTGCAACCTCGTCACTAGCATAGCCACCCCAACCAGCCACTAGGATAATCCCGAACTAGTTTAATGACCTAGTCCAACAAGTTCATACCCTGATTGTCATAGTCCAAGGAATGCAGTATAATAATGCCTCCCAATAGGAGGCACAACCTATTTGTTGACTCCTGTCTTGATTTTGATGAATAACAAAATACTTAAGTATATTTGAGTACTAACTATGTGTTAAAAGTATGTTTAGCAGATCAAAGTACTCATCAAATTTGTAATATGTTGAAAGTTAAGAATGCTTGTTATCTTGTTGAAGAAGTTACTTATACTGATAGAATTTTAAGTTAAATGGACCTTGGCACATAAGAAAAGGATCTGATGATCCTATACTTAAAAATGTTTTCTTCTCAAACAGGAGCTAAAAGACATCCGACTACTTTATACTTGAAAAATTTTTGAGAAAGAAATACATTGCAGAAAACACAAGTTGAGAAAGAAAGAAGTTCTTCATTCATTTCCAAAAAGTTTGTACATTTTCATTACAAAAGAAAAGGAAGAATACAGAGTTAGTCCTAAGTAATCAAGGAAATATCTGAATCAGCCATGGAAGGAGCCTCTTTCGACTACCTTGGAAGTTCCTTGTCTTCAGTTTGCATCGTAGGTTCTTCTTCGATCTTGTATAACTGAATGCTTGAGATGTCCAAACTTGGATGAAGCCCGAGAACCTCCTTGATGCAGTCATTGAAGCCCACCTGGTAGCCGACTATCTCGGACTCAGTTATTTCATCCTTAAAGCTTGAAGACTTCTTATAGTCTTCAACAGCCCTGGTAGCTTGCTCCTTCATAGACTCTACTTCCATGGTTGCCTCTTCGATCTTTTTCTGGCTTTCCTTGGCTAAATGCTCCAAGGAATGGATCTTCTTCTTTCTTTTCCTAAGCATCGCCTCTTGTTCAGATATTCTTACTTAGGCCTTCTTTAGCTCGGCCTTCAAAGCCTAAACATTGGCGAAACTTTTATTCAGTTTCTCCTCCATGGCTGATCTTACCTCTTTGGCCACCTCCTTTTTGGTTTTCACCATCTGTAGTTCCTTATGAAAGCCTTTGCTGGGACTTGCAAACCCTAATATGCCTTCCTCTATCAGGGTCACTTCGTGAATAAGCTGCATCAGATCATAAGAGGGTTAGCCATACTTCTTGCAAATTCAAAGAAAATGGTAAAAGAAATATCGCTTACCTTTAAAATATTTGGGTACACTAAGTCGGCAACCTGCTCTAGCCGATGGTTCTTCATCATTTCCCAATCTCTTAGGAGGAGCGTGGCCTTCAGTAATTTTTTGGCCAATTCAGGGTTCTCCAAACCTCTCCCATTAGAAAAGACTATAAAGTCCACTTCGTATTCCCTCTCAGAGGGAATATTTCTCTCTGACCCCTCTTCGATCTGAGGAGCCTTGCCTTTGTCTTGTAAAGGAGGCTGGACTGATAGTGCACCGGCAACGGGGGTCGGAGGTGGCCACTCCAAAGTTTGGGTCGGAGTAGTGCCCCTTGAGTGAAGCTCTGTCAGAGGAATGTCATCATCATCTGACATCACCTTCAGTGGTGTAGCAGTGCTTCTTGTGGCCTCTTCGACCTGAGCTTTCTTCTGGTCCTTCGATTTTATCGAAGGGACTGGTACAGACCTCTTGCGAGCAGCTTGATGAAGCTTACCGAAGTCTGGTTTCATCTTGTTTCCTATAAAATAAAGAAATAATGGTGGTCATTTGACAAGAAATTAAAGACAAAATTGAAATCATATATTATAAAATATACCTAACAATGGTGATGAACTAATTTGAGCGAGATGTAAATTATGCTCGCTCAGCAACTCTTTTGCTATGAGAACTTCAGACCCCGAGAGCCTATCGAAGTCTGCCAGGTCGGCCTTCAGAACCTTCTTGCCAGTATTAGCATTCAAATGGGGTTCTCTCTATTCCATGTTAAAACCCCAAGGATAAGAGGAAAATAAGAAAAAGAAACAAAGCTTCCATCCATGAATTGCGGATGGCAGCCCTGTGACCAACTTTCGACCAGGGCAAGGGCCGATGACCCACAACCCTTGACTATGGAAAGCCCTTCTTCAGCATGAAGAAGGAAGTGAATAGGGAGGTCCTCAGCTCTATACTCAATATATGGCAGAGAACTAAGAAGGCACAGATGACCTGAATGCTGTTCGGAGTTAGCTATGCCGGGACTACATGGTATAAGTTAAAAATTTTGACAAAGAAAGGGTGCAAGGAAAATCAAAGACCAGCTTTCAGGTGGTCTTCGTATACCGATATGGTGCTAAAAGGAGTACGATTTATCCTTTCATCAGGCTAAGGAAGCACTAATGGAAGAATTTTAGGGATGCAGTAATGATCCGGCAAAGAGGCAAATCTAGAAAAGGACATGGAAGTCGTAGTGGACTCTGGTTTCAATTCATCACCACCTCTCCTAGAAGAACCTATAGGGCCGGAGGGGTTATCTTCTCCCCTACCAACTGGAAGCCCGCCGGTGGTAGGAACCTTTAAAGACCTAACCATATTGGAGAAAAGAAAGAGTCTCTAACCTGTGAAGTGGGAAGAGGACTTGAAGAAACAGGAGCTTGGAGCAGGATATGGGAGATGAAGATTTCAATGATAAGAGATGAAGGCAAGAAGATTTGTCCTATAGAGGCGAGCAACCTGAATATAGGTGACAGCAACGATTCAGATATCTCCCTCGGAAGATGTGAAACTTCTTTGATTGTTCCATGTACAAACGATGCTGATCGTGGGTACGAACTACTAAGAGATGCCAGTCGACTTGATGGGAGGAAAACCAGCCTGTCAGTCATGATCCATGAGAATATAGTTAATGGCCAAGATAAAGTTCCCACAAGATATCGATGGACGTGATGATGCCACATCCCACGATCTGGGCCGAAGATAGGGAGTCAGCCAAAATACCATAATGAAAAGAGTCAGCATGACTCTTAAATCCATACTGAATCTCCCAAAGCTAACAAAAGTTTGACACCTGTCCAAAGTATGATGCTCAAAATAGAAAGCAATTATTATGGCCAGCCAGACCTAAGATTTGCCATCATTAGCAATCTTTTCTTTTCCCAAAAGATGATGTTATATCCAGATTGATGTGACGCTCAAACTTTGACAAGATTGTTGATGATGGCTTCGTCCTGCAAATCTAGCTCTTCTCTATTGATTGATGAGTGCCCTCATCCACTGGATCGATCTCCTTCCAGTCCTGTAAGCAAATCCACTCACTGGGAAGGTTACGATGGGGAGACACTCCAATGCTCAAGTCAGTCATAGAGTCTGGACTAAATAGATAAGATCTAAGAAAAAATTGAGTTGAGAGTGTGCGAGAGTTCCTACTGCTTGAACTCACTTACCTCCCGAAGGCTCCTTATCCATCGGTATTTATAGGCTACGATCCTAACCAAATTCAGTTAAGAAAACTATAGATGGTTAGTTCATTAAGGCACCATCACGTGTGTAGAGTAATTGTCATCAGTTATATATCATCTATACTCTTCAACCAACTTATCAAATTGATCAACATAACATCATGGTTGACTTATCAAGTCAGCCTTAAACATCAGTCGGCTATACACTTAAGTCAGCTTAAATAATATACTCTTCTCAAACATTTGATCGGCCTTGCATCTCTAGGGCATCGATTGACTTTGTACCTCTTGAACATCGATCAGCCTTGTGCCTCTTGGGCGTCGATTAGCTTTATGCCTCTTGGGCATCGATCGGCTTTGTGCCTCTTGGGTATCGATCGTTTTGTGCTTCTTGGGCATCGATCAATTTTATGCCTTTTGGGCATCGATCGGCTTTATGCCTCTTGGACGTCGATCGATTTTATGCCTCTCGGGCATCGATCGGCTTTGTGTCTCTTGGGGGCTGATTCATTATTTGATCAACCATATTCATTTCATTCGACTCAACACAAATAGGTCAAGTCTGTCATTATCCAGCACTAGTCCCCCTAGCTTTTGAATTCATTAAATGAATGTCAGAAGCTGTCAGAAAGAAAAATACGATATATTTGCACCTCTTACTTTTCCTTTCTCTCTCTTCTTTTTTTATCAATGCCCATATTCTCGAGTAGAGCATCCTGATGATGTGTCAGTCTCTTATTGGAGGAGCAGTTACAAAACTGACAGCCATATCACAACCGGCTATCATCATTACCAATTTTGAAATTCACAAAGGCTGAAAGATCACCATCATTGAATAAATGCAAGCATCGTATCACAACTGCATCCACCATTGAATCATAAACAGTCGCTTCAGTTCTCCAAATGTTCATACCTTTTCATCGGATATTGGAGACAGGTGGCATAATCAGAACCAAACTTGCCATTCGAGGGAGAAATCTCAACCGTTATATACTACTATATATGCATCATCCCTCCCAAGCAAATAGGTTTTTCTTCATTTCAGTTTTTCACCCTTTAGGAGTAGAGCTCTCTTCAGGTCGGCTTGTCCTTCTCTCTTCCTTTTGTTACAAGTTAATCTTCTTTTCTTCCTTCTTCTCCTTCCATGGCTAGGATCTTAGAAATCAGTCGCACCAATGAAGCTAAAGGTTCTACTTCTCAAAAGAAGAAGAAGAACCAAGCTGAATCAATCAGGATAGATGCCGTTAGAACCTCTTTAACCGAACATAAGATTCTTACATTACAGAAATATTATAATATCTCAAATGAATTCATAGTGGTCACTCCAGATTCTGAAGGTAGAATAGATCAACCACCCCCAGGCAGCCTTGGAATTTATAAAGAACATCTTAAAGCCGGACTTAGGTTTCCACTTTATCCCTTTTTTATCCAAATCTTCAAATTATATCATGTACTTCCAGCCCAACTAACCCCCAATAGTATTAGAATAATTTGTTCCTTTTTGTTTCTCTGTAAGGATGCCGATATAACACCTAGAACTTCACTTTTCACCGCTCTTTTCATTTTGAAAAGAGACTTTCATGGCAAAGGATGGTGGGTGATTAATCCCCATCATGGTCGAAAATTTATAGTAGGGCTTCTTTCGGCCATTCATGGCTGGAAGTCTTGTTTCTTCTATATAATTTCTAAAATTCCCTGGGGTTTTAACATCAATCAAAAGAAACCTCGTTTAACTCTGAATGATGGTAAGAAAGTACTAACAACAGATAAAGAAGATTTTGAGAAGCTTACGGGAATAGAGATCCCTTCAATAAAAGAGCTTCTTAACGAGAGGAGATTATATTCGACTAATATCAGCCCCCACCCTTCTCTAGGTATCTTATTATTGAAATTACTTTTTCACTTATCTGATGAAGGTTGAGTCTAACATTTGGTTTGTCGGATCATGTAGATACAACCATCATGATGGATGCTCAAAGACTTTGGCAGATGTCGAAGAAGAGGAAAGCTTCAGCTGCCCCATCTGATCAAAGAAGTAGAGAGCCAAAAAAACCAAAAAAGATAAAACCAACTATCCCATTAGTACCTGAATCACTAATATTAATAGCAAGTGTATCTGATGATGATGATGTACCTATATCTGCTGCTCTTCAGCCTCCAACACAAGAGAGGTGATCGGCCAGAATTCCCATCATCGGCCCATCATCATCCCCAAGTAGTCAAGCTGATAGAGGCAAAGCTCCAATGGTGGAAGAAGGACATTCCACAGAAGATCCCACCATTATTTTCAACGTATTCATAGATGAATCGGGTCTAAATGACCCAGAGTTGGCCCGCCATCTCCTAAGGGCCATCATTCTCCCAAAAGACTGAGAGATAACTAAATCTCAATAGATAGACAAAATAATTTCATCAATTTACCCTACTATGTTGAAGGTACAATATTAAACTTTATTTCAAATAATTGTTTAAATGATCTTTTTAAAATCTGACCAAGTATGTTATGAATCATGCAGTTCATTCATGGAGTAACGATAATGGAGGAAAGCTTAATGAGCTTCGACTAACTCCGCCAGGTGATGCGTAATAAGATAGATGCAACCAAGATGGAGAAAGAGGTTGCCGAAGAATTGAAACTGGCTGTGAAAAAGAAGCTAGAACAAAGTACAGCCTAAGTTTCAGCTTTGGAGAAGGAGCTCAAGATAGCTCAATCCAAGTTAGCCAACACTGAATCAAAGTTAAAGAAGAAAAAGAAGAAACTTCGATCAGCTATAGCTAAATCCGAAAAAGTCGAAGAAAGGACTATAACAGCATAGAAGAAAGCAGAACTAGCTGCTAAAGAGGCCATTGTCAATTATGAAAAGTCATCAGCTTTTCAAGATAAACTCCATGAAGCAGGGGTCAAGAGTTATGACATCGGCTATGGAGACTGCCTAGACAAGGTGAAAAGATGTTATCCAGACCTGGACGTCTCCAAAATCATAGAAGAATCTGATGAAGAGGGTCAGGCTGAAGAACAAACTGAAAATCAAATTAAAGAATCGATGGTAGATGTCCCGACTCAAGAAGCAGCAATACCAATCTCCACTCCAGAGCAGACCGGAGATGTTAATGTAATGACGTTTGAATAAAACTTGGAAAGTTAATGTACAACCGAGGTACTAGTTTGTTATACTTTTGATATTAAATGAAAATAGTCTTTTTCGCTCTTATCTTTCAAATCATATGACCATGTGATGAATGTTGACCAATATAACAAATCAACTTATCTTATCCTTTTAAATAAAGACTGTTGGACTTTAAACAAAGCAAACATTCTTTTGAAAGAATTTTAGTTAAACACCCAATAGGGTAAACCGCTCGACAAACTTTCACAAGTAAAAATTTTCTAAGTATGGGACCATCGGATCTCATAAAAAATAGGTGATTTTTAGGAAAAATCTATTTGACTAAGAAGCAATCCAAATAAGATGAACAATCATATGAAATTACCAAATTATAAGTAGCACTGGCGTATTTCGAAAAATTTGACCAAAACAATCTCTCATTTGAGAAAATCTGATAAACCAAAATCATTGTCAAAAAAGACTCCTTGGAAATATATAAAGTTACCCGATTATTGGTTGTTGTACCATTAAAGGAGTTGATCACTTCAAATCAGTCGGTCCTTATGGGTAATATGGCAATATGCCATTTTCTCAACTTCTCAAGCTATTGGAGCCCATATTAATCTGATCTTTTAATCGGACCTATCAAATATCTCTCCTTTCTTCCTTCATTCTTCTTTGAGAAAGGGAGTTCCCATAGAATATTTTGGATATCAATTCTGATATGCGATAATAATAATAAAAAGGCATATCATTTTTACCAAATGTCACATTCTTATTGGAAGGGTAGTTATTCTACAGATCACAAAATCATGCCGGTCAGTATTCCAAAAATCGTACATAATTTAAATTCAAACCAACTTCTATCTTTTCTCTTTCCATAACTGATTTTCTGAGAATCAGTAACGACATATGAATTCTCACCAGATCAGGGACATAGATGTGTCATAATCTTAAGGCTGGTCGAGATTCGGATCATAAATCTCAATCATCGGGACTCCTTATATAAAGGGATTTTAGGCCCGCTTCTCAGGCCAATTTCACTTTAAACAATTTGAGCATCTTCCTCTTCGAACACCTTGTCTTGAGAAACTTTAAAAAATTTTCACCATATTCCAGAAATGAAACCATATAGCGAGAGGCTTCATCAGGCCTTCAAAGAAAGAGCCAAATCCTTACGACCTCGAGAACCAAGAACATGTATGAAAAGAGCCCGTTTGTCAAAACCCGTGCTTATGTTGAAATAATGATTCAAAAGTCTGGTATAGAAGAGAAAGTAGTTCTTCTCAAATAGAAACTAGAACAAGCTAAACAAAAGGTTACTTCGATGATCTAAGAAGGTCTTCATGCAGTTGATGAATTCAAGAAATCCGAGGCTTTCAACGATGAAATAGATGAAGCGGGGGTAGAAAGTTATAAGATCGGCTTCGAAGACTATATTGAGAAGGTCAAAAAGTTATATCCTGACCTTGATATTTCCTCCATTACCATAGATGAGATTATGGAGATAGATGAAGCTAAAAAGGCAATCAATGATCTAGTAGACGCTTCAGTTGAAGAAGTACAAGTTCAAGAGACAACCGCCTTTGCCTCGACCCCCAATCCAATTAAGGAAAAGACTGAGTAGTACCTGTAACCGTGCACTCCCACTAAATCAATGTTATTTATTTTAATCAATCATCAATGAAATCTCTTCTTTCTTTCTGGAAAATGCCAAGTTCAAGTTTTACAAACTAATCCCACTTGTTGTAATAACCTTTAGGTAATCAACAATGCTGTTTCATATATACCAGTGATATAATAAAACAAAACTAGCTTGGTATTTCATAGTTAGCACATTAGACCAACTATAATAGTCGATTCAGGATCAATATGTCAGATCATCCTTTCAATGTATTAGACACATCGACATAATAATATCAAAGGAATGGTGGATCAGACCAACTTTATTTATCGGATTGTGGTCAATGTACTAGGCCAATCTTTCAGTTGATCGATTATGCCAATGCTATCATACCGATGAGTCGGTGAGTCAGACCAACTTTATCTGTCAGATTGTGGTTAGCGTATTAGGCAAACATTTCAGTTGATCAGTTATGCCGATGCTATCATATCGATGAGTCGATGAGTCAGACCAACTTTATCTGTCAGATTGTGGTTAGCATATTAGGCCAACCTTTCAGTTGATTAGTTATGCCGATACTATCATACTGATGAGTCAGTGAGTCAGACTAACTCTATTTGTTGGATTGTGGTTAGCGTATTAGGCCAACCTTTCAATTTATAAGATACATCAACTTAATATTTTTTCTCGGATAGGAATAATGAAAAAGAAAAAGTCACTTTATTAATGATACATACGAAGATTTTCTACATTCCAGGGTCGAGTCATTTGATAGCCATCCAGGCTTTCAATTTGATAAGTCCCTGGTCACACAACTTCAGCGATGCGATAGGGACCTTCCCAATTTGGAACAAGTTTTCCCTGATCAGTTGGTCGGGATATCACCGTTTTGTGTAGGACAAGATCTCCAGGCCAAAAGACCTGGGCCTTAACTCTCGAATTAGAATATCGAGCAACCCTTTGTCTATATACCACCATTCTTAATTGTGCTTGTAACCTGGAGCTTTCAAGCAGATCTAGATCAGCTCTTCTTTGGTTAGCATTACTTGGCTCCTCAAGGCAGTCCATTCTTCTAGAATGGAGAATAATTTCTACAGGCACATGGCTTCACTTCCATAGGTGAGGTTGAATAGAGATTCCCCTATAGTGGATCGGGGAGTTATTCGATAAGCCCAAAGGATGGAGTTAAGTTCATCTGCCCAGAGTCCTTTAGTTTCATTCAATCAGGTCTTTAATCCATGAAGGATAGTCTGATTGGTTACCTTCGCCTCTCCGTTAGCTTGTCGATGTCCAACGGAGGTTAATTTATGAAGAATGTGGAATCGGACACAAAAATCATCAAATTTTTTATTGTCGAACTTCTCCCATTATCAGTAATGATAGCATGGAGGATCCCAAATCTATATATGATGGCATTTCTGATGAACGCCTCAACTTTACTTTCAGTGATTTGGGCTAAAGCCTCAGCTTCCATCCATTTGATAAAATAATTGATGGCTACGATAAAAAATTTCTATTGTTTAGAGGTTGGGAAAAAAGGACCAAGAATATCCATTCCCCACTGAGCAAACGACCATGGAGCAGTCAACTATGTTAAATGACTAGAAGGATGCCTTTGTATATTAGCATACTTTTGACAGGGATCACATTTTCTCACAAAATCTGCCACATCATTTTGTATAGTCGGCCAATAATATCCTTGTCTTATGATTGTATAGGCCAGTGATCTGCCTTCTAGATAGTCACCACATATACCTTCATGAACTTCTTTTAGAGCATACTCAGTATCCGAAGGGGATAAACATTTTAGTAGTGGCTTAGAGAATGATTTTTTGTACAATAAACCATCCAAGATGACGTATTGAGAAGAAATCCTATGAAGTTGCTTAGCTTCTGTATTATTTTCGGGTAAAATCCCTTCAGTTAAATATTTGATTATAGGACTCATCCAATTCGATTCTTGTCCTATCTGAAGGACTCCTCTATTATCCATAGAGATACTTAGAGCTTCCAAGTGTTCAACGAAAGTTTGACCCATTGAATCGGGTGTCGTGTGGCTAACCGAGATAATGAATCAGCTCGATAATTTACAGCTTTAGGGACATGATTGATGTCCCAGGAATCAAATAAGGTACTTAGTTCTTGAACTTTTTTCAAATACAGGGCCAAGGTCACATCACGAGCTTCAAAATCTCCTTTTACTTGATTTATGACTAACTAAGAATCGGACAATATTTTCAATCTTCAAACACCTAGCTCCTTTGCAATTCTCAGGCCGGCCAAAAGGGCCTCATATTTGGCTTGATTATTTGAAGTTCTAAAGGTAAATCGAAGAGCATATTTCATGATATTTCCACTAGGACTAGATAAAATCATGCCAGCTCCATAACCAGAAGAATTTGAAGCTCCAACTATGTGAAGAATCCAAGGGATATCATTCTTCTCTGCTTCAACTGATGCCTGGACATCGTCCTCATTGTCATTTCAAGTGCATTCGACTATGAAGTCAGCCAGCACCTAGGCTTTTATTGCTGAGCGAGGTTGATAAGCAATATCGAACTCACTCAACTTTATTGCCCACTTTGCCATTCGGCTGGAAGTATCGGGACATTGTAAAGTAGTCCTTAGAGGTTGATCAGTTAATACAATAATTGGATGAGACTAGAAGTAATGTCTGAGCCGCTTCGCTAATATTACCAAGGTGTAAATAATTTTTTAGAATTTTGGATACCTTACCTCAGCATCATGAAGAACTTTGATGATATAATAGATGGGCTTGTGTGATCCATCGGATCCTTTCCTTACTAACACTGAGCTGACCGCTTCATCGGATGTAGCCAAGTAGATACAAACTTTTCCCTTCTTCTAGTTTAGATAACAGGATCGGATTCATCAAATATTTTTTAAGCTCCTCAAATGCTTGCTGATAACTATCTAACCAATCAAAGTCTTTAGATTATCATAAGGCTTTAAAGAAAGGCAAGCACCATTCGATCGAATGAGATATAAATTGACTTAATGAAGCGATATGTCTAGTCAATTGTTGAATCCCCTTCTTATTAGCAGGATGCTTCATATCTAATATGGCTCGGATGTTTTCCAGATTAGCTTCAATCCCTCATTTCATAACCATGAAGACCAAAAACTTTCCAGAGGTTATGCCAAAGATGCACTTAGTAGGATTTAGTTTCATTTGATGTCTCCGAAGCATGTCAAAGGCTCTCTGTAGATCTTTGATATGATCATCGGCCGAGTACTCTTAACGATCATATCGTCTACATACACCTCCATAGTCTTACCAATCTGATCCTCAAAGATCTTGTTTACTAACCTCTGATACATGGCTCCAGCATTTTTGAGACCAAAAGGCATTACCCGGTAGTAGTATATCCCTCAATCCATAACAAAGGAGGTTTTTTCTTCATCTTTTGGACTCATTCGTATTTGGTTATACCCAGAAAAAGCATCCATAAAACTTAAGAGCTTATGTCCCGCAATAGCGTCAATAAGTTAATCGATTTTGGGAAAAGGAAAACTGTCTTTAGGACATGCTTTGTTAAGATCTATGTAATCAATACATATCCTCCACTTCCCATTGGATTTCTTTACCATCACTATATTGGCAAGCCAGTCAGAATAATGAACTTCTCTGATAAATCCGGTGTCATGTAACTTGGCTACTTCCTCATTGATAATTTTTTGCTTTTCTGGGGCAAAATTCTTTTTTTTCTGATGGACTGGCCGACTAACGGGTCCACCTTAAGTTTATGTGTGATTACTTCAGGGAGAATCCTTGACATATCATTGGCTATCCATGCAAATATATCGGCATTCTTTTGCAAGAAGTTGATCAATTCTTTTCTTTGATGTTCATCAAGTGAGCTCCCAATCTGAACAGTCTTAGTCAGATCATCTCTTACCAAAGGTGCAGGAATGGTTCTTTCTACTGGAGTTCCCATTTCTTCGATCTGATCATGAGGATCTATTTGTTCTGGAGTTAATCCACTAACAGTTATTGATTTTGAATCATCAAACATTGACGAGCCATCTGTTAATCTCCTCTTACTTCTCCGATCCCATTTTGGGTCGGGAATCGTACTTTCAAAGGATAAGTAGATACGATGGCTCAAAATTTATTCAGGATGGGCCATCCTAAGATGGCATTATACACAGAAGGCATTTGAACAACCATAAAGGTGATATGAAGGGTCTTTTATTTTGGGACTGTTCCGAGGGTCACAGGAAATACTATTTCTCCCTCTACTCCTACAAAGTTTTCACCAAATCTAGTTAGAGGCACACGAGTTCTTCATAACTTATCCCTAGGTAAGTTCATTTTGACAAAAGCATCATAAAGCAAAATCTTAGTGGAACTTTCATTATCAATCAAAATTTAGCATACATAGTAATTTGCAATTATTGTAGAAACCACAACAGGGTCATCATGCGGCATTTGAACTCCTTGTAGATCATTGTCAAAAAAGCTGATGCTTTTATGGTGTCTTTTTGAAATTCTATCATATTCATAAAGTGGTTTGTGGTGGAGCATCCCGACCATACCATCGATCGATTATTGATTGGGGAGCTCTGTGCCATCAGTGATCAACCTTAGGGCTGTCGGCCTTGGTGTCGTTACTTCAATCGGGCGATTTTGATTATGAACATATTTGTCCAAATAACCATGCTTGATCAGATCTTCAATCTCATCTTTTAATTGGATACACTCTTTAATAGTGTGTCCGTGATCGTGGTGAAAGCGACAGTACTTAGCTTTATTGTGCATGACAGCCGGAGCTCGCATTGGCCTTGGTCCCTGGAAATTTTTTTTTTTTCTATCTCCATAAGTATTTTTTCTCTTGGAAGAGTCAGGGGGTATAGGCATCATACTTGTTAACATAGCCTCTGCCGATTAAGTTCTTCGACTTTTGAACTTGCCGTTGAATTGATCGGTCTCCAAGAGATCGAAGCCCATAATTCTTGATATTCTTCTTGTTTGGCGCTGACTTTCTTTCCACTTGGCATGGGCTCAAGGCCTGTTCTTCAGCCTAAGCATATTTTGGGCATGGGCCAGTAGTTCAGAATAGCTGATTATAAATTTTTTATCTAAAGAGAACGTAAACTTGGAGGCTCGCAGCCCTTTTTTCATGGCTGACATCGCCATGTGCTTATTGAGTTTCGAAATCTCCAGTGTGGCAAAATTTAACCTAGCTACATAATCTCTTAAAGTCTCTCCTTCTTGTTGTTGAATAAAGAAAATACTATCTGAGTTTCTTGGCATCCTTCAACTTGTTCTGAAATGAGAGATAAACAACCTTTCTAACTGACTGAAAGAATGAACAATGTCTGGTTGGAGGCTAGAATACCACATCCTTTATACCTTTTTAAGAGTTGCTGGAATAGCAAGGTAGTGAAGCACATCCGACGCTCCTTGGATTAACATAAGGGCTTTAAAACTGCCTAGATGGTCGAGAGGATCAGCTAATCCGTCATATAGATCTACTTGAAAAATTTTAAAATGATGTGGAATCTTTTCTTCCATTATCTTCTTGGAGAAAGGAGGCTGGATATCACATATGGAGATCATATCTTTTGTCATCCTTTGTTCGCCAAGCCTGGCGACCTGTAATTCCAACTTTCGAAATTTCTTTGCAAAGTTATCATTTCTTCCAGCATCTGGAGTCCATTGAGCACTTTCCGTGGTTGAATCGCTAGAAGATATTGAATAAGATCGGGGGCGTTTCCCCTTATCCCCTCTTTCTGCATGATTATAGGATCAGTAATGTCGCTTCAAGGGAGAATGCCGCCTTAACAAATGCTGATAAGGAGAATGTCGACTTGGACCTGGGCGTCGACTCACATGAAGAGATGATTGCTGATTGCTCATTGGAGCAGCAAGTCATTGCTGCCCACTTACAACCATTTTCTGAAGATTTTGCACTTCGGTAGTGAGTACTTCCATTTTGTTCAAAAGAATCCCCAACTGTTCTTGATCTAGGTTTCCAGTAGGAACGATATCCACTCCATCCAGAACAGGATCATTCTCTTCAGGCGAATGATGAATATCCTCAGCAGGAAGATTTTGCACTCTACCTTTCACCATTTTTTTCTCTAGATTTTGAAAAACTCTTATGTCGAGTCCCTACCTGGTGTGCCAATCTGTTGTATCCAGATTGATGTGATGCCCAAGCTTTGACAAGATTGTTGATGATGACTTCGTCCTGTAGATCTAGCTCTTCTCCATTGATTGATGAATTCCCTCATCCACTTGATCGATCTCCTTCCAGTTGATGCAAAACTAAAATGCATGCATAATTATTTTTGTGTTTTTATAGGTTAAGTTATGTATCTAAATCTCGAAGATCAGACCAAGACCCTAAGTAGAGAGTTCTATGCAAAATAAGAAGCAACAGCATACAAAATAGAACCTTAAAAGTAATTAAAAAGAGGACCGCCGAGGCTGAAAAGTCTCGTTGAACTAGTTCACCTTCAATAATGCTACCGACAAGCAGAGGGGGTGTACCTGATAATGGTTGTAGTACCTGAAAAAGATCGTATACGAAGAGATCACTCTCGCTCCCAGATGCGGCCTAGATGATCAATCCGAAGACCCGCAGATTCATGGCTTTCAACCTGGTGATCCGATCGTTGCTCAGCTAGAGTCATTAGATTCGTAGAGTTCGAGGGACCTGTAAACAGCCTTTCAAGGGTTAGAGATTAATGAAGTGATGAAAAGATAAATGGAAGAACATCAATACAAAGGGATGATTGAGGTTGGGCGGCCAAGGCTTGGAGAAGATGCTTCTAGGTTTTGATGGCAGCTGGAGACTGGGCACAGGAGACAAGGAGGAAGGAGGGGCTCACATAGAATCCCCTTAGTACACAGCAAAAAGCACACGGTAGATGAGAAAACTCAATAATATTCATTCAAAAGTGTTTCATATAAGAGAGGAGGGCTTCTTTTATAAACTCATATGCTTGCCCCCCAAGTAAGGATAAAAAGGACTTTACATAGAAATTTGAATCCCACCCAAACCCTAGCTAGAATACATGGTAGGTCAAAGCCCTCTTTCCCTCAAACTCTCCTTCCCTCTCTTGCCTTGGTCGGCCAAGGGAGGTAACCCTAAGTGGCCGACCAAGCGATGGTGACCATAGGGTGGATGGCGCCATATGTTGCTTCACTTGGGCCTTGGGTGGCCCAGTAGGCTCCGATCTGTGGTCTAGGGTTCCAGGGCTGCATTCCAGGATTTCAGGGCCTTCACTCTTCTTGCTAGGTCTTCCATTTCTTCAAGCTGGGTTGATCTTTACTTGTACTGGCTTGGTCTTCACTTGTATTGAGTCTTCATTAGACTTGGACTAGGGTTTACAGGACTCAAACTAGCTCAACATGAGCTAACTTGATTGACTGATCCAAACCCTACTAGTATGAATCAAACTATGAATACATGACTCAAATGATGAAAAGAAAACTCAAATAGGCTAAGCTCTTATTACAAACTGGACAAAAATACTACTAAGTAATCCACAGAGGATTTAGAAGTCTCTATCTTATTCTGGTGCCTCTGGTGTCTGCACCAATTCTCCCGGGGTGGGAGGAACTTGACCCTGTCGAGTAGGGATCACACTGGCTCACATATCTCTCTAGAAGGTCTGGGTCAAGGTGCTGCAAGTCCTCTCAACAAATCCATGAATTGTCTAACCTTGGCCGGCCTTGCCATCGCACTGGTAGCGTTGATAGCCGCGGCTCTGGGTCATGATGGCTTGATTGTCCAGGATATGCTCAATCCGTTCTCCTCTCTCAGGCTAATTAATTGTTGGACACTCTGGGTTAAGGTCACTCACAATAGAAGGAGTAGGTCCAAAGGCCTTATTGGGTATCGCTACCAGTTCCCTATACTCAACCAGGTCTGTGATATTGAAGGTAGAACTAATGCCAAAATCTGGAGGCAAATCTAACAAAGGCATTTGGTCCAACCTTCTCTATCACTTTAAAAGGTCTGGCTTCACGAGCATGAATCTTCTTAACGGTCCTAGGTGGAAACTGCTCAGGCCTAAGCCTAATCATGACAGAATCCCCTACATCAAATTCCTTGGCCCTTCTTCGGGAATTAGCCAGTTTCTTATATGTTTCATTACTTAGGTTAATCTTTTGGCTAATGTCCTTATGCAAGTCTCTAATATGCTGTGCGAATGACTCTGTAGACTCTGAGACTCGTGCATGAACAGGTAAAGGAATCAGATCAATGGGGTGATTAGGCTTATACCCATGGGCTATCTCAAAAGGACTCTTGCTTGTGGTCCTATTTACTAAGCTATTATAGACGAACTCTACTCTAGGTAATAATAGGTCCCAACTTCCAATGTATTTACCTACTAGGCATCTAAGGAGGTTTCCTAGGCTACGGTTCACCACTTCAGTTTGGCCATCTGTTTGGGGTGGTAGGTTATAGAAAACTTAAGCTTGGTCCTTAACAGGTGCTATAGGGTTTTCCAGAAATAACTGGTGAACCTAACATCCCTATCTGATACGATGGTCTTGGGTAGGCCATAGAGTTTAACCACATTGTCTAAGAAAAGCTTGGCAACTCTAGACGCATCAAATGTCTGGGAACATTGGATGAAGTGAGCCAACTGATGCGGGATGACTCTAGATATGCAATAAAAGCAGTAAACTAATTTTTTTGTGATTTTTAGATTTAGGTTTGATGTCTAATTTCTCAAAGCAAAGTAAAAAACTAGCAGGTATTCAGCAATTCTAAGAATCAACTTGTCACAGGCTGAATCATGCAAGATAACTAAAAGACAGGACTAGAAAATTGAGAAATTCCTAGCTTAGGATAGTTAACTTCAAGCAAATCAAATAATAAGAGAATGGAAGGTTTCATACCAGTCAGAGATGATAAAATCAATAGCAGAAGAGATCACTAACAACTCTGATCGGAGCTTGGAAGAAGAAGCCTTGTTTTCCTTGAATCCGATGGCTGATCGGGTTATCTGGGCAGCAATGAAGGCCTCCTCAGGGGAGGGGAAGCACCTCGGGGATCCTATAAGCATCAAAGGTTAATCAAAACAACAAATAAAAATTAGAAAAGGAACTAGGTTTGAAGCGATTCAGGATTAGGGCTAAAAGTTGGCAAACGGGGAAGAAGGAGCTCTTGGGCTTGCATGGAAACAAGGACTCCTGTTCCTTGGGCATGGCTGATCTCCAAGGATGCCAAGGGATGCTAGGGCAGTGGGTTTTCAATCCGGGAACACAAGGAGAGCACTCAAAGAGAACCAAAACTCAAAGTCAAGATAATTCCATAAAATTTTAGCAAGGTTTATTCATAAGAAAAAGATGCTTACAAGAGGGGGAGGGGTAAGGTATTTATAGAGTTCCCATGCCCTCACTAACCATGGTTACACTTGGGTTACAAGTCCTCTTCCCAATTGGAATACAAATCCTTTCCTAGCTAGGTTAGAATTACAAAGTTTAAAAGGATTAGAAATCCCAACTAGGTTAGGAATAAACTTGGTCTTCTCCTTCTTCTCTTCAACTTGGACTTGGTCAAACCTCTTTGAACATGGTCAACACTTCAAGGATGCCTAGGGGGGCGTGTTGGGCCTCTAGGAGCAGCAAGGGGCCGGCCCAAAGGGGCTTGGGTGCATGGGTTTAGGCCTCTGGAAGCTGGGGTGTCCTGGTAGCCTAGTAGCAGGAATATTCCCTAGAATCTTGCTTCTTAAGGGCTTGGGATTGGCACTTGGGCTTAATTTCTTTGGGCTGGGATGTAGGTGGACCTCTGGAATCATGGATGCCCTAGTTTAGGAATAAGCTCTGTTGTCTGGGGAGGAATCTGGGCATTTAGAGGATATTTGGAAAGAATCAGGATTTCTGGAAGCATCTTGGATCCTAGGTTGTCACACAAAATCCAATGGGCTGATGTAGCGGCCTCTGACTTTTGGATGTGGCCTGGTGGAACTCCAAAATAGGGTGACCTCCTCTCTTGTATAAAAATCGGGCTCATACTGGACTCATAATTGATGTACATGACTCAAAATACTGACTAGATTGAGGGTTGAGACAAATCAACTAACCTCAACTTATTACAGGACTCAATTCTAGTTGATTACAAAATTTGACACATGGCTAGGTAAATCAAATAGGGCCCAGTAATCTGTGTTTGATCCTGGTACCCCCACCAATTCTCCCGGGGTGAGAGGAACTCGATCTTGTCGAGTGTGGGATAACTTGGCTCTCATAGTGCTCGAGTAGGTCTAGGTTGAGGCACTGTAGATCCTCACAGGTGATCCACGAGTCCTCAGATTCTGGCCGACCTTGCAACCAGACCAAATACCTTTGATAGCCTCTATTCCGGGTACATATGGCTTGATCGTCCAGGATTCTCTCGATCTTTTCCTCGCTATTTGGTCAATTGGTTAGTGGACACGCTAGGACAGGCTTACTCTCAAGGGAAGGGATAGGTCCAAAAGGATCGCTGGGAATCACTGCTGGCTCCTAATACTCTACAAGATCTAAGACGTTGAAGGTGGAACTAATGCCTAAGTCAGGTGGTAACTCAAGTACATAGGCATTGGGTCCAACTCTCTTGATTATCTTAAATGGGCTAGCTCTGCGAGCATGAAGTTTCTTTACTATCCCTGGAGGGAATCGTTCAGGCCTAAGCCTGATCATCACAAAATCCCCTACAGAAAATTCTTTAGCTCTTTTTCGAGAATTAGCCAAGTTCTTATATAGTTCATTACTTAGGTTTATCTTTTGGCTAATTTCTTTATGCAGTTCTCTAACATGCTGTGTAAAAGACTCAGCTGACTCAGAAAGCATGTGAGGGTTAGGGGATCAAATCAAGAGGTTTATTGGGTTTGTATCCATGCACAACCTCAAAAGGACTCTTCCCTATGGACCTATTAATAGAACTATTATAAGCAAATTCTGCTCCGGGTAACAATAGGTCCTAATTTCTTATGTGTTCACCTAGAGTTATCTAAGAAGGTTTCCTAAGCTTCTGTTCACTACCTCGGTTTGGCCATCAGTCTGTGGATGGTATGCTGTAGAAAATTTAATTTGGTTCCTAATAGGTGCCAAAGGGTCTTCCAAAAGTAACTAGTAAAGTGGGCATCCCTATCTGATACTATTGTTTTAGGCAATCCATGTAATCTAACCACCTGGTCAAGGAAAAGATGGGCTACTCTGAATGCGTCAAAGGTTTGAGAGCAGAGTATAAAATGGGCCATTTTAGAAAACCTATCGACCACTACAAATATTGAATCATGTTTCCTGAGGGTCTTAGGTAGGCCTAAAACAAAGTCCATGCTTAAGTCCTGCCATTGACGGTCTGGTATGGTTTGGATTGGGTTTAGGTCGACTTAGGTTTGGGTTTGGCAGACTTTGGTTAAGGTTGGGGCGAGTCTGGTTGTAGCTGGGTTGGTTTGGATAGAACTTGTTTTGGTTGGACCTAAAGTTAGGAGTGTTGGACCTAAAGGGCTCAGGTTTCCTAACTACAGGTGCTTTCTGGAACCTTTCAAAGTTTTCAGCTACACGATAGGCATGGGCCATGCTATCAACATCCCTAAGGTACAACTCCTTTTGGATCTCCTCTCTGAGACCATTCCTAAACCTAGAGAGGATAACTAACTCATGTTCATCTATGCCGCATCTTAGGGTGCACTCATCAAACTGGGCTATGTATTCACTCACAAATTTGGTCCTTTATTCTAATTTCTGCTATTGATCTAAGAGACACTGCTGATAATATGGGGGAACATACTTAGCCCTAAGTTTTAATTTCATGGCTTCCCAGGTGGTAATGGGTAGGTTGCCTATCTGATTATTGAGTCTTTCTACTTGGTCCCAATACAATATAGCTTGATCAGTTAGCCTAAGCTGGACAAATTGATACTTTTTCTCATCCTTCAAGGCATAACATTTGAAGTACCTATCCATACCTTCCTCCCAATCTATATAGACTTTTGGATCTAGGGTGCCATTGAAGGTAGGTGCATCTATCTTAATGCTCCTAAGAAGCCTATCATCTTGATTTTGGTCCTCATGATTGGGTCTCCTATGGTTGGGGTCATGATATTGATCCTGGTGTTGGTTTCCCCTATGGTTAGGCTCCCTAAATTGATCCTGGTTCTGGGGTCTCCTAGGGTTGTGTTCTACATAGGGTTCATGGGTTTGGACTCTTCTAGAGTTGTAAGGGATAGAATGGATGGAATCTAGGTCTGGTTCAGTGTTAGACTCTTGGGTTTTCTCTACATTCTCCAGTCGGTTCTCAACTTGGTTAAGCTTATTGGTTAATTGGTTGATCCTAGTGGTTGCTTGGTCAAATTGTTGGTCCACTTGGTTGAATCTTTGGTTCATTTGGTCTAGCTTAGTATCGGATTGGTCAAACCTATGGTCTATTTGGGCTAACTGATTTTGGGTCTGGGCTAACTGATTTTTGGTTTGGGTGTTGGACTAGTTTATTTGGGTAAGCTGGGCTTGGGTTTGAGCATTCATTTGGGCAAGTTGAGCTAGGATGGTCTCCAAAGTGAGTTCCATGGTTGGGCTGGGCTGAGATTTGGACTTTTGATATTGGGTTCCTAATCTAGTGGTCATGCAACAAATCAATCAATCAAAATGAAATGATGCAACCAAGCATGCAAAAGAGAAAGAAAAGGCTAGTATAATCTAGGGTTTCCTAGACCTAGAGCCAGAAACTGGGTGGGTCAGCTCAACTTACACCAACCCAATAGCTAATCCTTCCATTGGCCAGGTAGGGGGTGGGAGTGTGGGAGGCCCCCCTGCTTTCACAGGGACCCAATTAAAAACCACAGCACCACTTAAGTCGTTTGACTCTGGACCCCCAGCCTTAGACACTAGTTTCAGTAATAGCTAAAAGGTTAAATGCACTAGTTGGCCCACACAGCTCAGACCCGACTTGTTGATGTCTCCTAGCCCACTAGGACAAATTAGGTCTAATTGATTTTAATTAGGCTTGGGTTAGTATGATGATGGTGGTTTTGGGCCTAAGACAGGTGATGAAATCCTGCCCTGATCTGAGATTTTAGTTGCCCTTAAGATTTGGTTAAAATGATGGCAACCAATGGCCTTAATGCAAGCTAAAACAAACAAAAAATAAAATATTTTTTTGATGATTTATGATGTGTCAAGCTAGGTTTAAGTTAACTGGGGTTATCAAACAAAGTTTGGCTTGGGATTGGGGGTTTGGTAGTTGATTAGGTTAGGTTGAGTCAAGATGCAGAATGTAGCAGAAATTAGTGAATTAGAGTTTCAGTTATTGCAGAGTTTGATGCAGATCCTGATGCATAAAAAATTCAAAAAAAATCTGGAACAGAGGATTGACGGTGATGATGAAGCCTACCAAATTTCATGCTGGAAAAAATTCAGATGATAATGCAAACCTAGGGTTTTCTGGACTGCAACAGAAATTATCAGGATTCTGTTAGGGAGAAGGCCTCCTCAGGAGAGGGGAAGCACCTAGGGGATCCTGCAAGCATCAAAGGTTAATCAAAACAGTAAATAAAAATTAGAAAATGAACTAGATTTGAAGCGATTCAGGATTAGGGCTAAAAGCTGGCAATCGGGGAAGAAGGAGCTCTTGGGCTTGGACGGCAGTAAGGACTCCTGTTCCTTGGGTGTGGCTGATCTCCAGGGATTTCAAGGGATGCTAGGGCAGTGGGGTTTCAATCCGGGAACACAAGGAGAGCACTCAAAGAGAGAACCAAAACTCAAACTCAAGACAATTTCATAAAATTTCAGCAAGGTTTATTCATAAGAAAAAGATGCTTACAAGAGGGGGAGGGGTGAGGTATTTATAGAGTTCCCATGCCCTCACTAACCATGGTTACACTTGGGTTACAAGTCCTCTTCCTAATTGGAATACAAGTCCTTTCCTAGCTAGGTTAGAATTACAAAGTTTAAAAGGATTAGAAATCCCAACTAGCTTAGGAATAAACTTGGTCTTCTCCTTCTTCTCTTCAACTTGGACTTGGTCAAACCTCTTTGGACATGGTCAATACTTCAAAGATGCCTAGGGGGGTGTGTTGGGCCTCTAGGAGCAGCAAGGGGCCGACCCAAAGGGGCTTGGGTGCATGGGTTTGGGCCTCTGGAAGCTGGGGTGTCCTAGTAGCCTGGTAGCAGAAATATTCCCTAGAATCTTGCTTCTTAAGGGCTTGGGCTTGGCACCTGGGCTTGATTTCTTTGAGATAGGATGCAGGTGGACCTCTGGAATCATGGATGCCCTAGTTTAGGAATAAGCTCTGGCATCTGGGGAGGAATCAGGGCATCTGGAGGACATCTGGAAAGAATCAGGATTTCTGGAAGCATCTTGGATCCTGGGTTGTCACACAAAATCCAATGGGCTGATGTAGCGGCCTTTGACTCTTGGATGTGGCCTCGTGGAACTCTAAAATAGGATGACCTCCTCTCTTGTATAAAAATCGAGCTCATACTGGACTCATAATTGATGTACATGACACAAAATACTGACTAGGTTGAGGGTTGAGACAAATTAACTAACCTCAACTTATTACAGGACTCAATTCTAGTTGATTACAAAATTTGACACATGGGAATCAGGGTTTCTGGAAGCATCTTGGATCCTGGGTTGTCACACAAAATTCAATGGGCTGATGTAGCGGCCTCTGACTCTTGGATATGGCCTGGTGGAACTCCAAAATAGGGTGACCTCCTCTCTTGTATAAAAATCGAGCTCATACTGGACTCATATTTGATCTGCATGACTCAAAATACTGACTAGGTTGAGGGTTGAGACAAATCAACTAACCTCAACTTATTACAGGACTCAATTCTAGTTGATTACAAAATTTGACACATGGCTAGGTAAACCAAATAGGGCCCAGTAATCTGTGTCTGATCCTGGTGCCCCCACCACCATCTTAGAGAACTTATCGACCACTACAAAGATAGAATCGTGTCTTTTCTGGTTCTTAGGTAATCATAACACGAAGTCCATACTAAGATCCTGCCAGGGCTGATCAGGCACTGGTAAAGGTGTGTAGAGACCAGTGTTTTGCTTCTGCTATTTTGCGACAGCACAAGTTCTACACCTGGTTACAATCTGAGCAACATGCCTTTTCAAACTTGGCTAATAAAATTGGTCTTCTATCGCTAAGATGGTCTTATTTCTATAAAAGTGACCAACTAATCCTCCAGCATGGGTCTCCCAAATCAGAAATTCTCTAAGAAAAGTTCTAGGATACAGAGTCTATTATTTTGGAATAGGTAGCTATCCTGAATGGTATACTCACTATGGGTACCGGATGGTCCTAGCCTAAGGGTCTAGAAAATGTCACCAAAGTCTAGGCAGGCTTCATACTCTTCCTTTAATATATTAAATCCTATGACTTGGGTGCGCTGACTGAACCTAAAAGCAAAGACTTACGGCTAAGGGCATCTGCTACCTTATTATATGTTCTGGCACGGTGTTTCAGGATAAAGGTGTATGCTTGAATGTACTCGATCCATTTACCATGCCTCGAGTTGAGTTTTTTTTGGAAGTTCAGGAACCAGAGTGCCTTATGGTCAGAAAATAAGACAAATTCCTGCGATGATAAGTAATGTCTCCAATATCTAAGGGCCTGGACTACCGCATAAAATTTATTATCATAAGTAGAGTACTTAAGTTTAGCCTCATTCAGCTTCTCACTAAATAAGGCTATAGGATGGTTTTCTTGACTCAGTACCCCACCTATTCCTACTCCCGAGGCATCGCAAGCGACCTCAAACACCTTAGAGAAATCAGGTAATCTAAGGATGGGTGCATAGGTCATCTTATCCTTAAATTCTAGGAAGGCCTTATCAGCTGCTTTGGTCCATTCAAATGTACCTTTCCTAATGCAATCGATTATTAGTGCGACGATAGTACTAAAACCTCTAATAAATCTTCTGTAAAAAGTTGCTAGGCCATGGAAACTACGCACATCGTGGACACTATAGGGTACAGGCCACTCGACAATTGCCCTAACCTTTTTAGGATCTGCAGAAACTCCCTCAGGGGTGACAACAAAGCCTAGGAAGATAACCCTATGTGTCATGAACTCACATTTCTTGATGTTGGCATAGAGGCTATTCTTCCTAAGGGTCTGGCATACTAACCTAAGGTGACTAAGGTGGTCCTTTTTAGTCCTGCTATAAATCAAGATATCATCAAAATAGACCACAACAAATTTTTCAGTATATTCTCTCAGGACTTGGGTCATAATCCTCATAAATGTACTTGGTACATTTGAATGGCCAAAAGGCATCACAACCCACTCAAATAGGCCATCCTTAGTCTTGAATGCAATCTTCCACTCATCCTCATGTCTAATTCTAACCTGATGATAGCCGCTCTTAAGGTCTATCTTTGAGAAAACTTTAGCACCAGCCATCATATCTAGCTTATCGTCCAATCGGGGGATGGGAAACCTATACTTCACAGTTATCTTGTTGATGGCTCTACTGTCTATGCACATCCTCCAGGTACCATCTTTCTTAGAGGTCAGTAGAGCAGGGACTGCACAAGGACTCAAGCTCTCCCTAATGAAACCCTTCCTAGGTAACTCTCCCACTTGTTTTTGTAATTCTTGATGCCTATTGGGATTCATTCTATAGTGAGGAAGGTTAGGTAAAGTGTCTCCTGGGACCAGGTCTATGGCATGTTGGATGTCTCTAAGGGATGGCAATTGATCAGGTAAATCATTAGGGAAGACATCCTCAAATTTTTTAAGAGCCTCAACAATTTCTGGTGGGTTTTCCTTTTGGGTCGACTCATGAATTTCTTAAGTAGTCAAGATCTAAATAGGGTTACCCTCAGCAATCTCTTTCTCTAACTCCTTAGCCTTAATTAGATTAACTCCTGGTTTCTTGTCTTTAAGGCTACTAGAACCTCTTTTAACTGGATCTCTAGGTGGAGTTGGGTAGATAACAAACTTATTCCCATGGTGGCTAAAGGCACAGACATTGGTTTGAGCAAATAGGGTTGCATCATGATCATAAAGCCATGGTCGACCTAAAATGATATAACTTACTTCCACGGGAATGACATCACACCAAATCTTTTCCTCATGTTTGTAGTTTAACTAAGATTTGGCACCTAGACTTGATCTGGATGGAGATGGAATTTACCCAGGAAACCTTGCAGCGGCTAGGATGGGGAACTGTGGTCAACCCTAAAGATTTGATTGTACTGGCAGAAACTGCATTGACATAACTCCCACTGTCTATGATGATCTTAAGCACCTTACCCCCTATCTTAATAAAGGTTTGTAGGATGTTAATCCAACGCCAATCTTCCTTCACTTGGGTTTGGGTCAAGATGCACCTAACCACTCCTAATAAGTTCTCAGACTTAGGTATCTCTTCCTCTCCATCATACTCATCCAACAACTGATCATTAGCCTCATAGATTTCTCCCTCAGGTTTAGCTATGGGTTCAGGCTTCTCGTCCTCTAGCTCACCTAAGTGTAGGGCACTAACTAGGAAAGTGGCCTGGTTTTCCGACATTTAAAACAGGTCTTTTGGGGATTGGGACTCCTGTGGACCTCTACATATTTACCTCTATCATCTCTATGGGTCAAAGGAGTACTAGGCCGGGGTCGACTCGGGTCAGGGTGACTCGGATTGGGTTGACTCGGGCTAGGTCGGCTAGGGCTGGGTCGGCTCTGGTGGGACTGGCTAGCTCCTGGGTACTGACTAGGGTATCTAGTGAGCTCGGGTCTACGGTAGATGGGCCCTCTCTGAAAATGCTCATAATCCCTAGCAATCTGGTAGGCATGGTCCAGGTCACTAACCTCTCTCATGTAGAGCTCCCTCTTAAGATCATCTCTAAGGCCAGCCCTAAACCTAAACAGGACAACATCCTCATCCTCATCTAAGTCACATCGCATAGAATACTCATCAAATTTCTTAATATACTCATCTACACTCTTGCTACCTTGATTCAATCTTTGCCATTGATCCAACAAACTATGATGATATGTGGTTGGAACATATTTCCCTCTAAGCTTAGCCTTTATGGCCCTCCAGGTGACTATGGATTCATGATCTCCTAGTCTAAGTGCTCTCTCAACATTAGCCCAATATAACCTAGCCTGGCGGACCAACTTAAGCTTGAAAAACCTAAACTTATGCTCCTCGGACATATCGTACCACTCAAAATACTGGTCAACTTCTCTCTCCCAATCTATATAAACCTTTGGGTCAAAACAACCATCAAAAGTGGGTGCATCAAGTTTAATGTTTCTATAGGCTCTATCTTCCTGGTCTATAAAATCCTGATTGGATCTTCTTGGACGAACCTCTTGGATTGGGTCATGACGATGGGCTCTCCTAGGTTCAACCTCAAAGTAGGGATCAGGGTTTGGGGTCTTTCTAGGGTCAGCCTCATAGTAAGGATCACGGCGAGGGGTTATCCTAGGATGGGGAGGTGACTCAAGACCTATTTCAGAATGGGACCTACGTGTCTCTTCTAGGGTTTCTAGCCTATGCTCCATCTGGTCAAACCTCTGATTCACTTGGGTGAAGGATTGGGCTAGCTGCTTAGTAAGGGCTTTAATCTGGGCTTCAAGATTGTCCATGGTTCAGCTAGTTATGGGGGTTGTGGATGATATGAAGCTCCTGATCTAATGCACATGCAAGAATCAAACCAGTCAACTACAGGTACCTAGACCTAGAGCCCAATCAGAATGAGTTGACTCAACTTATACACAACTCAACTCCTAGTCCTTCAACTGGCCAGGTAAGAGGTGGGATGGTGGGAGGCCCTCTACTCTCGCAGGGACACAATTAAGGAACCACCGATTCACTTAGATCATTTGACACTGTAGCTCTAGCCTAGACACCTGCATCCAGTAATAGGAGATTAATTGGGTGCACTAGTCTTCCCACAAAGGCTGGACCCGACCGATTGGTGTCCCTAGCCCACTATGACAAATTAAGTCTAATTAATTTTAAATTAGGCTTAGGGCTGAATGCAAGGGATGTGGTTTTGGGCTAAGGAGAGGTTATCAACTCCTCCCTTCATCTGACATATTGAAAGTACCCTTAAAGTATTTTTTTGCAATGATGGCAGGCAGATGAAAATACAGATAAGGGTTTAAGTATTTTTGGTGTTTTATAAGTATATGTAATTTTTTTTTTATTTTGGTATTTTTTAATAGAAATAAAATTTGTAAATAATGGCCTAATATGCAGAAAACATGCCAAAAATTTAAGATATGCAAAAATTATACTACAAGAACCCTAAACTTGTTGAAATTAGCTTTGCTGCCAAAAATAGGACAGAATTATTCTCAAACAGTATTCCGGATGGAAGAAAATTCACAGATCAAAATAATTCCTAAAAAAATTTTAAAAATTAAATTCAGTTATAAGGAATTCATAAAATAAAAATCAGATTTTTTTAAGTTCTCTATTGGTATAAATAATTAAAATAGTAGGCTATGTATTGAGAAGGCTGAGATGCAAACTTACCCTAATGAACTCTTTGATTTCTTCTTCAGGGTTCAAATCATAGCGGCACCCCTACATGCCATAGGAGATCTCGTAGATTGGGAAGAGAGGGTCGTGTAGCCCTACTTATCTCCTATGACCAAATGCCATGGTGAAGCACCCGATCCGAATATGCAAAGAGAACTGAGCCCAAACATGCTCTAATACCAAATGATGCGGAACTAAAATGCATGCATAATTATTTTTGTATTTTTATAGGTTAAGTTATGTATCTAAATTCCAAAGATCAGACCAAGAACCTAAGTAGAGAGTCCTATGCAAAATAAGAAGCAACAACATGCAAAATAGAACCTTAAAAGTAATAGAAAAGAAGACCGTCGAGGCAGAGAAGTCTCGGTTAGGCTAGTTCCCCTTCAATAATGCTACCGGCAAGTAGAGGGGGTGTACCTGATAATGGTTGTAGTGCCTGAAAAAGATCGTATGTGAAGGGATCGCTCTCACTCCCAGATGCGACCTGGATGATCAAGCCGAAGACCCACAGATTCTCAGCTTTCAACCCGGTGATCCGATCGTTGCCTGGCTGGAGTTGTTGGATTCATAGAGTTCGAGGGACCTGCAAATAGCCTTTCAAGGGTTAGAGATTGATGAAGGGATGAAGAAATAAATGGAAGAACAACAAGAGAAAGGGATGATTGAGTTTGGGCAGCCAAGGCATAGAGAAGATGCTTCTAAGGTTTGATGGTGGCTTGAGACTGGGCACAGAAGCAAGGAGGAAGAAGGGGCTCACACAAAATCCCCTTAGCACATAGCAAAAAGCACACAGTAGATGAGAAAACTCAATAATATACATTCAAAAGTGTTTCATACAAGAGAAGAGGGCTTCTTTTATAAACTCATATGCTTGCCCCCCAAGTAAGGATAAAAACGACTTTACATAGGAATTTGAATCCCACCCAAACCCTAGCTAGAATACATGGTAGGTCAAAGCCCTCTTTCCCTCAAACTCTCCTTCCCTTTCTTGCCTTGGTAGGCCAAGGGAGGTAACCCTAAGTGGCCTGGATGGTGCCATATGTTGCTTCACTTGGGCCTTGGGTGGCCCAGTAGGCTCCGATCTGTGGTCCAGGGTTCCAGGGCTGCATTCCAGGATTTCAGGGCCTTCACTCTTCTTGCTGGGTCTTTCATGTCTTCAAGTTGGGTTGATCTTCACTTGTACTAGCTTGGTCTTCACTTGTATTGAGTCTTCATTGGACTTAGACTAGGGTTTACAGGTTTTGGACTAGCTCAACATGAGCTAACTTGATTGACTAATCCAAACCCTACTGGTATGAATCAAACTCTGAATACATGACTCAAATGATGAAAAGAAAACTCAAATAGGCTAAGCCCTTATTACAAACTGGACTCAAACACTACTAAGTAGTCCATAGAGGGTTTAGAAGCCTCTGTCTTATTATGGTAGTTGATCCCTTGAGTGATTTTGATGATAACAAAGCATTGGAGCATGCACATATATTACTAACTACTCTCAAGTGTTTCACAAGTTTTGTAGGATGATTCTTATTGATTATCAATTGCTCCTACTTTATTCTGTTGAGCGTGTTAAGTAATGTTGTATGAGTGATATGTAAAGAAGAACCCAAACAAAAAGTTAAGAAAGATCATAAAATGGGTTACTTCTATGAGTGTTGTGCTCTAAGTTCCATGTGAGTTGGTGTGTATCATATGTTAAGAGAGTTCTGGTGAGAGTGTTCTTAAGTTTAAATTATAAAATTTCTGATGAAGTCACTCAAGCCGACCCAACTAGATGGACTCTATCTCTTGGCGCGCACTGAGGATTCTGGCATGCAGCAATCCAAGCTGACTCAAGGGAATCCGAGCCGACTCAAGTAAATCCAAGCCGACTCGTCCAAAGTCTATTTATGAAGTTGTCTGAGAATAAGCCAAGCGAGTCGACCCCAACAAGAATGAGCTGACTTTGCCAGAATAAAACTTTGAAGACCTAAGAAAGCAAGCCAACCCAAACTACAATGAGCCGACTCCTCTAGAGTGAAGATTTTGATGGGGACATCGACCCGCTCGAATCTCGGAGCAGCACGGATCCCGGAGTGGCACGGATCTTGTAGCATTTCTAGAATAAATTTATTTAGGATTTATCTTTTGTTTGAAATTTGAATTAGGATTTGGTTGGTTAGGATTGAGATATGGATAGGCTTATCTTATCCTATCTTATATTTGAATTTGAGTCATCCCTATCTTTTTATCTTGTATTCAAATTCAAACGAGGATTGGACAGGTCTATAAATACCACCCTCAGTCCTTTGTAAAAAGATAGTTTTGGAGAAAAAAATTTGAGTTTTTAGAAGAGTGATTCTTCTTCCGTTCGCCTTCGGGAATGGGCGTGAGGCCCTAGTTATCCCCCTTCCCACTCCATTTTCTTTATCCCCTCATGACCTTTGAGATTCATCCTAGCACCTCCAAGTATCGAGGAGGGTGTAATGCCCTAGAGGTGAGAGGTCTCTTCGCTAGGGTGAGTCCCAAAGTCTATGAGATTCAAATCCCTGTCTTCCATCCCCACTATTCCTTCACCATCCCTAAAAAAAAAATTCAAAAAAAAAAAATGGTACCCTAATCTAGATGACTTCTAGGCTCACCAACGATTCTACGCATGTGTCCCCCATCATTTTTGGTATCAGAGCCCGATTGATTAGAGTATCGTCATCTCCCCCAACTCATCTCACTTTTTTTTTTTCCAAATCTTTCTCTCCATTTTTTCTTCCTCGTCTATTCTTCTCCCTGTTCCATGAATTTCCTTCTTCCCTCCCCGAATCACCCAACTGGAGAGCCCTAGAACAACGTCCCCCCGACTTGCCCCTTAAGGCCTCCCGCACCCTCCCTGCCAAACGTTAGTCCATCGAGAACTCGGACTCAGTCCTCCACTTCCACAAGGAGATCAGTCCTCCCTCCCGTCGTCGACGATGGCACCATCACCATCGTCGTCCTCGCCGGCTCGCTCCTCCAGCACTCCCTCTTTCTCCTCTCCACCAGAATCCACCCAACCGCTTCCCCTCTGCCCACACCGCCATTGCCGACCTCCTCTCTTGGATCAGCAGATCTCTCCATCTCAGCCACCCGTTGTCCTCGGCATCGTCCTTCGCCAGCAACAGTGGGCTCCTCTTCCACCTCCTGCCTCAACTACATCACCCCTTCTTTATGATCTCCCCCGTACAAACTGTAGCCCTAAAACTTGTCCCATTGGTTCTCAATCGTGAAGCCATGTCTGCGAAAGAGACCGCACCGATGGTGGTGGAAGAGCAAGTCCAGGATCCGGCACCGACGGAGGCTGCAGCGGAGGATACCGAGGCTAAGGACATGGCCAAGCTGAAGAAAGCCAAGGAAACCAAGGCCAAAAAGCCCTCCACTCCAAAAAAGCCCCGATCTCCTCCTACCCATCTGCCTTACATCGAGATGATCAGACAGGCAATCACTTCCACATCGGCTCATAGATCCCATCTACTGCCACTGCCTCCTACCGGACCTGCCTTCCTCCGACGAATCAATTCCCTCCGAGCCCCTGGCAGTTGCCCTCTCTCCCCATCCAAGACATCTCCCCTGTTTCCATCCATGGAAAAGAGGCCATTCCAGCGGTAGCAAGCCCCTCTTCCACTTCCACGTCTACGTCGGCTCCACCATCGGCCACCAGATCTAGGCCATCAACAACCACCTCCTGGCTACTCAAGCCATCGATCGCCCGATCATCAGCGATCCACAACCGCCAGTCTCCAGTTCCCCTCCAGTCCACTGCCATCATCCCTGGCCATATAGATCCTCCCTCCGCAGCCATCATCATTTCCCGTGCCATCACTGGAGTCATTGCTTCCCTCGTCGCCAAGTGCCAGCCCACTCGCCATCACTCTTCCACCCCACCGAACCCCTTCCTCCTCTCCAAGCATCAGTGCCAACCCATCCATGTCGATGCCCCCGTGCCACCAGCCATCGATCGTGCTGCCCTTCCCTGGCGACGGAACTTTCGAGGACACCAGTGAAGTCCACCGGATTTCTTCACCTGAAGCCAGTCCCTGTTCCACCTTGCATCGGGCCAGGAGAAGGAAGTCCCCGCATAAACATGAAAGCATTGCCCGGTTCCTATTGCTGACTTCAAGACCAGCACTGTTCAAGATTGCATGGATCTCAAAGCAATCCTAGGATGATGAAGTATAGATCTCAGAGCAGAGCTGATATTAAAAAAAATATTATCTCAAGGTTATCAATTTGGAGTCCAAAAAAATAATATGAAGCTGAAGACAGAAGACTTGACGCCTGACTCAACGGAGTCGAGTTTTCCCCACCTCAGGAAAATGATGGGGACATCGACCCACTCAAATCTCGGAGCAGCACGGATCCCAAAGTGGCACGGATCTTGGAGCATTTCCAGAATAAATTTATTTAGGATTTATCTTTTGTTTGAAATTTGAATTATGATTTGGTTGGTTAGGATTGAGATATGGATAGGCTTATCTTATCTTATCTTGTATTTGAATTTGAGTCATCCCTATCTTTTTATCCTGTATTCAAATTCAAATGAGGGTTGCACAGGTCTATAAATACCACCCTCAGTCCTTTGTAAAAAGATGATTTTGGAAAAAAAAAATTGAGTTTTTAGAAGAGTGATTCTTCTTGCTTTCGCCTTCGGGCATGGGCATGAGGCCCTAGTTATCCTCCTTCCCACTCCATTTTCTTTATCCCCTCATGACCTTTGAGATTCATTCTAGCACCTCCAAGCATCGAGGAGGGTGTAATGCCTTAGAGGTGAGAGGTCTCTTCGCTAGGGTGAGTCCCAAAGTCCATGAGATTCAAATCCCTATCTTCTATCCCCACTATTCCTTCGCCATCCCTAAAAAAAAAAATTCAAAAAAAATGGTACGCTAATCTAGGTGACTTCTAGGGTCACCAAAGATTCTATGCATGTGTCCCCCATCAGATTTCTGATTCTGAGATGGAGAGTTGACCCAAGCAAAAGCGAGCCGACTCCTCGAGTTCAATAATTTCAATGATGGAAGTTCGAGCTAACCCGAATGATCTTGAGCTGACTCATCTAGAGTGAGGTTTCTACACCCTGTGACAAAGAGCCGACCCTGCTGAAGAAATGGTGACTCGACCATACGACTCGATGGATCCGAGCTGACTCAAAGTACGAGCCGACTCGAGTATCATTTCCGGGTACACAACGGCTAGTTCCAGAATTCTTTTTTGAATGCAAAAGTGCTCCAACGGATAGTTTTCAAATCCCAACAAACTTGTTAACCTCTGGAATGATTTTGATGATCATAAAATATTGGAGTATGTATATGTTACTAATTCTTTCAATTACTTAAAAGTTTTTGCAAGAAATTGGTTACCTTTAGTTTAAATTAGTTTTCAAATTGATTGAGAGGTAATTCAATTGTTTATAGACTCTTGTGAACTTTGAATTGTAAAAGCCCTAATTTTTTCAACTTTGTAATCTTGTTAATGGGCTGTAAAATTGTAAAATTGAGAGTATGTTGATTATCTCTTGTTTGATTCAACTGTTGAAGATTTTTTGGAGAAGTTTGAAGCATGAAATGAAGTATTGGCAAGAGCTGACTCATGGATCAAGAGCCGACTCCTTGTGGCACGACACGAAGAAATTTCAAAGTTTCAGTATCTCGAGCCGACTCGTGTCCCAAGAGCCGACTCGTGGAAGAATACTTGTTTCTGAAGTCTGAGATCTTGAGCTGACTTGAGCTTCAAGAGCCGACTCATCTAGAGTTATGATTTTTGGTGAATGAGACTTTGAGCCAACTTTGCTCTGAAGAGCCGACTCAAGGTATTTACTATTTTGAATTGATTGAAGGATCGAGCCGACTCCAGCTTGAAGAGCTGACTCACACAGAAATTCTGTTTGGGCTGTCTAAGACTTTGAGCTGACTCGTGGACCTCGAGCTGACTCGAGTGACCATTTTTTGCACTCTAACGGCTAGTTGCTGTAAGTATTTTTTGAATTCCAATTCATCTCCAACAGCTCTTTCATGAATTCCTAGGCCCTACAACGGTCATATCTCATGAAAAACTATAAAAGAAATTACTTTGATGGATTAAACAATTTTTGGAAGAATATTATTGATTTATCTTGAGAATTTGAAAAGCCTTCAAGTCTTTCACCAACCTACTTCAAGAGCTTTCATGTTAGGATTCAAAGCTTCACCAACTTTTCTTCATCATTGAATCCACTCATTGAAGAAGCAAAGAAGTAGCTTGAAGAGCATTAAAGAGCATTCAAAGCTAGGCTTCATCTTGATGTACATTGGCAACATTTAAACAAACTTGGTTTGTTGTGTAGTTGCTTTTTATTTTTCTATATCTTTGTTTTCTCTCTAAGAATAGCAAGGGACTGTGTCTTGAGAGAGGGTTGAAGGTTTTTAGGTGAACCTTGTGAAAACCTAAGTTGGGTTCTTGGTGATCCCGGTATAAAACTAAGTGTTAGGATTTTCTTTGATGATCCCGTTCAAAACCAAAGAGAGTTTGGATTTTTTTGGTAATCTCGGTAAAACAAAGTATATACGTTTGGATTGTGAGCCTAGTAAAACAATCGGACTGTATTTTGATTTAGAGGATATAGTAAAAATCTCAAGTGGTGCTTGGGTGGTGGACATAGGAGCCGGTTGCTCCAAACCACTCTAAGTTTTCTTGTGTTTGTGTGTGCCTATCTTGCCTTATTGCATTTACTTATTTACTTCCGCATTACATATTGCACCACAACACCAAAAAAATTTCAAAGTGCACATAATTATAAAAAATTTTTAATCCCAATTCACCCCCCTCTTGGAAAACCACCTAGGCAACAATTGGTATCAGAGTAGAGTCTCTGAAAATTACTTAGAGTAAAGATAGATGGCACATCCCATGAGCACTTCTTTAGTCGAAGGCCAATCCACAAATCGACCTCCACTTTTCACCGAAACCAATTATACATATTGAAAGGCAAGAATGAAAATATACATTCAAGCCATAGATTTTTATTTATAGAAAATTATTTTGAAAGGACCTCACACACCCATGGTTAAAGTCAATGATACTGAGGTTCCCAAACTAGAAGAGGATTGGGACGATAATGTTATGAAATTAGCTGAGCTGAATGCCAAAGTTATGAATTTGCTATATTGTGCTTTGGATCCAAATGAGTTTAACAGAATTTCAACTTGTAATTCTGCTAAAAAATTTTGAGATAAGCTAGAGATTACACATGAAGGCACTTCACAAGTTAAAACATCAAGAATCAATCTTCTTGTGCATAACTATGAGTTATTTAAGATGGATCCTAGTGAAACTATATCTGCTATGTATACTCATTTCACTAATATTATCAATGGTCTCAAAAGTCTTGGTAGGACTTACTCTAATGCTGATCTTGTTCAAAAAGTTTTGAAATCATTGCCAGATAAATGGGAAGCAAAGGTGACAGCTATTCAAGAGGCAAAGGACCTAAATACCCTACCACTGGATGAGTTGCTTGGATCACTAATCACACATGAATTAACCATGTAATAAAGGACTGATGAAGATTTCAAGAGAAAGAAAGCTATAGCATTTAAAGCTACCGAAGAAGATAAGAATGAAGATTCATACTCATCTGATGATGATGATCTTGAGAATGATGAGATTGCCCTTGTAATGAGAAAGTTTAAAAGGTTTATGGACAGAAGAAAAATAAATAGATGGAGGAAGCAATTTAGAAAAGGAGATTTTGGAAGAGAAAGAGAAAAGGACAAAGAAAAGGAAAAGGATAAAGATAAAGATCAAGTTCCTATCTGCTATGGATGCTAGAAATCGGGATATATCCATCCTGACTATCCTGAAGCAAAGAAAAAGATGATCCACAGAAAGAAGAAGAAGGCAATGCTTGCAGCATGTAGTGACAGCGACGAATCTACATCCACTGAAGAGGATGAAAAAGGAACAAAAACTGCACAAATCTATCTTATGGGTTTGGAGGATGAGGTAACTACTTCTGAACCTAATTTAGAATTTACATATAATGAGTTGCATAATGTATTTTATGAATTACTAGTAGAATATAAAAAAATTGGTTTTAAAATGAAAACTTTGAAAAATTATTGTTATACATTTGAAAAGGATAAAAATGAATTTGGTGAAAGAAATAAAATTTTGCAAAGAGAATTAAGTCTAGTTTGTAAAAGACTTAAGACCACCCAATTTGAAAAAATTGAGCTTCTTGAGAAAAACAAAGATTTGCAAAATGAAAATGATGATTTAAAGAAAGAAGTTTAAAAGCTTAAGCCTTTGGTTGAAAAACTAACCCTAAGTTCTAACAAGCTTGAACTAATTTTGAAAAATCAAAGAGAGACAAATAACAAATTTGGAATTGGTTATAAAGATTCTACTTCAAACAAATTTTCTGCATCTACATCATATGCTCCTAAATTTATTACTTCAAAATAGTTTAGACCTAAATTTGCATCATCACATAATTTTTATTCAAAGTCAAGAATTGTATGTTATGCTTGCAATAATATTGGTCATAAGGTATTTGAGTGTCATTTGAAATATAATGACAAGAAGAAAATCAAGAAAGCTTGGGTTCCAAAAGGAACCATTTCTACTAACTTGCAAGGACCCAAGAAGACTTGGGTACCTAAATCCATTACATGATTATTTTGCAGGGATGTCTTACAGCCACAAATATAAAGAAAAGATGGTACCTGGATAGCGGCTATTGAAGATACATGATGGGTGACATTGATCAATTCTTCATCCTAGAACAAAAATATGGTGGAATGGTAACATTTGGTAATAATCGCAAAGGAAGGATAATCGGTATCGATAAAATTAAAATTACTCCTACATGTATTGAAAATGTATTACTGGTAGAAAAGTTAAAACATAATCTTTCGAGTATTAGTCAGCTTTATGACATTGGTTTTAATGTTTTCTTCAAGTCATCAATGTATATAGTAGTTGATCTACTTGACTCTAATACTAAATTTATTAGACACAGACTTGGTAATATTTATGTAGAGATCTTAATGATCTTGCTATGTCAAGCAATACAAGTCTTGTAGCAATGAATGACAAGAGCAAGGAATCGAGTTTACTATGGCATAGGCGACTTGGATATGCTAGTATGGGTACTATAGAAAAACTAATTTCAAAGGATTTAGTCAAAGGTTTGCCAAAATTTAAAGTTAATTTTGATTATATTTGCGATGCTTTTCAATTAGGAAAGCAAGTGAGGGGGAGTTTTAAATCGAAAAGTATTTTCTACTACTAGACCCTTAGAGCTACTTTACATGGACTTATTTGAACCTACTAGGACCACAAGCCTAGGTGGTATGAAATATGGCCTTGTGATTGTAGATGATTTTTCAAGATACACATGGGTTTTGTTTATTACACACAAAGATGAAACTTTCAAAGTATTCAAAAAGTTTTATAAAAGAGTTTCAAATTTGAAAAATCTATCTGTTATTTCTATTCGTAGTGATCATGGCACAGAGTTTGAAAATCAACATTTTGATCACTTTTGCATAAAGCACAGTATTGACCATAACTTCTCATCTCTTAGAACACCACAGCAAAATGGTATTGTAGCGAGAGAATCGTACTTTGGAAGAGATGTCCAAAATAATGCTTTATGAAGGAAATCTTCTAAAATACTTTTGGATAGAAGCTGTAAATATCGCTTGCTATATTTTGAATAGAGTTTTAATTAGACCTATCATTAGACAAACCCCCTATGAACTGTGGAATAATAGAAAGCCTAATTTCAAATATTTTCATGTTTTTGGCTGTAAATGTTTTATTCTTAACAATGGAAAAGATAACCTTGGTAAATTTGATGCAAAATTCGATGAGGCTATTTTTCTTGGATATTCTTTAAATAGTAAAGCCTATCAAGTTTTCAACAAAAGAACTTTGACTGTAGAAAAATCTATATATGTTGTTTTCAATGAATCTGACATTACATCTTCTAGAAAAGAAGATCGTGCTGATGATGATGCAGGTACACTAAAACATGGACTGAAGGATTTGACTCTCAAAGATAAATAATCAAGTGAACCACATGAAGAAGAGGTAAGCAAAAATCATAATGATATACCTAAAGAATGGAGGTACGTACACTCTCACCCCAAAGAATTAATTATAGGAGATCCATCTCAAGGTATTAGAACTAGAGCTGCACATAGAGATACACATGACTTAATTGCTTTTGTTTCTCATGTAGAACCTCATGCTATAGAAGAAGCTGAAACTGATCCTGATTGGATGTTAGCCATGCATGATGAGTTAAACCAATTTAGGAGGAATAATGTTTGGACCCTAGTAGAAAGATCTAATGACTATACTGTTATAGGTACTAGGTGGGTTTATAGAAATAAATTAGATGAGGAAGGAAATGTAATTAGAAATAAGGCTAGACTGGTAGCACAAGGATATAATCAAGAAGAGGGAATAGATTTTGATGAGACATATGCACCGGTAGCTAGGTTAAAAGCCATTAGATTACTGTTAGCATATGTATACTTTATGAATTTTAAGTTATTTCAAATGGACATAAAGAGAGGATTTTTTAATGGTTTTCTATCTGAAGAAGTTTTTGTCGAACAACCACTGGGTTTTATTGATCACATATTTCCAAATCATGTTTTCAAACTGAATAAAGCTTACAACTCATAGCCTTCAACCAAGATCTATATGGGGCTGAGAAAACTCGTGAAGGAAGGAAACAACATCATGAGAGATGTCCAGATAAACACAAACTCTTTTGAATTGGTTCTTAATCGATTTAAAATGCTGGGAACTACTGAAGAGAACAAAGGGGATAAAACACTATGAAAACAAGGACCGAGATAAAAACCACCATGAAAAACCTTTTCCAGATCGCTGAACAAATGATAATATCTAAAATCCCAAGTTGCATTCGATCTAGATGCAGTCCTTATCCCATTCAAACGGTAAAACTATGAGTAGGGGAAGCCAAGCAAAACATCAAGCCGGTGTTTTAAAAATCTGGGAGAAAACTCATTGTATACAAGCCATGTTAAAAACTGATTCAACAAAAAACTTCGGTCCGACCAAACCCGAACAGCAAGAAAACTAGGTCCAGTCCTGGTCTACCAGGAACTATTCCTGGTTGACCCAAACCAATCCTGGTCGATCCAAATCAGACCAGGTTGATTAGAATAAATCTAATGTGTGCTCAATCAGACCGTTTGACCTTAATACCGAAATGATTTCCAATCGTTGATCGGCTCCTGGATCAGGAAGAAATCCTCTATGGTATGTGACCTCATAGGTTTGAATCTAAATGATAGCACTAGAATACTTCCAGTACCAGCACAAGATACCATCTAGTAATGGGTCCTGGCATCTGGATAGGCCGAAGATGCGAGAGCAATCTATCAAACCTGGCATATGGTTACTGTATAATTCATCCCTTTGACCTCCAATGCTCAAGATGACCTAGGGTTAGACTACCAACCCTAGCTGAGTCAATCCATAACATGTCTCAATCTCGCAAGTCTAGTGACTCCTCAATAGGATTACCCTGGTCGAGGATTTGCTAAATTGAGACATTGCAAGACATTCAATCCAAACAATTTGGACAGGTCAATTCCATCTTGGTCCACCACTGCTCCACAAGTACTTACCTGTACCCAGAAACCATCCATCACCATATTAGAAATCTGGGTAGTCCGATACCAAAGCATAGAAAGTTGCTTGCAAGCTACTATGATGACCTCAGGTCGAAGGGACACATATATCCATATCCAATCATGAGCAATCCTTTGGCAAAAAGGATCTCCACGGAGTCACGTTCAATGAGATGTCACACATCCCACTTGTTGATCACATCAGTGTCACCACACTCCTTTGGTCAAGAGGACAACCAAACGATGTTAACCTCAACAACCTACACTTGATACATTGCCGTCCTGTACAATATATCCTTTAGTTGTAAACCTTTTAAAGGACCACTCGATATATCCTCTCTATATTAAAGTTAGTGCAATCCTAAGGACTTCATCATATAAATAAAATTCATTACAGAAAAATGAATAATGTGATGAGTTGCTAAAATAAAGTTTTATTAATTCATATACAAATTACAATACGGAGCACAACCACCTACAGCCTAGGCGATTGGCATTGGGACACAATTCCCAACAACTTCTACTTGTACTAAAGCCAATTAGAACAGTATCTAATACCCATTTCCCTTTTATAATAGTCAAACTCTTTGATTCCGAGGGCTTTAGTGAAAGGGTCGACCAGATTCTCCTTTCCATCGATGTTCATAAGATTGATGTCACCTCGTTCCACGATCTCTCGCACGAGGTGATAGCATCACAGAATGTGCTTGGTGTGGTGATGAGACTTTGGCTCCTTAGCTTGAGCAATGGCTCCTGTGCTATCACAATACACTGGAACAGGACCATCTAGGAAAGGTGACACCCCTAGCTCTCTAAGAAACTTCTGCAACTACATGGCTTCCTTTGCTGCATCTGATGCTGTAATGTACTCTACTTCACATACCGAGTCTGTAACTGTTGCTTGCTTGGAACTCTTCCAGCATATCACTCCTCCATTCAGGGTAAACACAAACCCTGACACACTTTTGCTATCATCTCTGTCTGACTGGACACTGGAGTCAGTATACCCCATAAGTTTCAAGTCATGTTCTCCATAAATCAGCCATTGGTCCTTAGTATTTTTCAAATACTTTAGGATGGTCTTGACCACCTTCCAATGTGCCTCACCTGGGTCAGACTGGTATCTGCTCACTACTCCTAGTGAGTATGCCATGTCTAGTCTAGTACATGTCATAGCATACATAATAGAGCCCACTGCAGATACATAAGGAACTCTACTCATGAGCTCAACCTCAAGAGTTGCCGCACAATCCTTCTTGGAAAGAGTAATTCCAGAACCTATCGGGAGATAACCTTTCTTGAAATTCTTCATGCTGAACTGTTTCAGTATGGTATTAATGTACGTAGATTGGGACAATCCCAGAAGCCTCTTAGATCTATCTCTATAGATCTTCATACCCAGTATGTAAGAAGCTTCACCCAAGTCCTTCATGGAGAACTGAAATGACAACCAGACCTTTATTCCTTGCAATGCTGCGATGTCATTCCCGATTAAAAGAATGTTATCAACATACAGTACCAGGAATACAATCACAGAACCATTAACCCCTTATAGATACAGGGTTCCTCTCCGTTCCTAGTGAAGCCATACGATTTGATACACCTATCAAATCGCATGTTCCAACTTCGAGATGCTTGCTTGTGTCCATAAATGGACCTCTGCAATTTGCACACTTTTGACTCATCTGTGGATGTGAACCCTTCAGGCTATATCATATACACCTCCTCATCTAGCTCCCCATTCAGGAAAGCAGTTCGGACATCCATCTACCAGATCTCATAGTCAAAATGTGCTGCCAAAGCAAGCATGATCCGAATGGACTTGAGCATTGCCACAGGGAAGAATGTCTCATCATAATCAATACCATATCGCTGATGATATCCCTTGGCAACTAGATGGGCTTTATAGATCTCCACCTTCCTATTTGCGCCCCTTTTTTTCTTAAAAATCCACTTGCACCCGATGGGTTTTATCCCTTCAGGTGGATCAACCAATGTCCATACATTGTTGATCTCCATGGACTCCATCTCGGATCGCATGGCTTCAAGCCACGTCTCACAGTCAGATCTCTGAAGTGCATCTATATAGGTGATCGGATCCTCATCGTTCTCGTTGAGCTCAATGGGATCACCATCCCAGACCAAGAAACCATAGTATCTATCCAACTGACGCAGTACTCTATGGGATCTCCTATTAATAGGTTCCGGGTGTGAACCAATCACAGCCAGTTCTATGATGTCCTTAGAGTGTGCAGGTTCTTTCACTGGTTGAACTTCACCAAGTTTAATATTATAGGCTACAGTTCCTTCTCCAAGAAACTCCTTTTCCAAAAAGATAGTCCTAAGAGCAACGAACACTTTCTGTTCATCCTCCAAGTAGAAGAAATACCCTTTTGTTTCCTCAGGGTACCCAATAAAGAGGAACCGATCAGACCTAGGACCAAGTTTATCTGTGTCTAAACGCTTTACATAAGCCAGACAACCCCAGACTCGAAGATGTGAAATTGAGGGCTTACATCCAGTCCATAACTCATATGGAGTGGAGACAACAGACTTACTCGGAACATCATTCAGCAAGTAACAAGCTATCTCAAGTGCATATCCCCAGAAGGATAGCGGTAGAGTTGCAAAGCCCATCATGGATCGAACCATGTCCAACAGGGTTCGATTCCTCCTTTCGGGCACACCATTCAACTGGGGTGTTCATGGAGGAGTCCACTGAGAGAGAATCCCATTCTCCTTAAGATATGTCATGAACTTACCGGATAGGTAATCACCGCCTTGATCAGATCAAAGGGTTTTAATACTCTTTCCAGTTTATTTTTCCACTTCATTACGATATCGTTTGAACATTTCAAACGACTCAGATTTATGTCTCATCAAGAAGACATAACCATACATCAAAAGATCGTCTATAAATGTAATGAAATATCTGTATCCACCTCTGGCACTAACTGTCATGGATTCGCATATATCAGTATGTATGAGACTCGGAAGTTCTATAGCTCGTTCACATTTTCCAGTAAAAGGTGACTTGGTCATTTTACCAAGCAAACAGGATTCACAAGTGGGTAGTGAGTCAAAATCACTGACCTCGAGGAGGCCTTCTCCTCGTAACTTGTTTATCCTATTTTGGTTAACATGACCTAGCCTACAGTGCCATAAATACAAGTCACTGACATTTTCTATCCTTGGGCATTTGCTAGACGTGTACATTACATTAACAGGCCGTGACAAAATATAAATACCATTATTTAACTTAGCTTTCATTATGACAGAGTTATTCACAATAACTTGGCAAAAATCTCCTTTTATTGAAAGTTCATAACCATAATTGGCCAATAGGCCTACAGAGATAATATTCATAATAAAACTAAGACAATAATGACAGTCGACTAATTCGATAGTACTAGACTCAAAAACAAGACTCAGAACTCCGATCGCCAGCACTGGAACACGATTTCCATTTTTGACGCTCAGGAACTACTCCCCATCCTCGAATCTCTTGCTAACCTGCTGTCCCTGCAACGAATTGCAAACATTAATAGGACTACCAGTATCCAATACCCAGTTAGCAGTGTCACAAATAGAGAGATTACAAGGTTTTATCATATAAATACCTTGTCCAGCACCCTGCTGCTTTCCTTTCCTTGGCCTGTTCGGGTCTAAGGATGCCTAATAAAGAGGATAGTTCCTCTTCCAGTGTCCCTGCTTCTTACAATAGAAGCACTATGCACCAGCTTGATCAGCTTTCACTTTCTTGGCCTGACTTGTGCCAGGAGCACTTTGCATCTTCTTTTTCTTACCTTTCTTCTTCCCTTTCTTAAAGGGACGATGACCTCTAAAACCTCCTACTAAATTCACCACCCCCTTATTCAGTTGGTGGTCCTTCTCGTAAGTCTGCAGTAACCCCATCAAACCATGGTAATTGACTGCTGGCTTATTCATTCTATAATGATTGAGAAAGTCAAGATAGGAGGAGGGTAGAGAATTCAGAATCGCATCCTTGCCTAGTTGCTCATGCAAGGGACATCCGAGCTTGCCCAATCGTTCGATCATCTCGATCATGTACAATACATACTCGGTGACCGAACCGCCATTCCACATTTTGGCATTGTAGATGGCACAAGACACTTTGTACCGCTCCATATCATCTGGCATGCCGAAAGATTCCTTCAACTTTTGAAGGATCTCGTCTGGCTAGGCCTCCTCGAATTTGTGACTAAACTCGTCATTCATCGCCACCAACATTATGCATCAAACAGTAGTCCGATTAGAAACCCACTTCGAATAAGTGTCCCTAACCGAACTCTGAGCATTGGCAGGAGAGATTTCGGGTGCTGGATCCGTTATCACATAAAGGATCCGCTCGTGCTCCAAGACTATCCTCAATTTTTGATACTAGCTATCGAAATTGGGACCCTTTAACTTCTCGCTATCGAGAAGTGACCGGAGTGAAAAGTTTGAAGACATCTGAAAGAAAAATTAAGACCAAATTAGTATATGAATTAATCAATTAAACCAAAAGACTTGGACTTTAGTCTAAAGGTCCCTCCCACTAATTTTTCAGATTGGGAGCCTCTAACTCCAATCCATGAAATCATCATTTCATAGTGGGTACTGAAATCCAATAGACCACGTATGAGCCCGACTTTGGCCGGCTTACCCATACGCGCCTAAAGGTAGATTTTCTAACCAATTGCTTCCCTAAGCAACTTCCAATAATAAATTTTGCCCCACAGAATCCCCAATCGGCCTTGGGGCCTCCTATTACGGGTCTCTGGTTAGGTCCGAACATCAATATGACAAATCCGATGCTTCCAGTTAACGAATGACCAAGCCTGACTTTGGCCAGCCCACCTGTTCACCATTGCGAAGGTTGCACTGAACCATCATCTATGGGAGAGTAATCCCAGTAACCTGATGCACACCCGTTCTTTGGAACTGCCGATGTACACCAAGCTAAAGGGCTCATTACTAACCCACTTAATGGGAGGCTAAGACACCATCAATTCATTGACTTAGTCTTTTTTAGGACCTAATAATTTTAGAAGATTTTAATTAAATTGTGACAGAAGAATAGAGAGAAGAACATGGATCAACCTCCCACTGATCAAATCAATTCTCGGGAGGGTTGAATTAAATTCAACAAGTTGGTCCATGGGCACCTAAAGATCAGACAAGCTGATCAACTTGGGTGACATGGGTTAACTCGAATCAATAAGCTCTTCTAATCAGATCTGGTTGACCGGATTGACCAGGTAGGTGAGATCATAGGTGAGTATCCATCATTAACCATCTTTCCTAGACACCAACCAAGTTGGCCAGGAAGAGGTAGCCTCATGCAGCCATGATCAAAAAATGCCAAACCTGCCTAGACACCAATCGATTTACCAGATTTGATTAGACCAGCTTAAGAACTCGAGCTTACTACAGAGCCACTAATTAGATCCATTTTAGAAGAATGGACTAACCCATCTAACTATTAGATAGATACTAAAGAGAATGTCCTTAATCAACATTTGATTAGTTCTCTTAAGTCCAATTCAACTAACCTTAGGTCTAACCCAATAAATGGATCCAATCAGAAGCTAACCCAATTAACCCAGATGGCTTATTCAAATGACATTAGATTTCATAAATCCTAATCTAGTTTGTCATTTAATTAATCTTTCAATTCATAATTGTTAGATTATAATCCAACTTCTAACTAAAATATTTTTAATTAAATTCATGTAAAATCCTTTTACATCTTTCATGTATCATATCTAGTCCTATCATATCAATTATAATATTGCAAGCCTTAAAAATTTTAGACATGCCAATGTATAATCATGTATCATGATTAAAATATTTTTAATATCATAGGTTTTCTTTAAGGATCCTTCTAAAAAGGCCAACACAGACGAACCGCCTCATGCCATAAAAACTTAAGGATTTTAAACCCTGATTCTACGGACACACGGCCATGGTGAAGGTCTTAACCAGGTTCCTAAAAGTAACCCCTAATCTAGATACAGATCCAAAAACAACAATACATGCAATCATGATATGCTACACAGGAACCTGTGGCTCTGATATCACTGAAGGAAAAACCAGTGCATCGGATGCCTATCCTAGGCATGCTATACTAGGGAGTAGGTATTGCATAATTAAAAATTTTAAACATGCATACGGAAAAACCTACTCATGCATAGGATCTAACATAAATATGATGCATGTAACTAATACACAGGCATGAATAGGCAAGTGCAATAATTATAAATAACATGATAAAATCTAGATCTAAACATGCATGATAAAAAAAGGAAATAATATACCTTATAGAGCTTCCTTTTGTTCTGAACTTGGATCGAAGCAGGAAGAAGCCGACTCCCTGCAGTCTTCAGAACCAATCAGCAAACAGGGCTTCCACTTGATCTACAATAGCAAGAAGAAGAAAGGATCAGTCCAATCTCTCAAGGTGTCCAAATGTCCACCCTCTAGAGTATCCATGCGTGGGCTCTCGCTGATCCAACTCCCTGATGGATGCTAGTCCTCCAGGAATTAACAAACAGGTCACGAAATTGTGGAGTAGGGAAAAATCAAAGTGATCTTCACGGACGATCTTCTCCAAGACCGTCCAAACTCCATAAAGAGCACACAAAAGAAAACTAAAAACAAGGAAGGATTACATAGAGCTCTATGAATTTCTGCACTCATAAATTCATCCCAAAAGAAAAATCTCTGCTCATCTCTCACACACATGCCCTTTTTCTTCCCCTTGTTTCTTCCCCTATTTTCTTCCCTTATCTCATGCTCTGTTTTTCATCCCATCTCCTACAACTCACGGCCTTCAACCAAGATCTATATGGGGCTGAGAAAACCCGTGAAGGAAACAACATCGTGAGAGATGTCCAGATAAACCCAAACTCCTTTGAATTGGTTCTTGATCAATTTAAAATGCTAGGAACCACCGAAGAGAACAAAAGGGCTAAAACATCGTGAAAACAAGGACCGAGAGAAAAACCACCATGAAAAACCTTTTCCAGATCGTTGAACAAATGATAATATCTGAAATCCCAAGCTGCATTCAATCTAGATGCAGTCCTTATCCCATTCAAATGGTAAAACCGTGAGCAGGGGAAGCCAAGCAAAACATCAAGCTGGTGTTTTAAAAATCTGGGAGAAAACTCGTTGTAAACAAGCCATGTTAAAAACTGGTTCAATAAAAAACCTCGGTCCGCCCAAACCTGAACAACAAGAAAATCAGGTACAGTCCTAGTCTACCAAGAACAGTTTTTGGTTGACCCAAACCAATCTTGGTCGATCCAAATCAGACCAGGTTGATTAGAATAAATCTAATGTGTGCTCAATCAGATCGTTTGACCTTAATACCAAAATGATTCCCAATCATTGATCAACTCCCGGATCAGGAAGAAATCCTCTAAGGCGTGTGACCTCATAGGTTTGAACCTAAATGGTGACACTAGAATACTTTCAGTACCAGCACAAGATACCATCTAGCAATTGGTCCCGGCATCCAGATAGGCCAAAGATGCGAGAGCAATCTATCAAACCTCTGGCATATGGTTACTGTATAATTCATCCCTTTGACCTCCAATGCCCAAGATGACCTAGGATTAGACTGCCAACCCTAGCTGAGTCAATCCATAACATGTCTCAACCTTACAAGTCCAGTGACTCCTCACTAGGACTACCCCGGTCGAGGATTTGCTAAATTGAGACACTGCGAGACATTCAATCCAAATAATTTGGACAAGTCAATTCCATCTTAGTCCACCACTACTCCACAAGTACTTGCCTGTATCTAGAAATCTTCCATCACCAGATTAGAAATCCGGGTAGTTCGACACCAAAGCATAGGGAGTTGCTTGCAAGCTACCATGGTGACCTCAGGTCGAAGGAACACATATACCCATATCCAATCGCAAGCAATCCTTTGGCAGAAATGAGCTCCATGGAGTCACGTTCAATGAGAAGTCACACATCCTACTTGTAGATCACATCAGTGTCACCACACTCCATTAGTCAAGAGGACAACCAAATGATGTGAACCTCAACAACCTACACTTGATACATTACCGTCCTGTATAATGTATCCTTTGGTTGTGAACCTTTTAAAGGACCACTCGATATATCCTCTCTATATCAAAGTTAGTGTAGTCTTAAGGACTTCATCATATAAATAGAGTTTATTATAGAAAAATGAATAATGTGATGAGTTGCCAAAATAAAGTTTTATTAATTTATATACAAATTACAATACTAAGCATAACTGCCTACAGCATAGGCGATTGGCTTTGGAACACAATTCTCAACAATAAGCACACATCTTTGAAATTAATTAGTTATTCTGATACTGATTATGGAAGCTATAAAATTGATAGAAAAAGTACAAGTGGCACCTGTCAATTACTAGGTGTTAACTTGATTTCATGGCACTATCGTAAATAGAACTCTATAGCACTATCTACTACTGAGGTAGAATATGTGGCTGCGGGGAGCTGTTGTGCTCAAGTATTATGGATCAAGCAATAACTAGAAGATTATGGTGTTATTCAATCTAAAATGTTTATTAAATATGATAACACTAGTGCTATTAACTTATCTAGAAATCCAGTTCAGCATTCTCGAACTAAGCACATAGAAATTAGACATCATTTTATTCAAGATCATGTTTTAAATAATATTGTTGAATTAGAATTTATACCTACTAAAGATCAACTTGCTGACATTTTTACTAAACCCCTTAGTCAAGATAGATTTGAGAAGATTTTAGGCGAATTAGGCTTGTGTGACCCATTCTGAAAATTTTTGACCTAATTTCTCAAAAATAAGGAAAATTTATCTAGATATTTCAAATTTCACTCTAGAGCTTATGACAACCTATTTTAGTGATAAGAATCCCTTAGAAATTAATTTTACCTATTTTTGAGTTTTGAGCTGAATTTTGGCTCAAGCCGACTCGAGTCACCAGGTGGTTCGGTGAGCCGACTCGAGAGTCAGGCCGAGGGTTTTTAAATAGGGTTCCATAGGTTTAAAATTACTATTTCTTTCCTTATTTCTCACTTTCCCTTAGCCGACTCCTCTTCCTAACCTAGGAAAAGCTCCTAGAACACCTCCTAAACCCTCCAAAATTCTAATCTAAGCTAGATGGCTCCTCGAGAGGCCATGGCCAAGAAATCTAGGAGAGTGGTTTGGTCAGTGGCGGAGGAAAGAAGGACAAAGCGGTGATTGGATACTTCAATTTCGGTGGAGGAACATCAAATAGAGCATGAAGAAGAGCAAGAGGCAGCAAGGAAAGTAATTTTAATGGGAAATAGACAAGTTACATCGGGTAGATGCATAGATTTCAATTTCCTAGAATAAGAAAATTTGCACATTGGTGATTGGTTGGTTAAACAAGGTTGGAAAGACTTTTGTATGGTCAATCTTCCCACTTATCCCAACCTTGTTAGGCAATTTGTTGAGAACATGTCCTTGGGTGCATTTCACATTGAAGGAATAGTGAAGGGTAAGCATATTGAAATTAGTGAGCAAAAGTTGTCAAGTGTTCTTCACATACCAAAAGAAGGTGAGATCTACCTAGTGTTGAAAGACAAGCAGAAGACTTTGAGATTGGTACTTGAGAGGTCAAATGTTAAAGGTGTTGTTCATGTTAGTGCAAACCAATTGTCTTTGGAAATGAGATTATTGCATAACATTATTAGCTATATCTTTTTATCCTAGATGGGGAGGTTCGACAGGGTTAGTGAGCATGACCTAGTCTTCATGAGATGCCTGATTGAGGGGGACGCCCTCAATTTACCATTCATTATGTTATCACATATGAGGGAAGCTACTCGGAGGGCACGATCATGTCTTCCATACGGGATGGTATTTACTCTACTGTTTCAGGATGCCTTAGTTGATTTGTCTAGTGAGGACAGCAGACCACTTCTACACACAGATAGATACAACTTGAAATCTCTGACCCGGATGGGATTTATTAAAATTGAGGGTCATTGAATTAGGAAGAGCTAAGGTCTTCCAGTAACTCGTTCAGAGGATGATTCTGATGAGGATGATTTGATAGCACAAGGACAGGGTGCAGAGGCAGAGACACATATTGATGAGGCTGGAGCCTCAGAGCCAGCTCCTTCTACTCCTCGATCACCTGTCAGAGGATCGACAGTTGTTGGACCGGATGCTGATGACCGATTGCAACGTGTACTGGATGAGATCTCAAGTCTTCACAGAGGGAGATCGGAGACTGATGCCAGGATATCTACACTTCAGTCAGAGATGCACCAGGGCTTCCAAGATATCATAACTATTCTTCAACAGCTTACAGCAGCCAGTCAGTATGTACTGACTACTTCTACAATAGCACCTGATATTGGCATAGATTGTGGGCAGGGACCGGCAGCACATTTTAATGATATTCCTTCTGAGACCACTCTTATTGAGGCTGAGGCTGGTACTGAGATTCCAAGATCTGATGTTGGAGACACTCCAGCCATAGAGATATTATCTACCACCAGCACTCTAGCCTTGTCTTTTGATCCTCCTACTACCAGACCCACTCCTATTATGATTTCATCAGAATCTAAAGTTAAAGCCAAACCTAAAACTTCTAGGACTACTACACCTGTTAGGACTAGACTCAGGGACCTTAGGCCTAGGTTCCCTAAGTTCAGGCCTATTCCAGGCATTTTAGATGTCAGTTCCTCCTTTAGTGAGGAAGAACCTAGTGATGATGACCCCAGTCCATCCTTTTGATGTTTTAGTTTTTCATTTTGATGTTTTTAGGACTTTATGTTTGTCATGTTTTCTTGTTGTGATACTATTTTTATTGTGCCGAGGCACATTTGTACTGTATCACTTATGTACTGACAGTTTCATATATATATATATATATATATATATATATATATATATATATATATATATATATATATATATGACTTTTTATGATATATGTTTTTTCATGATACGTGTTGTAAATGACTAAATGTGAATGAATGTTCTTATTTTTTATATATATACCTTTTGTTGATGACAAAAAGGGGGAGAAGGGAGAAAATATGAAGGTGCATGAAAGTGTGAAGATATATATATATATATGAAAATGAATATGTATGATGTATGAAAATTTGAAGAAAATATGAAGAAATGTATTACATTAGTAGGGGGGAGCTTATGTTAAGTTTTTGTTAAGTTTTCATGAAATTTACTTCAAACACAAATTAATTTGGTGAAGTTTTGATACACGATGCATAGATGATACTCTTGATACATTATGTTTCGGTACATTATATTTCGATACATTATATTTCGATACTTGATGCATATATGATACAGATGATACATTGTATTGATACATATGATACTTTGTATTGATAGTTTTCAGTTTTATTATGCATATGATACATTGTGTTGATAATTTTCAGTTTTATGATACATTGTGATACATTATCTTGATACTTATCAGTTCAACAATTTGATACACAATTTGGTTTGATACATACTATGTTAAATATCATTTGATACATGTGAATATGATACATAGTAATTGTAAAGTATTTTTAAATTTTGTTCATGCCCAATGTTTTGTCATCATCAAAAAGGGAGAGATTGTTGACCCCTGGAATGATTTTGATGATCACAAAATATTGGAGCATGTATATGTTACTAATTCTTGCAATTATTTAAGAAGTTTTTGCAGGAAATTGGTACACAATTTGGTTTGATACATACTATGTTAAATATCATTTGATACATGTGAATATGATACATAGTAATTGTAAAGTATTTTTAAATTTTGTTCATGCCCAATGTTTTGTCATCATCAAAAAGGGAGAGATTGTTGACCCCTGGAATGATTTTGATGATCACAAAATATTGGAGCATGTATATGTTACTAATTCTTGCAATTATTTAAGAAGTTTTTGCAGGAAATTGGTTACCTTTAGTTTAAATTGGTTTTCAAATTGATTGAGAGGTAATTCAATTGTGTATAGACTCTTATGAACTTTGAATTGTAGAAGCCCTAATTTTTTTAACTTTGTAATCTTGTCAATGGGCTGTAAAATTGTAAAATTGAGAGTATATAGATTAGCTCTTATTTGATTCAAGTGTTGAAGATTTTTTAGAGAAGTTTGAAGTATGAAATGAAGTTTTGGCAAGAGCTGACTCATGGATCAAGAGCCGACTCCTTGTGGCATGGTACGAAGCAATTTCAGAGTTTCAGTATCTCAAGCCAACTCGTGTCCCAAGAGCTGACTCGTGGAAGAACACTTGTTTATGAAGTCTAAGATCTCGAGCCAACTCGAGCTTCAAGAGCCGACTCGTCCAAAGTTATGATTTTTGGTGATTAAGACTTCGAGTCGACTCTGCCCTGAAGAGCTGACTCAAGGTATTTACTGTTTTGAATTGATTAAAAGATCGAGCCGACTCCAACTTGAAGAGCTGACTCGCATAGAAATTCTATTTGGGCTGTCTGAGACTTCGAGCCAACTCGTAGACCTCGAGCCGACTTGAGTGATCATTTTCTGCACTCTAACGGCTAGTTGCTGTAAGTGTTTTTTGAATTCCAATTCATCTCCAACAGCTCTTTTACAAATCCCTAGGCCCTACAACGGCCATATCTCATGGAAAACTATAAAAGAGATTACTTTTGATGGATTAAACAATTTTTAGAAGAATATTATTGATTTATCTTGAGAATTTGAAAAGCCTTCAAGTCTTTCACCAACCTACTTCAAGAGCTTTCAAGTTGGGAATCAAAGCTTCACCAACTTCTCTTCATCATTGAATCCACTCATTGAAGAAGAAAAGAAGTAGCTTGAAGAGCATTAAAGAGCATTCAAAGCTAGGATTTATCTTGATCTACATTGACAACATTTAAACAAACTGGATTTGTTGTGTAGTTGCTTTTTATTTCTCTATATCTTTGTTTTCTCTCTAAGAATAGCAGGGGGTTGTGTCTTAAGAGAGGGTTGAAGGTTTTTAGGTGAACCTTGTGAAAACCTAAATTGGGTTCTTAGTGATCCCGGTATAAAACCAAGTGTTAGGGTTTTCTTTGGTGATTCCATTCAAAATCAAAGGGAGTTTGGATTTCTTTGGTAATCCTAGTAAAACCAAAGTGTATAGGTTTGGATTATGAGCCTGGTAAAACAATTCGACTGTATTCCGATTTGGAGGATATAGTGAAAATTCCAAGTGGTGCTTGGGTAGTGGACGTAGGAGCTGGTTACTCCGAACCACTCTAAATTTTCTTGTGTTTGTGTATGCTTATCTTGCCTTATTGCATTTACTTATTTACTTCCGCATTGCATATTGCACCACAACACCAAAATAATTTCAAAGTGCACATAATTGTGAAAAGTTTTTGATCCCAATTCACCCCCCTCTTGGGAAGCCACCTAGGCAACAAAACTGCAATGGCTATATCCTTCATAGATGAGTACAAGAGACAATATAAAGGGATTGAAAATCAGTGATTAAAAAGAGAGAAGCTTAATTGAATACAAAAAGAGTCAGTGAGAACAAAGTAAGCATTCAAGTCTGCCTTCATCTTCACCAACTCCTATCTGAAGATTGAAGCATTCATTGAAGAAAGAAAGGAGGCCTCTCAAGTGCATTAAAGAAAAATTAAAGAAGGCTTCATCAGCGCTAAAGCGGCAACTATCCGACAACGAGAGTTTGTCATTTTTTGTTGCATTTACTTTCAACTTCCTTGTGAGTATATAAAACAATCCTACTATATTCTGGTGTGAATATAGTGGAAATCTCAAGTGGTAATCTTGGGTAGTGGACGTAGGAGCAGGTTTGCTCTGAACCACTATAATCTTTGGTATTTGTATTGCTGCCTCTCTGTTTCCTTTTAGCTTGTGCTTTACATTCATAATCATAGCACCTTTCACTAAGAGAAGTTAAATTCTAAAAGTACATATCTGCAGCAATAATTGTTACTGTTTTAAAATCCCAATTCACCCCCCTCTTAGGTAGCCACCTAGGCAACACTAGTGCCTCTAGTGTTCGCACCACCAGTCCTACAAGCAAATCCACTCATTGGGAAGATTCCGGTGGGGGGACACTCCGATGCTTAAGTCAGACATAGGGTCTGGACTAAATAGATAAGATCTGAGGGAAAATTGAGTTGAGAGTGTGCAAGAGTTCCTGCTGCTTGAACTCACTTACCTCTCGAAGGCCCCTTACCCACCGGTATTTATAGGCTATGATCCTAATCGAATTCAGTTAAGAAAACTATAGATGGTTAGTTCATTAAGGCACCATCACATGCGCAGAGTAATCGTCGTCAGTTATATATCATCTATACTCTTCGACCAACTTATCAAATTGGTCAACATAACATCATGGTTGACTTATCAAGTCAGCCTTAAATATCAGTCAGCTGTACACTTAAGCCAGCCTAAATAATAGACTCTTCTCAAACATTCGATCGACATTATGCCTCTAGGGCATCGATCAACTTTGTACCTCTTAGACATCGATCGGCCTTGCACCTCTTGGGCATCTATCGGCTTATGCCTCTTGGGCATCGATCAGTTTTATGCCTCTTGGGCATCGATCATCTTTGTGCCTCTTGGGCATCGATCATCTTTGTGCCTCTTGGACATCGATCGACTTTGTGCCTCTTAGGCATCGATTGGTTTTATGCCTCTTGGGCATCGATCGTTTTATGCCTCTTGGGCGTCGATCGATTTTATGCCTCTTGGGCATTGATTGGCTTTGTGCCTCTTGAGGGGCTGATTCATCATCCGATCAACCATATTCATTTTATTCGACTCAACACAAATAGGTCAAGTCTGTCATTATCCAACATATGACAAAAAATTAATACTCCCATCTTTCAGAGCAATAAATTGCTTTGAAATTAGGAGTGGGAGATAATTGTTATGATAAACCGGTCCAGAGAGTTAATTACCGGTCCCAAGATTTAATTAATCCATCCGGACTAGTTGACCAGACAGATCGATATAATGGTACTTTCGAAGGCCAACATTAGAACGGATCGACATAACAGTATCTCGAGAGTCCGATATAAGAAAAGATCAGCATGACACTTCAGTCGATGATGACATACGACTTGTGATCAGCCTTCAGCATACTCCAAAGTGAATGACCAATCTACAATCAGCTTACTTTGAAATGAATGGCTGATCGATAGTCAACATACTCCGAAGCAACTGGCCGACCTCCTGTCAGCCAATCTATTTTGGCCTAAGGCCATCAAGAGCGAGCCTGGTTGTTATAACCAACCAAACATACAACTTGATGTGGCAGGATCGCTGATGTGGAAGCTATGTCAGACTCCACCATGTACCACGTCAAACAGAGTTGCCACGTGGGACGCCTCTGCCCGCTCCTTCGCTAGGCTAGCTCCCTTCGAGGTCGAGACATCGCGGTTGAAGTCAAGCTCCGCCTGACATGGAAGTTATGTCAGACTCCACCACGTGCCACGTCAGATGAAGCTACCATATGGGACACCTCTGCTCGCTCCTTCGCCAGGCTAGCTCCCTTCGAGGTCGAGATGACATGGCCGAAGTCGAGCTTCGCCTCTACCTACTCCTTCACCAGGCTGGCTCCCCTCGAGGTCGAGATGCCATGGCCGAAGTCGAGCTTCACCTTTGCCTGCTTCTTCGCCAGGCTGGCTTCCCTTAAGGTCGAGACACCATGGTCGAAGTCGAGCTCCGCCTCTGCCCGCTCCATCGCCAGGCTGGCTCCCCTCGAGATCGAGACACCATGGCCGAAGTCAAGCTCCGCCTCCACTTGCTAGTTCTCTAGGCTGGATCCCCTCAAGGTCAAGACACCGTGGTCGAAGTCAAGCTCCGCCTCTGCCCGCTCCTTCGCCAGGCTGGCTCCCCTCGAGGTCGAGATGCCATGGCCGAAGTCGAGCTCCACCTTCCCGAGCTCGCCCACCTTAGATGAAGAGACCTCTAGTCGAAGGATGTCACTGCTTCCCTGGACGGCGGCGAGCCACCCAAAGACCACAAAGAAGCTCCCGTCAGGACACAATAACTGCTCCCAACTACCACTTACACCAAAAGGGAAGGGGGCCCTCCAATCGAGGTGTTGCGCTCCCAGGCGATCGTCTATGCCTTCCAAAAAAGGAAGTCAACCAGAGGATTCAAATCTTGGGGGGCAGCCACCCACCGATCGAAGCTCTGCTATGTTTCCTGAAATGGAGCAACCAGAAGGAATGTCAGGTTGCACAGTACTGTTCCCTATCACGGATAGTGAAAGGCACCCCGCATAAGGTACCAGACAACGCCGCACGCGCCAGTAGACGGGGCGAGGATCCTGAGGTAAGTATTTGGCAGCCCCCTATGGCTTAAAAGAACACTCCATGGTTTCGAAAGAAGGTAAGCAAAGCTAAGTAGAGAGAGAGGGGGAAGCAGGCATACAGGAGAGCACCAAGCAGTCAGAGAGTTCCAGGCTATCGGAGACCTACGGGAAAGGTCTTAACGGGCACAGCCACCCCAGCTCTGACTCTCCTTAGCCAGCACTTCCCCTGCTCCACACTCGGCTCTCCCACACTCTTCCAGTACATTACATTCTCCTCCTAACATGGAGTCCATCTACAGGGCTTGACTGGGAGGATCTGTTCTCCTGGATCGTCACTAACTTGAGCATCGGAGTGCCCCCGCCGAGATCACCGGCCTGGGTCTTTTCAGTTTTGTAGGTCCAGACGTTCGAGTAGGATCCGGGATGATAGGGGCATGGTCCGAGGCCGTCCTTAGCTATAGGCCATGGTGATCAGAAGGCAATAGATTGGCGTGCTAGGAACGAGGAAGCGGGACGTATATTGATCCAAGCTAACCCCCTCATAGGTAACTCCACCAGAAGCATGGTGATGACCCGAGCGAGGGAGGTCTCCACCAGCCATGCGGGAGATCCCCCTTCTCGTGGTGACCCACACAGTCCAGAGAGGGAGCTCCCTACTCCACCAACGCAACCGCCTCCAGCGAACCCTCAGCTGGCCGCACTGACGTAGCAGATGCAGCTCTTGACTGCGTTAGTGTGGCAGTTACAACATCATCATAGATCCCTAATTACCCACCAACAGTCGGGGACCCCTGTGGCCTAAGCCGCTGCACCCAGCGTTAGCTTGCATTTCTTCCAAGGAAGGCCTTCGCAGCAATGGGCCACCACTGACCGCTAGGGAAGCCACCGGATCCCGACAAAGAGACATTGGATTGGGTCACCCGACTGGGAGAGCTGATCCTCAATCCTCGAGCAGGCCATGGCCAAGCAGCACCGAGGTCATGAGGAAAGATTTCTCGTCGTAACCCCCCTCACATGTCACCTTCTTTGTCTCCGTCGGCTTTAGAGGAAGTTTCCACCAATGAAGCCATCAGGCACATGGTAGAAAAGTGCCTAGAGAAACAGGAGCGCAAGCTGGTAGAGCTATCCTGCCGGTTTGCAAATTTGCAGGGCACCACCGATAAGCCAGTGGGCTATGACGCTCGTCCCCCTTTCTCTCGAGAAGTCCAAGAGGAGCCAGTTCCGAGCCAGTTTCGCATGCCGCAGGTGGATTCCTACGACGGGACCACCTCGGAAGCTACAAGGCCTTCATGAGGGTCCAGGGCGTGACCGACACCCTCCTCTATATCATCTTTCCTGCCACTCTCTAGAAGGCAGCTCGGGTATGGTTCACCAGCCTTGAACCGAAGAGTATCAGTTTTTTTGCTCAGCTAGAGCACAAATTTGTGACCCATGTTGATGCCTGCCGGAAGGTGCCATGAGAGATAGATAGCCTCTTCTCCATCAGGCAGCAAGACCACGAGCTTCTATGGAATTACGTGGCCCGCTTCAAGGTTACCACGCTGGAGATCTACAACCTTGACGAGCCAGTCGCCATGCTAGCACTGAAAAAGGTCCCAGGACTTCCCTCATAACCTATTCGCTCAACAAGAAGCCCCGCAAGACATACTCCAAGCACTTCCTCCATGTCCAAAAGTACATCCATGCCGAGAAGGCGGGCCGTACATAGAGGGAGCTCGACGGAAGCCATTAAAGAAGACAACCCCCAGGGAGACATCTAAGGTGCGGAGGCCCGGGCCCTCTACCCCGAGCTTCCACTAGGGGCCGAAGCCGAAGAGGGACCCAATCCTGGAAGAAAGGTTCACACCTCTTCTTGCCCCGAGGACAAAGATCCTTATAGAGATCCAAGGTGAGCGCTACCCGAAGCGCCCACCTCCGCTGAAACCATCTAATGGTCGCGACAGGATGAAGTATTGCCAATTCTACCGCAACCATGGCCACGACACCGAGGAATGCCAGCACCTTAAAAGGGTGATTGAAGCCACATAAAGAGGGGCTACCTCGGAAGGTTCATGGGAGGCAGACCCCTGACGGAACCTCAGGTGCTTGCTACTCTCCCTCCAGTCCCTATAGTCGACAACCGCCCTACCGAGAAGCTAGTGGGGATGATATGCTGGGGAGTCGAGCGTGCTTCCAAGAAGGCCCGGTGGGGGAGAGTTTCAAGAATATACTTTCCCTCATGGGAGATAGGAGGGTTGAAAATGAAAATATAAATAATGATACCGTGGTCATCGAAATGATGATTGCGAAGCATCCTATAAAGCGAATTATGGTCGATAGTGGAAGTTCAACTGATGTCCTTTTCTATGATGCTTTCTTCAGGATGAATATGTCCACTGCTCAGCTCAAACCTGTGTACACTCCCCTCGTCGGCTTGACGGGGGACTCTGTAAGAGTTGAGGGAGAGATCACTCTCCCAGTCACTGCCGGGACCCCACCTTGGGAGAGCACCGTTATGATGACCTTCATGGTCGTTAGGCTCCCCTCAGCCTACAACGTGATTCTTAGCCGACCTAGGCTGAACCTACTCGACACGGTCATCTCTACAAAGTAGCTATTGGTACAGTTTCCTACTCCCTATGGTGTCGGGGAGATGAGGGGGACACCTCAGCCAGTTCAGTGCTGTCTACAAATCGTCCTTAGGGCCAAGGCCTCCGAGCACGACCCCTGCATAAATGACCTCAACCAAAGGGCGCAGGAGCCCAAAGGTGGCCCAGTCGAGCACCTGCTGTCGTATCCGCTCGGAGCAGACCCGGCAAAGATAGTGCAAATTTGGGTGCAGCTGCAAGAGGATGAGTGTGCCCAGCTATTGGAGTTTCTTCGGGCAAACTCGGACTCATTCGCTTGGATGGTGGCAAATATGCTCGGGATTCTCCCTGAGGTCATCACTCACAAGTTGAGCATCGACCCGAAGTATCATCTTGAAGTATCATCCTGTTCGGCAGAAGAAAAGAAGTTTTGCCCCGGATAGGCAATAGGCGATCAATAAGATGGATAAGCTCCTCGTAGCCGGCTTTGTTCGAGAAGTATAATATCTGAGCTGGCTGGCGAATGTAGTGATGGTTAAAAAGAATAATGAAAAGTGGAGGATCTGTGTGGACTACACCGACCTCAATCGAGCCTGTCCAAAGGATAGCTTCTCTCTATCGAAGATCAACCAGTTAGTGGACGCCACCTCGAGGAACCGCTTGCTCTCTTTCATGGATGCATTCTCCGGGTATAACCAGATCCGGATACACTTGGAGGATGAGGAGCACACTGCCTTCATCACGACCAAGGAACATACTGCTACCGGATGATGCCGTTCGGCTTGAAGAATGCTGGTGCCACATACCAGTGACTGGTCAATTGGGTCTTCAAGGACCAGATTAGCAGGAACATGCAAGTGTATGTGGATGACATGCTTGTCATGAGCAAGCCAAGCTCAGACCATGTCACCGACCCTGTGAAAGCCTTCCACAACCTCTGAGAGCATAAGATGAAGCTGAACCCGGTGAAGTGCGCCTTCGGTGTAGTAGTAGAGAAGTTTTTTGGCTTCATGGTGACCTAGAAGGGAATCGAGGCAAACCTGGAGAAGGTCCAGGCGATCATCGACATGGAGCATCCAACCTCAAAGAAGCAGGTCCAGCGATTGACGGGTCAGATCGCAGCGCTGAGCCAATTCATCTTGAGGTCGGCAGATCATTGTCTCCCCTTCTTCAAGGTGCTGTGCAAAATGCATGGCTTCGTTTGGACTGAGGAGTGAAGGGCAGCCTTTGAGGAACTTAAAGACTTCTTGGCATCACCACCACTGCTCTCCGGGTCAGAAGAAGGAGAAGAGCTCCTGCTGTACTTGGCGATCACCCCAAGGGCCGTCAACTCGGTCCTTATCTGCACGGACCAGGACGGGTCCTAGAAGCTGGTATACTATGCCAACAAAATACTCCGAGATGCAGAGGTTAAGTACACTCGCTCAGAAAAGATTATGTTTGCTCTAATAATATCTGCTAAGCATCTCAAGTCGTACTTCCAAGCACAACCCATTGCGATCGTGATAGACCAGCCATTGAGGGCCATACTCAGCCATCCCGAGACATCTGAGCGATTGGCTAAATGGTCCCTGACACTGAGCGAGTTCGACATTGTGTACCAGTCGAGATCATCTCAGAAGGCCCAGGTGCTGGCCGACTTCTTGGTCGAGTGCACGAGGCTTGCCGAGGAGCCGGAGCATACAACACCGGAGTAGTAAATTAAGCTCGGAATCGAGAAGGAGCATTGGATCCTCCATGTCAACGGCACGTCCAACGTGGGTGGAAGCAGAGCAGGCCTCATCCTCACCAACCGTAATGGGATAGTGGCTGAATGCATACTCCGCTTCAATTTTGCCGTAATAAATAACCAGGCAGAGTACGAGGTACTTCTCACAGGCCTGAGGCTATCCCACGAGCTGGGTGTACAGAACTTGAAGGTATTCATCGACTCCCAACTGGTGGCCAGACAAGTTTTCGGAGAGTACGAAGCCAGGGACCCCCAGATGATGAAGTACCTTGAGCAGGTCTGCTCGAGCATGACAGGTTTTTGATGCTTCAGCATCTCCCACATCTCCCGCGAAGAGAATGCTCGCACCGACATGCTGTCAAAACTCGCGACCCTGCCAAACTCATCACGGGGCGTGCCCATATCGAGTACCTTGAAAGTCCAAGCAACGAAGCTCTAGAGAGGTGCAGCAGGTCACCTCGGAGCCGAGCTAGATGGACAGGTATGTCAGATACATCATTGACGGCATCCTGTCGGAAGATTGCACAAAGGCTAGCCTCGTCAAGAAGAAGGCCTCGTGGTTCATCTTGATGGAAGGCCAGCTCTATCGCCGATCCTACTCCTACCCATTCCTGAAGTGCCTGAGACCCGCAGAGGCAGCCCTCGTGCTCCAAGAAATATATGAAGGTCTCTGCGGGAATCACGTGGGAGGAAGGATACTGGCATACAAGGCCCTCCGCCAGGGATACTATTGGGAGACCATGAGGGAGGACACCACCGACTTTATAAAGAAATGTGACCAATGCTAGCACCACGCGCAGATACAGCGTCAACAGGCAATGCCGCTCTCCCAGCTCTCCACCCCTTGGTCGTTTGCCTAGTGGGGGATGGACATCCTAGGTTTATTCCCCACTGCATCAAGGCAACGAAAATTCCTAGTAGTGGCTACTGACGACTTCACCAAGTGGGTGGAAGCAGAGCCGCTAGCACGGATCACCGAAGCCAGTGTCCGTCAATTCCTCTGAAAGTCAATTATCTGCCGCTTTGGACTCTTCCAAAGCATCATCACCGACAACGAGCGATAGTTCGACAACCAGGAGTTTCAAGAATTATATGCCGAGCTCGGTATTCAGCATCGCTTCATCTCGGTGGCTCACCCTCAGACCAATGGAGAAGCTGAGGTGACCAACCGAACCATCCTCTAAGGACTGAGACCCGGGCTGGACCGGGCCAAAGGCAGGTGGGCAGAAGAACTCCCCAGCATCCTTTGGGCCTACCACACGATGTCCAGGATGGCAACGGATGAGACTTCTTTCAACCTAGTCTTCAGTATGGAGGCTGTGGTCCCAGTTGAGCTCAACATGCCCACATTGCAAGTGCAACAGTATGATGAAACAAAGAATTTGATGCGCCTTCTTCTCAACTTGGACCTACTCGAGGAAACCAGAGATAAGGCTCGACTCTGGATGGCAGCTTACCGACAGCGGGTAGCTCGGTACTACAATGCGCAGGTGAAGTTGAAGGTCTTCCGCCCGAGCGATCTAGTGCAGCACCAAGCCGAAGCATCCCAACCCCGAGAATGCGGCAAGCTCTCATCGAATTGGGAATGCCCCTATAAGGTGGTCGAGGCTCTTCCTCATGGAGCCTATTACTTAGCGGACCTGGACGATGCCAGATTCTCGTGCACATGGAATTCCTACAACTTGAGAATATATTATCAGTAATGTAAAGCTTTCTCCCCAACAATGAAAATAAAATCCTCTTTGAGAAAATCACTCTTGCTTTGCAGGAACTCTGCTACCCGGCTCTAGGTCTGGCACGTTCAAGCCCGGAGCCTAGTTCTCTGGCATCGAGGCCCGGAGCCCAGCTCTCAGGCACCAAAGCCTGGAGCCCAGTTCTCCGACACTCAAGTCCGAAAACTCCTGAAACCCGGCACCATACTCATAGTCCAGAGATGCCCGCGAAATCTCAAAGAAGTCCGCCATCTACCGCTTGACTCATAGTACAGCTCTCAAGCATGGAAACTCCTGAAGCCCAGCACCGTACTCATAGTCCGAAGATGCCCGTGGAACCTCCAAGAAGTCCGCCATCTACCGCTTGACTCACAATATGGCTCTCAAGCCCGGAAACTCCTGAAGCCCGGCACCGTACTCATAGTCCGAAGATGCCCACGGAACCTCCAAGAAGTCCGCCATCTATCGCTTGATTCACAGTACGGCTCTCAAGCCTGAAAACTCCTGAAGCCCGGCATCGTACTTACAGTCCGGAGATACCCACGAAACCTTCAAGAAGTTTGCCATCTACCGCTTGACTCATGGTACGGCTCTCAAGCCCAGAAACTCCTGAAGCCTGGCACTGTACTCACAGTCTGGAGATGCTCATGAAACCTCTAAGAAGTCTACCATATATCGCTTGACTCACAGTATGGCTCTCAAGCCCGAAAACTTCTGAAGCCCGGCACCGTACTTACAGTCTGGAGATGCACGTGAAACCTCCAAGAAGTCCACCATCTACCGCTTGACTCATAGTATGGATCTCAAGCCTGGAAACTCCTGAAGCCCGACACCTGGTGGGATCAACAAATTCAACCTCCGAGCTTAGCCCAGTCGTGCATGCTTGGAGCTGGTCCCAGTCGAGGTCAAATACACCTCTTCAAGCAAGAGCTCGATGCCCTGTGATCGCTTCGCCTATGAAGTGGGGGCAGCCCGGCAGGCCAAAGAACTCCTTCCTGACTATTTCACGTATCCGGGCCTCGATAGGGAAGGGCCTGGATACTTGGTACTTCAAGGCTCGATGCCTAAACAAGTATACTCACGCGAGTAGCTAAGAATCGAAGGAAACAAGATTGGCAAAAAATAAAAAAAGGAAAGAGAAAAGAGAAAAGGAAAACACAGGTCGGGATGACTAAAAAGAAGTTCTATTGATGCTAGTTGGAATTCTTACATGTATACTGGGCCCCGACATGCTGGGCGGCCCAGGTCAAGGACAAAAGAAAAAAAAGGAGAAAAAACTACAAGGCCCCCTAAGCTATCCAACTGGCTTCTTCTCGGAGCGGTGCTCGGATGGGGCATCGCCTTCTAGGGCCTCCGGTGGCGGGGCCTCGTCTTCGGTGGCCTCCACCGGTGGAGCTGGCTCGACGGTAGCGACAGGTTCTTCGACCTCACCCAAGCCAACGGTTGTACCCGAGTCCATTTTGCCTGGAGGTCTTAGCCTGCTCATGACCTTGTCAAGGATGAAATCCTTCACCTGGGATCGATAGAAGTCAAATCCCTGGAGAAAGGAGTCCATTGCCACTTCTTGAAACTCGGCTTTGAATTCGTTTGAGGCCTTATATTTCGCTACTGCCTTGGTGACCTCCTTTCTGGCAATCTCAGCTTGGCGCACCACCTCGGTGGCCTTCTTCTTAGCGGCATCTACCAAGCTGATTGCTACTGTGGCCTTCCCATCCATGCTCGCAACCCTTTTCTCTACATCGGTGGCCATCCTCTCAGCGACAATTGCCTGCTCCTTCGCCGCCTCCAATTCTGCCAAAAGGGACTGGGCCTGTCCCTTCTCTCTGGTGGCCTCAGCTTTGAGCTCCTTTAGCCTAGCATCTTTGGCCTTGAGCTCTTCCGTTCTACTCTTGGACTGGCCCCTCTCTCGGTCCAAGGACTCCTCAAGCTCCTTTGCATGCCTTTCGGCACTCACGACCACGCCCCGGAGTTCCTTGCTCTTTTGATTGGCCTTCCAAGCATCATCGCTTCTTTGCTTCACCTCGGCCTTTAGGGACTCGAGCTCCACTCCCTATAGCCTGTCCCTCTTGGCCCAGGTTCGACAGTAGTCCATAATCAGGAGAAGTTCGATGCCGAGCTGCACCAAGGAAGACGTCAGTCATAAAGATAAGTCGGGAAGAGCAGGGCGAGGTAAGGTAGAGGGATACTTACCGAGAAGAGCTGAGGAAAGATATTGCTAATGGCATTGCCGAGGAGCTTCCCTGCCTTATCTCGCCGATCGCACGATTGGATGGCGAAGTCCATCATATGCTCGGCAAGGTTCTGGTCTCGGACCAAAGAGATGTTCGACGCTAGCTTGAAGGGCACCCTACGATAGTCCCTTGCCCTTCTGCCCACCGTCGATGCGGAGTCATCCGCTCCTCCAGCTGAAGAAGCATCTGGTGTACGCTCGGAGCTTGGCGCCACCCCGGACAGAGCCGCCGGCACCGGCTCCACTCTTTCCTGCTCTCCCCCTCCTCAACCTCGATGATCTCCGGAGGAGGAGACACCATCGCGGTAGCTATAGCAGCAGACCTGGCCTGGGCAACCACCTCGGGCTCTTGGGCTGGGGACGGGTGGCACCTCGAGAGTGAGCTCAGCAGCCCTCCTCCTCGGCTCAGGAGCGAGGTCGGCAGACCTCCTCCTCAGCTCGGGAGTGGGCTCGGCAACCCTCCTGATCGGCTTGGCTGGCATGGCAGGAGCGGCCCTCGTGTCACCCCCTTCACGAGCCCTCTTCGAGGGGGACTCACCGGCCTCCTCCAGTGCACCCCTCTTCTAGGAGAATGAAAGGAGGTCATCTAAGATGAACTTCATACCTGCATGGAGGAGAAAAATATCAATTCTGAGCTCGGAAAACCAAGAAGAAAACACAAGGAGATAGTGCTCGAGCCGAACTCACCCAATTGCTGAATTGGGCTAACCCCGACTTCAAACAGGTTCTGCTCTGATAACAGAATCTCGAGGGAGGGGATCTGATCGGCACGAAGCTGGTCGTAAACCTCCCCGATCAGCCGCTTCGATCATAGAATTCTGGTTAGGGGTTCAGTCTAGATTGCTCTAAACCTAGTCGACCCCCTCGACCAAGGCAAAGAAATATTTACTCTTCCATCCTTTGATGGAAGAAGGGAGCTCAAATTTTATGCCCTTCAGGCGAGAGGAGATAGATCACTACCCCTCCTCAAAAGGGTGGCATTTCAAGATAAAGAAAATCCTGAACAATGAAAAATGGACAACTATCCCGTGGAAGTGACAATGAACTATGAAGCTAAAGATGGTCCTAATAGCATTGGGGACTAGCTGAGCAGGGACAAGATGATTATTGCTCAGCACAGAAAGAAAGAAGGGGTGGAAAGGAAAATGAAGGTCCCCTGTGAGTGTCTCCTCGTAGAGGGCATTTTGGTGCAGGCTACTGGAGGTGACCTGCTCCCCTGGTCGAGGAACCGAGAGTCGAACGGAGTCGGGGAGACCATAGGTCTCCCGAATGGCTGCAAGTTTCTCGGCGGTGATCGTCGAAGTGACCCCGCCGGGACCTGTCGATCGAGAAGGTTCGGGGATGGGTTCGGGTGGAGGAGGAGATGGGGGGCAAGCTGCATGCTCCCTAATTATGATCCCTCTGGGTGTAGGCCTTCTGCTGAGCTCGAAGCGTGCCACGTCCTCCTCCTCATCAGAGGAAGAAGACAGCCTCAATCGAGAAGGCCCAGCCTCACTCTGGTTGTTCATGGGGCAGAAGTTTGGACCGAAGCGAGACATCAAGAAGGGGAGGAAGAAGGTGAAGTTAAAACTACAAGGAAGAAGAAGAAGGCACAGCCGGACAAGGTCCGGGGAGGTCTTGGCTTTAGGAGGAAGCTCTATCTAGTCGGGAGAAGGAGAAGGAGACAAACCTGGCTAACTGCAGGAAGCAAAGATGGCCAGGGGAGGAGAAGGAACTCTAGTGCGATGGCGAGCACGCGAAGTTTGAAAGGAAAATTTTTTTTGAAAAAACTGCCTTTCTTTTCGAAGTGACTAGATGCCTAACCATACCGTTACAGCATCCCCACCGGTGGATCTATGCCACGTGTCAGCAATCAGCGTAGGAGGCACCTCATTTTAGTCACGGTCGTTTCGAATCCTGTGCCAGCAATAAGTATTCCTCGAACGTGGCAATGTGGCTCCCCCGCATTGGTTTGGAGAACTGCCCTACGAACCGCCGTCGATCGTGATCATTATTATACCAGATTTTTGCCTTTCCATGCCAGCACCGCATTTACTCCCTTCACCCTGGGTGCCGCACGCCAACGGGACTCGAGAGTGGGAGGGAAAATGATGTGGCGGGATCGCTGACGTGGAAGCTACGTCAGACTCCATTGTGCGCCACGTCGAACGAAGCTGCCACGTGGGATGCCTCTGCCCGCTCCTTCTCCAGGCTGGCTCCCTTTGAGGTCGAGACGTCGTGGCCGAAGTCGAGCTCCACCGCTGCTCGCTCCTTCGCCAGGCTGGCTCCCCTCGAGGTCGAGACACCATGGCCGAAGTCGAGCTCCGCCCCTGCCCGCTCCTTCGCCAGGTTGGCTCCCCTCGAGGTCGAGACACCATGGCCGAAGTCGACCTTCACCTCTGCCCGCTCCTTCACCAGGCTGGCTCCCTTCGAGGTCGAGACATCGTGGCCGAAGTAGAGCTTCGCCTCTGCTCGCTCCTTCGCCAGGCTAGTTCCCCTCGAGGTCGAGATGCCGTGGCCGAAGTTGAGCTCTGCCTCTACCCGCTCCTTCGCTAGGCTGGCTCCCCTCGAGGTCGAGATGCCGTGGCCGAAGTCGAGCTCCGCCTCTGCCCGATCCTTCACCAGGCTGGCTCCCCTCGAGGTCGAGACACCGTGGCCGAAGTCGAGCTCTGCCTCTACCCGCTCCTTCGCCAGGCTGGCTCCCCTCGGGGTCGAGACGTCGTCGCCGAAGTCGAGCTCTGCCTTCCTGAGCTCGCCCACCTTGGACGAAGAGACCTCCAGCCGAAGGATCTCATCGCTTCCCTGGATGGCAGCGAGCCGCCCAAAGATCGCAAAGAAGCTCTTGTCAGGCCGCAATAACTGTCCCCAACTACCACTTATACCAAAAGGGAAGGGGGCCCCCCAATCGAGGTGCTACACTCCCAAGCGATCGTCTACGCCATCTAAAAGTGGAAGTCAACTAGAGGATTCGAATCTTGGGGGGCCGCCGCCCGCCGATCGAAGCTCTGCCATGTTTCTCGAAATGGAGTGACCAGAAGGAATATCAAGTTGTGCAGTACTGTTCCCTATCACGGATAGGGAAAGGCATCCCACACAAGGCACCAGACAACACCGCACGCACCAGCGGACGGGGCGAGGATCTCGAGGTAAGTATTTGGCAGCCCCCTGTGGCTTAAAAGAACACTCCATGGTTCCGAAAGAAGGTAAGCAAAGCAAAGCAGAGAGAGAGGGGGAAGCAGGCATACAGGAGAGCACCAAGCAGTCTGAGAGTTCTAGGCTACTGGAGATCTACGGGAAAGATCTTGGCGGGCACAGCCAACCTGGCTCCGACTCTTCTTAGCCAGCATTTCCCTCACTCCGCGCTCGGCTCTCCCACACTCTTCCAGTACATTACATTCTCCTCCTAACATGGAGTCCATCTACGGGGCTCGACCGGGAGGATCTGTTCTCCTGGATTGTTACTGACTTGAGCGTCGGAGTGCCCCCGTCAAGATCACCGGCCCGGATCTTTTCTGTTTTGCAGGTTTGGGCATCCGAGCAGGATCCGGGGTGACGAGGGCGCGGTCCGAGGCCATCCTTAACTACAGGCCATGGCGATCAGGCGACAACACAACTGATAGCCACGGCATCAACGAGACTAAGATAACTAACTACTAACAGTAATTACAATTAGCTGGAGGAAAGGTACATTAACTAACTTTTCTAACAGAAATCAAAAAGTATTAACTACTTTCAGTTAGAACAATGTCTATAAAAAGTGATGAGAGGGAGTCTAAAACTATCCTACACCATGCTGATTTGACTCTTCTTTTTTTTCATCTATCTTTGAATTTTTTATCCTGTTTTTCGAATTTTACTGATTTAGACATCGGAGTATCCTTTACTGAAAAAATTTGATCAGCAATTTATTTTGTAGGAATCAAAAAAAGATGAATCAATGATTTCGGCACTTCATTAAATTCATGGGGATCAGTGTCAGCGATATTTTTTTTTTTTATACTTACTATTTTTCTTTTGTTACACGTGAATTCGACACCGCAGGATCCTTGGTGCAGTCATCTCCGACTGAAAATTTTATTTTTACAGGTCACCTCAACGGCAATCCTCGCCTGCCAGGGCCCTTTTTAATCTCGCGCTGGAATCTACTGCGACACGTACCATCCAACGGTTGGTCTGGATTAGTCAATCTTTGCGAAGGGTACGACCCGCTCCCAGTCGCCATCCGGATTAAAGTTTAATTTATGGATTAATTGGACGGCTGATGCCGGCAAACTCCACTCTCGCTCATCGGTTTCAAACTTCTCTCAAACCGCACAATTCTTATCGGAAGCCCAAATTCGAACACTATCGCCCGACCCAGCCAATTGCATAATTTAATCAGTATCCAATCTCCACGGAATCCCAAATTCGAACAGTATCGCCCGACCCAGCCAATTGTATAATTTAAGCGGTATCCAATCTCCAGGGAGCACCAAAATGTATTTTTAAAACCCCATTTATAACACGTTTTCGTCGACGTCCCTTTCAATGTAGCACTAGGGCAACGCAAGCACCATACCAACCCCCTCTCGATCGCTTTCACTCTTTTGCTCTCCTCCTCCTCCTCCACCATCACCACCACCACCCATCACTCCCCTTCTCTCTTTATATATACACCAAGCCAACCTGAAACACAACAAGCCTGGCCGTTGCATTAGTTTGCCATCGTGCACTCCTTGCGATCACTTTACAAGCTCCATATTCCTCCTGTCAAAGTTTTGGTGCCATGGATTGCCTAAAAGACTGGCCCGAACCGGTTGTTCCGGTCCAGTCCCTGTCGGAAAGCGGCGCCCCTGCCATCCCCGACCGGTACATAAAGCCGCCATCCGAACGACCGTTGTCGGACTCCGCCGCCGACAAAAATATCCCCGGCATCCCGGTCATCGACTTCGGAAGGCTGTCGGAGGGGGCGGCAGAGTGCCACGCGGCCATGCAGGCGATATCCGACGCTTGCCGGGACTGGGGGTTCTTCCAGATGGTGAACCATGGGATTAGCCATGAACTCATGGAAAGAATCCGGGAGGTGTGGAGAGGGTTCTTCCACCTCCCCATGGAGGCCAAGAAGGCGTACGCCAACTCCCCGATGACCTACGAGGGTTACGGCAGCCGCGTCGGCGTGCAGAAGGATGCCATTCTGGACTGGGGTGACTACTACTTCCTCCAGTACCTTCCTCCATCCGTGAAGAACCATGACAAATGGCCAAGCCTGCCGACTCCCATCAGGTAGTACCAAATTAGAGGAGAGCCCTTGTCCTGCATGGATAGGATTGGACCTAGCACGTGTGTAACGTTATTAATGCGAGTTCCAATTGGTTTCTGATTTATTTCAGGTGCACTACAGAAGAGTATGGCAGTGAGATGGTGAAGTTGTGCGAGATGGTGATGAAAGTTTTGTCTGTAAGTCTGGGTTTGGACGTGGAGTTTTTCCACAAGGCATTTGGAGGAGATGATGTGGGGGCGTGCCTTAGGGCGAATTATTACCCTAAGTGCCCGCAGCCGGACCTCACCCTCGGCATCTCACCGCACTCCGATCCTGGAGTTCTGACGGTGCTGCTCGCCGACGATCAGGTCAAGGGCCTCCAGGTCAGAAAGGGGGATGCATGGATCACTGTCCGTCCCCTCCCCCATTCACTCATCATCATGATTGGTGATCAAATTCAGGTGATCTCTCACTCTCCCTTTGGTGGTTTCATGGCTTCTGGAGTTCCATGGTTCCACAAGTGTGACGTCTAACGGAGCCAAGCTTGATCAAGCTTGGATATGATCAAGCTTAGTTTGAAATTAATTTCAAGTTTGAACTCCAAGATCAAGCTTCATTTATTTACCATTTTTTAAAGCTAATTCAAGCTTAATTTTAAATCAAGCCAAATATGAGCATACTTGATCAGCTTGATAATCCTAAATCAAGTTGAAATCAACTCAAATTAAATTAAAGTTGGTTCAAACTTTGGTGAAAGAGTTTTTATTAATTTCAACTTGGTTGATGCCTAAATTAACATTTAATTGATCCCAAGAATAAAAAGGATGCATCTAACCCAATTAAATCTTTAATCGTATGATCCCTTGTATACAAAATAATATATATGCTTTACATATATTCAAGCTTTATCAAGCTAAGTTTTAACAAGCTGGGATTAAAGTTGAGCCTAGCTAGTTTGCTAGTTCAAGCAAGCTTGGTTTGTTTAATTTGAAACCGAGGTTAATTAATTTAAGCTTATCTTAAGCCAAGCTTGAGCTATTTAATTCATTTAACACCCCTATGTCCGCATGGAGAAATCTTGCTCATACGAAACAGCAAAATAACATGCAAGGTTGTCGAAAGCCCCATTAAAACAGCTATTAATCATTATAACAGACTATTAAGAAATTCAACAGGTTACCTGTTTATTTATTTGTTTCCGGACTATGAGTTTATAGGTGATTTTTATCTCATTTAGTTGGATAGATAAAAGTCACATGACTCTAATCTCAAGCCTCCTACAAGAGAAGGATACCATAATCTTGGCCTAAGCCCAAACAATGAAGAAGATTAGACAACAAAAATAATTTTGCAATTTACAGTGTTGTTTATTTGGCACACACACATATATATTACTTTAATTTATATCTTTCTAAAAAAAATATTTTATGAATTGAATTTTTTGATATAGCAACTTTTGTGGGAGCTCTTTCTTGCAAAAATTTGAATTTTGAAAAAAAAAAAAAAAAAAAACAGTAAACAGTGAAATATTTAAACAATAATTTTGAGGTGTTTATGTGCATAAAAGCTGGTTTCTTTTCCATCAATATTTATGCTAATCATGATGTAAAAAAAGTGTGCTGAAACCCTCATGGCGGCTGTTAACCATGATAGGCTAAACTCTTCTGGCTGGGAATCTTTGCCTTTCCACTTCTCCGAGACTTGCAACCTCGTGCTATATATCATGTGGTTGCCCGCCTGCATTCGTTGTCAACTAGCTTAAAGTATCATCCATCAAATTAATTAAGCCCTCGTTCCTTGTCTTATGTGTGACTGGAAGTGCACTTTCCATTAGAAAAACTAGGGTTCAAAGTCTGTTCGCTTCTTTCACTCGTGCTTAAAACAATAGCTTTGTCAGTCTTTTCCTGTTCTGATATATGTGAAAGTATTGCTCGAAAAAAGTAGCCTAATTCATACGATAAGTCGAGCAACGGATAGGCATAGGATTTTCCCGTACAAATTCCACCCACGTGCTGATTCGAACACATGGCATGTTTCATGCTAATAATTGCTCCAATCACCTTGACCGTAGCATAAATGACTTTTTTTCTAATAAATATATTAAATTATACTAAATATGAGTAAATACATGCATAAAAATAAAAAAATAAAATATTAAAAAATTGAATTAAAAGGTTAGCAATAAAAATTTATAATGTTGAGCCTGAGTGTTAGCCATATAAAATATTATTCAATAAGTAACTTTTTTTTTTTTTTTTCTTGCAGGCATGCATATAAGATCTCGAGCAAATAAAAAATGCATCGTCCTCCAATAATTTTATAATAACGAAGGTAAGCCAGAAGAGATGAATTAGAAAACTATTCGATAATCATCATGAAATTACCTTCCAAATAAAGATTTTAAACCCTATATATATATATATATATATATATATATATATATATATATATATATATATATATATATATATATATATATATATAATAAATGAACTTTTTGGAAGCTTCTAAACAAAGCATTCTACCCTCCAAGAATCTATATAGTGTTAATGCTATTTACTAATATATTAATTGGAGGTTGATGGAGTTGGATTAGGTCTTGAGCAATGCAATGTTCAAGAGTGTGGAGCACCGGGTTGTGGTGAATGCGGCGGAGGAGCGGTTGTCCCTTGCCTTCTTCTACAACCCCAAGAGTGACTTGCCACTGGGTCCGGCTCGCGAGCTCGTAACCCCTAGCCGGCCTCCACTCTATCAGCCCATGACCTACAACGAGTATCGGCTATACATAAGGAAGAATGGCCCTAGGGGCAAAATGCAGGTCGAGTCATTGAAGGCCATGTAATCATGCTATCATTCCTCAATTATGTGTATCAAAGTCTTTCTAGATTGATGCTTCTCTTCCTATGCAGACTGGTAATGGTGTGTGTCCACTCATATCTGTTTGACGTTGTAAATCCTAGTACGTGTATGCATGTACTCCAGCTTGATCAATGTTTGCCAAAACAAAAGAAAAATCTTGTAACAAGTAAGCAATGGGCTCTTCTCAAAAAGATATGAATGAATAAACAAACAATGGGATCTATGTTATTGCACTTTTTTCTTTAAGTTACATAACTTGAGGATCTTCTGCTGTTTCTTTTGGTTCGAGAAAGACATTCTTCACTTCTGTTAATTGGGGCTTGGTTCCTTTTGGCTCTCTATTATCTTCCCCCCCTCTGATTAATTTATAATTGTTATGTTTTGTTAAGTGTTCTGTAATTTGGGTTGTTCTTGCACAGCTAGTATTGCTTCTTTGCCAATAAAAGTGGGTGGTTCAAACCTCCCTTTTCATCAAAAAAAAAAAAAAAGGGGTTGTGTTATACCCATCTGATCGGCCCGGGTTGGGCCGGACGAGGCGTTCAGCCGGTTGATACGGGTTGAAGCTCCCACCGATCGGCTCTCGTGGAAGTCCTGACTGGTTCCCCACCGGAGGTCCAATAAGTCGACTGACTACTGGGCTTATTGCTCTGGAGGCCGACCTATCTGAAGATCAGCTGACTCATTAGTAGCCGACCAACTGAAGGCCGACCTACTGAAAGCCGACCAACTTGGGGGCAGGATGATCCATTCCTGCTTGGCTCGACGGACTTATTCCCATCCGGGGAACCGCTCGAGGCTTCTAGAAGATTCTCCTAGCTGGTACCATAATTCTGTTGCAACAGACTCCACGACATGGCCACGACTTTATGCCACCTGGCCATCACTTCGATACTCCCAGGGGCAAATCAGGGACTTTATCTCTGCCCTCTAACAATTTTTGGCAGTATCTCACGCACATAAAAGGTATCTAGGGGACCTCCACTGGGGTAAGACGTTCTTTCTTCTCCACATTATGCTCTTCTCTCTTTCTCTCCACTCTGTTGCTCCAAACCCCCTGCTAACTTAAGCATCGGAGTGTCCCTTGCCGGAGCACCTCCGGCACCTAGGGGACTTCGTGCAGGTGGACCGGCAAAGGAGCTCTCCAGCGCAGTGAACCAAGCCCGGCCCAGGTGGAAGCGCAGCAACAAATTGGCGCTAGAAGGAGGGCGGCTACGAACCTCCGTTCCGCTCTCTACTTAAAAAGAAGAGATTGACTGAAGAAAGCTACGAATGGTAAGGGGAAGAACGCGAAGTGTCTCCGCCAGAGGGAGGCATTCTCCCCACAGGCCTGAAGTACCTCACGGAGAGGACGCTACGGCCATCGCCGCCGAGCCCACCATTACTCTGGGATTGCAGCAGTTCCAGATGTTGGTAAACCGCATTGAGATGCTTACCTCAGCGGTCTAGCATTTTCAGGAAGCGACCGATGACTGGTGGTAGCCACCCGCGGTGTCCTGTATCAACCACCAACCGGCTACCGGGGGAAGTCAGCAGTCGGAGGAGCCACCCCCTCTTTCCCATGCTGCTCCGGAGCCCCGAAGGTCTTTGGGGGCTCATGCTAGCGGGAAGAGGGCAAGGTCGGCTTCCCCATCCTTCGCTGACTCTGCTCCCCTCAGTGATCGGCGCCCTACTGAAGACCCACATGACTATGACGGTAAGATCATGCGCATGGAAGAGCACATGGCAGAGATTATTGAGCGCTAGAAGGTCGAAGGGGGGCAGGCGTATGACACTCGCCCACCTTTTTCTGCTGAGATCTTGGGGGAGCCTATCCCCCAACACTTTAAAATTCTCCAGGTGGACCCCAACGACGGTACCACCAACCCACTGGATCATTTGGGTACCTAAAAGGCCTACATGATGGTACAGGACGCGTCCGACGCCCTTCATTGTATCGCCTTCCCAGCCACCCTGAAGAAGGCTGCCCAGATGCGGTTTGCGGCCATCCAACCAGGTATGATCCGATCTTTTTCTCAACTTGAGACTTTTTTTCTTTCACATTTTAGGACATGCAGTCGAGCCCCAAAGAACACCGATTGCCTCTTCCTCATACTTCAAAAGGAGGGAGAGACCCTCTGGGACTGCATGGCCCGCTTTAACTCAACAGCCATGGAAGTCCCAGACTTGAACGAGGCGGTAGCCATGTCCGCCTTCAAGAGAGGGCTCCGATCGTCCAGGCTTACATTCTCCCTGGACAAGAAGTTCCCGAAGGACTACACCGAGTTGTTGACCAGAGCCCACAAGTACGTCCTGGCAGAGGAGCAGTCTGCGAGACACCGCCAAGCGAAGGGGAAATCATCCACTAAGAAGCGGAGTGACAAAACCCCTGCAGTCCGACCTCTCGGCGATGACAGCCGACCCACTCGCCATCGGAGCCCGAAGCCGAGGGACTTCTTCAAGAAGTTTGAGACTTATGCACCCCTCTTCCTTCTGAGGGAGAAAATTCTCATGGAGATCGAGAATGAGGCTTACTTCCAAAAGCCTCGACCGATGAGGGCCCCCCTACCGCCAGAAAAAAGAATAAGTACTGCCGGTTCCACAGGGACCATGGACACGACACTGAGGAGTGCCTCCAGCTGAAGGATGCTATCTAAGACCTTATCAGGAGAGGGTACCTGAGCAAGTACGTCCATCCCCACCGGGATCAGGCTGAAGCCTCAACTGTCAGAGATCCACCTGAAGAGGCTGAACTCCCCAATCAGCGTTCGATGAGCGGAGGCGTTGGCATGTTGCACCGAAGATCCGACCGGGGGTCTGGAGGGGGCCAGGATATTGTGAAGAGGCCCAGGGGCTCAGGTATGATCAGTTTTTCTGATGAAAACCTCTTGGAACCCCATCTCCCAGGAGATGACCCTGTTGTTGTGTCGGCAATCATTACTATTTATGATATAAAACGTGTCCTTATTGATAATGGAAGCTGTGCAAAAGTTTTACTGTACAACACTTTTGTTCGAATGAACTTGTCTAGGTTAAGGCTACGGGACTCCTTGGTGCCGCTCACTGGCTTTGGGGGAAACTCTGTTGGAGTAGAAGGAGAAATCACCTTACCCGTAACCCTGGGGACGGAGCCCCACCAATGGACTTTTCCAATCAATTTTGTGGTCGTCCGTATGACCTCGGCGTACAATGCCATCCTAGGCCAACCGGCCCTTAATAAGTTCCGCGCCATCGTATCCACTTATCATTTGTTGGCAAAGTTTCCGACTCGTAATGGGGTCGGGGAACTGAGGGGAGACCGCAGGATGGCTAGACAATATTTGGTCATACATGATAGGCAGCTGGATGGGCGCCCCACACTTGAGCAACTGGATCCCAGGGATGAAATGGATGACTGCAGTCAGCCTGTCGAAAAGGTTGTGTTTGTTCTGCTCAGAGAGGATGATCCTACTAAAGTACTTCAAATCGGGAGTACGCTAAGTGAAGAAGCCCGACAGGAGCTGATAGGGTTCTTGAGAAGTAACGCTGATGTTTTTGCCTGGTTAGCCTCGGACATGCCAGGCATCCCGTCGAACGTCATTACTCACCAACTTAAGGTGGATCCAACGTATAGACCTGTCTGATAGAAGAAAAGAAGCTTTGCTGCCGAAAGGCAGAAAGCCATCGAAGAAGAAGTGAAGAAACTCCTCGATGCTGGTTTCATTAGGGAGTCCCACTATCCGGAGTGGGTGGCCAATGTCGTTATGGTGAAGAAGGGCAGTGGAAAGTGAAGGATATGCGTGGACTACACGGACCTCAATAAGGCTTGCTCGAAGGATAGCTTCCACCTATCGAAAATTAACCAACTGGTGGATGCTACAGCCGGCCACCAGCTTTTGAGCTTCATAGATGCCTTCTCTGGGTACAACCAGATCAGGATGCACCCCGAGGAAAAGGAGAAGATGGCCTTTATCATGGACAGGGGGCTGTATTGCTACATGTTGGCTCCACCCAATAATTTTGATGAATAACAAAACATTGAGTGCATATTGTATTCTAATGAGGATTTCAAGTTATGAGTTTTCAGGAAGAAAGCATCTCAAAATTTCAAAAACTTATGGTGTATGACACGTGATGGCATGGAGCAATTCTCATAAATCCGGGCATCCTCTTCATTGAAAAAGGGCATATACTTGTTTAAATATTATGTGCTTATGTATTCATGAATTTTATTTTTGTTTTCGAGACATTTTCACTTGAATCTGAATGTTTTCAGTCTCAAGTGTCGACACCTAGACAGTCAAGTGTCGACACTTCAGCATTTGGCACAGAAAAAAATCCTTGGCATGCTAAGTGTCGACACCTATATTCAAGTGTCGATACCAAGTGTCGACACTTAGGTTCCAAGTGTCGACTCAAGGCCTGAGATTTTTGAAAATACAGAACTTTGTGGTTTTGAGAATTTTTATGTCAAGTGTCGACACCTGTGCATTAAGTGTCGACACTTGAATGTTCAAGTGTCGACACCTAGAAATCAAGTGTCGACACCTGACAACCAAGTGTCGACACCTGATAGCCAAGTGTCGATACTTGCAGCCTGACAGCTCTAACGGATCTATTTTTCTGGCTTGCAGAACTTGGTTTTCAAGCTCCAAACGGCTATTTCCAATGCACCAACGGTCACAAACCATTTTTAGAAGGTTTTTGGTATATTTAAGCTCCACCAACCTCATTTTAAAGAAAGAGAAAGTAAGAGAGAAGTGAAGAGAAGTCTATTCAAGTGCATTCAAGTCCACTCAAAAGCTATAAAGCCAACATTCTCTCCAAACTTCACATCAAAAAGTCTCTTCTAGCTTGATTCCACTGAAAAGCCTACAAGCTCATCTTTACTTCATTCCAAAAAGAGGCACCTTGAAGAAGAGTGAAGACAAAGCATCCTTTTGAGCTTCAAAGATTTCAATCTACTCTTGAAGAGAGTTTGTTGTAGTTTTTAAATTTCATATCTGTTTTTATTATGATTTGACCTTGCTTTCAAGGGTGTCTTGAAAAAAGGTTATTGTGGTTTGTTGGTGAGCCAAAGGGACAAAACCAACTAGGGTTAACTTGTGAGCCCGAAGACAAAACAAGTGTTAAGGTTTGTTGGTAAGCCTAAGTGACAAAACCAACTTAGGTTTTGACTTGTGAGCCTTGTGAAAAGCAAGTCAACTGTAATCTGGTGTGGATTATAGTGGAATTCCCAAGGGTGGCTTGGGGAGTGGATGTAGGTGCTAGGTTTGCACCGAACCACTATAAACTTTGTGTTTGTGTGTGATTGCTCTTTTCCTCTCGTACTCTTTAATTATTGCTATCATCTTGCATCAAATTTATTATTGCTCATAAGCATCTCTGGACCTTCATTTTATTGTATTAAATTTTTAAAAGACCCAATTCACGTCCCCCTCTTGGGCTCCATTTCTGGGCAACAAGTAGTATCAGAGCACCGGTACTCTCTTGTAGGTCCAAGGATCGTGAGTAAAAGATCATGGCAGCCCCAATAGGCATGGGTATTGTAGAAGGTCAAGCTTCAAACCGACCTCCACTTTTTAATGGCACAAATTACACATACTGGAAGACACGCATGCGCATATTTATACAAGCTCTTGATTATAATTTGTGGAGAACAATTGTAAAAGATCCTCATCAGCCTACAATGATGATTAATGGCATTCTCACTCCAAAAATGAAAGATGATTGGATGAGAATGACATTAAGTAAATTGAGCTTAATGCTAAGGCAATGAACCTTTTATTTTGCTCTCTTGATCCTAGTGAGTTTAATAGAATATCAAACTGTCTCTCCACAAAGAAGATTTGGGATACACTTGAGGTTACCCAAGAGGGTACACACCAAGTGAAAACCACCAAGGTTAACATGCTAATTCACACATATGAAATATTTAAAATGGAACCTACTGAGTCTATCAATGAGATGTATACTAGGTTCACAAACATTGTGAATGGCATGAGAAGTCTAGGAAAAATAATTTATAATGGTGAACTTGTGAATAAACATCTCAGGTCTCTACCAGCTTCATGGGATGCAAAGGTCACTGCGATTGAAGAAGCTAAAGATGTCAACACTCTCCCGCTGGAATAATTGTTGGGTTCCTTGATGACTTATGAGCTATCCCTCAAACAAAAGAATAGAGAGGTGGATAAAAAGAAGAAGGCGATCGCGTTCAAATCTACTACTAGAGAGGACTCAAGCGAAGACTCTGAAGAGGATGACGAAGAAGATGAAACGGCTCTGTTAGCAAGGAAATTCAGAAGGTTTATGAGGAAGAAAAAGTTTAACTATAAAAAGAAACCTCTGAAAGGTGAGCCGAGTAAGGAAAAAGACAAGAAAAAGGAGGAGCAGCCCACATATTTTGAGGGAAAGAAACCCAGGCATTTCAAGGTAGACTGCCCCTTGTTAAAGAAAAGCAGAAGAAAGCTGAGAAAGAAAGCCATGATGGCAACCTGGAGTGAAAGTGAAGACTCCAGCTCTAAGGAAGAACAGCAGGAGGTAGCAAACTTCTGTCTGATGGCCAATCAAGAAGAGGTATGTTCTGAAACCGAAAATGAATTTACTTTTGATGAGCTTCATGAGATTTTTGATGAACTAGTCATAGAATTTTAAAAATTAAAGTCAAAACATAAAGACTTAAAGAAGCAAAATTTGGATCTAGCTAAAACAAACAATAACCTTTCAAATGAAAATGAATACCTTCTAATACAAAATAAAAAATTAAATGATAAGATTATGGCTCTTGAAAAAGAAAAGGATATCTTTGAAAAGAAAAGTGACTTACTTTCAAATAAAAAATTGTCAAGACAAAGCAAAGAAATTTTAATAGAAAACAAAAGATATAAAGAAGAAATCGAAAAACTAAAACCTTTTGTTGAAAAATTTACTTACAGTTCTGAAAAATTAAATTTACTATTAAATAACCAAAGAGCAGTATTTGACAAAGCTGGCTTATGATTCAGAACTCATAAGAAATAGAAACTCTTTAAAAATTTCATTGTGCCTGCATCTTCATCCATTACATGCTAAACTTGAGGTATTAAAGAACATAAATCTTATATGTGCAATAAAAGAAAATTAAATAACACTAAGAAAGTTTGGGTTCCAAAAGGAACCAATGCCACTAACCAAAAAGGACCCAAGATGAGCTGGGTACCTAAAGTCTCCACTTGATCTTTATTGCAGGTATGCCTTGCAACCAACAAGAAAAGGATGTGGTACCTTGATAGCGGTTGCTCAAGGCATATGACAGGAGATGTGGAGTAGTTCTCATCACTCACATATCAAAATGGTGGCAATGTAACTTTTGGTGATAATGGAAAGGGCAAAATTATCGGTATTGGTAAAATCCATATCACCCCTACCTCTTATATTGATAATGTTTTATATGTTGATGGATTAAAACATAACTTGCTTAGCATTAGTCAATTTTGTAACAAAAATTTTAAAGTTGTTTTTGAATCTTCTTTGTGCATTGTTTCTAGTCTAGATGACAATGGCATTAAGTTCATCGGTCATAGGCATGGCAATATTTATATGGTTGATCTTGATGATCTCCCTATTCAGAAAGGTCAATATCTAGTGGCAATAGAAGCCAAGATCGATGAAACTAGTTCGCTTTGGCATCGTAGACTAGGACATGCAAGCATGCATTTAATTTCAAAACTTAACAAAAAGAATTTAGTAAAGGATTTGCCTAAACTCAATTTTGAAAAAGATAAGATTTGCAGTGCATGTCAACTTGGAAAACAAACAAAATCTTCTTTCAAACCAAAAAGAGTAATCTCTACATCTAGACTTTTGGAATTGCTTCATATGGACCTCTTTGGGCCTACTAGAACATCTAGTTTGGGAGGTAAGAAGTATGGTCTAGTCATTATAGATAATTTCTCACGTTTTACTTGGGTCATGTTTTTAGCACATAAAAATGAAACATTTTCTGAATTTATTAGATTTCACAAAAGAGTTTTAAATGAAAAAGGTGTTTCAGTAGTATCTTTAAGAAGTGATCATGGAACTGAATTTGAAAATGCCGATTTTGATAAATTCTGTATTGAAAATGGAATTCATCACAATTTTTCTGCACCTAGGACACCTCAACAAAATGGGGTAGTAGAAAGAAAAAATAGAACTCTTGAAGAAATGGCACGCACCATGCTTTGTGAAATGATTTACCTAGATACTTTTGGGCGGAAGCCATAAATACTGCATGTTATATTTTAAATCGAGTTTTAATTCGACCGATTTTAAAGAAAACCCCTTATAAGCTTTGGAATGGTAGAAAACCTTCAATTCGTTATTTTTATATTTTTTGTTACCGTTGTTTCATCTTAAACAATGGCAAAGATAATTTGAGTAAATTTGATGCCAAATCAGATGAGGGAGTCTTTCTAGGCTACTCCACATCTAGTAAGGCATACAGGGTCTTCAACAGAAAAACACTTGTTGTTGAAGAATCCATACATGTGGTATTTGATAAAACTAACCAAAAATCTTCGAGAAAAGAAGATGTACTTTTTGATGAAACAGGTAGCAAGAAAACTGAAGAAATAAACAACAATGAAGGACTTACCAAGGAACAGAACGATGATCAAAACACTGAAGGAGATCAAGCACAAGATGATGAAAATATATCAACGGTTGATCCATTACCAAAAGAATGGAGGTATGCTCATGGACACCCAAAAGAACTAATTATAGGTGATCCATCTAAAGGTGTAAGTACTCGATCATCTCTTAGAAATATTTGTGATTACTTAGCTTTTGTGTCTTAAATTGAACCTAAAACTATCGAGGAAGCTGAATGTGATAGAAATTGGATAAATGCTATGCAAGATGAACTTAATCAATTTAAAAGGAACAATGTTTGGACACTAGTGGATAGGCCTTCAAACATATCAATTATTGGCACGAAATGGGTTTTTCGAAATAAACTTGATGAAAATGGAATAGTAATTAGAAATAAAGCTAGACTAGTTGCCAAAGGATACAATCAGGAGGAAGGGATAGATTTTGATGAAACCTTTGCTCCTGTGACTAGACTTGAGGCAATTAGGCTATTGTTGGCTTTTTCTTGCTTCATGAATTTTAAACTATATCAAATGGATGTTAAAAGTGCCTTTTTAAATGGATTAATTGAAGAAAAAGTTTATGTTGAACAACTCCCTGGTTTTGAAAATTCCGAATTTCCAAATCATGTTTATAAACTTCATAAAGCTTTATATGGATTAAAATAAGCTCCAAGAGCTTGGTATGACCGTTTAAGCTCCTTTTTGCTGAAAAATGATTTTACTAGAGGTAATATAGATAAAACTTTATTTTTAAAGAAAAAGAATGATGATCTCTTAGTAGTACAAATCTATGTTGATGATATAATATTTGGTGCTACTAATGAAACTCTTTGTCAAGATTTTGCAAGATTAATGCAGGGTGAGTTCGAGATGAGCATGATGGGAGAACTGAATTTCTTCCTCGGACTCCAGATAAGGCAAACCAAAGAGGGGATCTTCATCAACCAAACAAAATACACAAGGGAAATACTCAAGAAGTTTGAGATGGAGAACACTAAGCCATTAAGTACCTATATGAGCTCTACATATAGACTTGACAAAGACGAATCAGGTAAGTCTATAGACCAAAAATTATATCGTGGCATGATTGGTTCATTGTTATATCTTACTGCCAGTAGGCCATATATCATGTTTAGTGTCTGTATGTGTGCTAGATATCAGTCCAATCCTAAAGAGTCTCATCTTTTGGCTGTTAAACGCATACTTAGATATCTATCTAGCTCAATTGAAATTGGTTTATGGTACTCTAGAGATTCTTCATTTGATTTAATTGCTTATTCTGATGCTGACTTTGCTGGGTGTGAACTTGATCATAAAAGTACTAGTGGAACCTATCAGTTTCTTGGAGTAAATTTGATCTCTTGGAGTGCAAGGAACAGAACTTAGTTGCTCTATCTACGGCGGAAGCCGAATATATAGCAGCTGGGAGCTGTTGTGCTCAAATCCTCTGAATCAAACAACAACTCGAAGATTTTGGCATTAAACTAACTAAGACATCCATAAGATTTGACAATACTAGTGCAATCAACTTATCTAAAAATCCTGTGCAACATTCAAGAAGTAAACACATTGAAATAAGACATCATTTCATAAGAGATCATGTACAAAACTCTAATGTAATTCTTGATTTTGTTTGTACTAATGATCAGTTAGCTGATGTGTTTACAAAGTCTTTGAGTGAGGATAGGTTCTGTTTGATTAGAAGAGAGTTAGGTGTCATTGATCCATTCTCCTAGAACTCTCTAAGTATCAATTTTACCTAAATCCTAAAGCTCAAAACCTTTTGATTAAAGCCCTAAAACTTTATCCAAATTTTTCCTTTTTTTTTTGGATTTTCTCAAATTTTTGGCCAAGTGTCGACACTTGGAAAGTGTCAAGTGTCGACACCTAACCAAGTGTCGACACTTGACATATCCGAAGTATCGACACTTGAGAATCTGAAACTGTTTTTAAACGGACCGAACGATGATTTTTTGAAATTTTCTTCCCCCCTGATTTCTTGGAACAGTGGTCCCCTCTATCCAAATCCGTCCTTTCACCCCTCAATCCTTCACAAATCAGGTATTTCTCTTTTCCAATTTCATTTTATTTTTTCTTTATTTTTAATTTTGTTGTTTTCGAACCAAACAACCGTGTTTTGGGTTTTACGAGTATTTTTCATGAATCTAACCATATTTTTGCATGTTTTAGTGGATTTCTAAAACTCCATTTGAGGGAATAGTATTTTAAACTTATTTTTCTCGGTTTTTTCTCATCTTTTGGCTGTTTTCACCCCTTTTTCGTAAAAAATACTGTTTCATTAATTTTGGATGAAATAAATTGGGTTTTCATCTAAATTAAATTTACTAAATCCATTTATTGACAATTTGGAAAGGTTTTTCGTAATACATTTGCGACATTTTCACTTATTTGCTAAAACCCTAAGTGTTTAGACCAAAATCCCATGGTTTTTGATTTTTAGACCTTACAAAAATTATTTTTTCCAAAGATTCAAATATGTTCTACCAAACAAAAATATTTTCTACAAATTTTGTTCGGAAGTTTGTCATTTAATCAAAATATATTTTCTACAAATATTATTTTTTCAAACATTGTTGATTCTGGTTTTCGAAACCTATCTGAACATTTTTTTTCTAAACTCAACCTTTAGCCAGTCCCTTATTCTAAGCCTTTCTTCTTTTTTCCTGGTCAGTTGGCTGTAATGGGTCCTAGGAAGAGACTTGCAGTTAGGGAGAGGCCCAGTCATGGTACTAAGAGGAGATCGAAGTCCAGATTTGATTCAGCACAGTCGAGCAGTACAGCCACACCGAGCTCCCCCCTGCAGAGAGGATGGCAGGGAAGTTTGTAGCTTCAGGGAGGAGAGTTGACTTGCAGTGCTTCGACAGGCACCACTTTGGTATTAGACAGATACTCACTGATGCAGGACTAGTGCCCTTCTGCACCATGCAGGAGAGGTACTATCCTCACCTAGTGAGGGAGTTTTATGGTGCACTGGACTGTCGACGACTACTGTGGACGACATCTGTCAGGGGTATTCAGATCTCTTTGACTGATGAGCTTCTGAGCCATGTATGGGAGATACCCCGGAGAGGAGTCTGTACCTTTTCAGTGGATGATAGAGAGGCGGCATTCAGGTGCATCCTTGAGAGAGAGGATGTTTGAGGTATATCAGTGGTTACCGTGAACCAGTTATCATTAGAGATGTGCCTGCTACACCATATTACTGCATGGATCCTACTATCGAAGACTGGCAGATTCGACTTCATCATCGAGAGGGAGTTGATGGTGATGACCAGTCTGATTGAGAGGAAACACATATATATACCCACTCTGATGCTGTCACAGATGTATGATGCTGCCACTCAGCGTCGACACTGTTTGCCATACGGCATGGCACTAACCCGACTTTTCAGAGCTTGTGGAGTATCATTGGAGGGGAAGATCCCCAAGGAGATACTGCACATGGATGTGTACGATAAGAGGTCATTGCACCGGATGGGATACAGGATAGTTGGAGGTTGATGGGTTCGCAGAGAGTCTGGCCAGGAGCCAGATGAGGAGGACGAGATTCGAGAAGCTGAGGCTGGACCATCTGAGCCAGCAGTTCTTCCTCCAGTAGATGTACCATCGACACAGGCAGAGCACCTGTCTCCTGACACTTCAGCTCCTCCGCCACCATCTACAGGACTATCTTTTAAGGAGCATGCCAGACCACAGTTCTCAGAGATCAGATGTGAGGTGACTCAGCTGCGTAGCGAGGTCGAGCTTCTACGAGCATATACTACCTCGGAGCATGCTGAGATTCGCAGATCCATGGAGGAGGGATTTACTCGCATTGAGAGTCTGTTGAGATCATTTATATCTCCTGCAGCCCCTGCACTTGCACGATCTGACGATGATGACGATGATGATGATGATGGCGACGATCACTAGAGCGACCATGCTGATTATGCTGAGGGTGGTGATCAGGATGTTGACAGAGCTACAGAGGTAGTGGGCAGTGCCAGCGACAGTGTGGGCAGTGCCAATGCTTATGAGGTGGTCAGTCAAGATCCTCCTACTACACCAGCTCCTGCTACTGCCTTGGTTGACTCCACATCAGACCTTATTGCGCCAGCTGATCGTCTTTCACCTCCTTCCACTAGATCTTCTAGGGTTGTACCCACCTTTGGTCCTTCCGGCTGTACTAGGAGTCGTAGAGCTTTAGCACCTCCTAGGGCATTAGCCACTAGATCTAGGATCAGTGCTCCTTTCAGTCTTGATGTTCCATCTGATGAGGATTAGCCTCACAGATGTCTATTTTAGCTCTTATATTGTATATTTGATACATGTTTGACTTTGATGATTCATATGTGTTTCAGCTCTTGCTAATGTCTCAGCAAATTTTTTACTGAAAACTTATCTTATATATATGTGTTTCTATTCAGTACTCTTTTATCTTGGCAAATTTTGTGCTTCACTAAATCAGTTTACTATTCTTTGGCTCTGATACTCCTTTATCTTGGTATATTTAGCTCTGGTACTCTTGGATATTAGCATAATTTCAGCTCTGATATCTATGCTATTTGTTTCTCTACTATCTTTTTGTCTCCATGCTCATTATGAGGGGGAGGTTATTCCCCTTTCTAATGATTGACAAAAAGGGGGAGAACATGTATTGTTTTTGATATTATTGATTTGTTGAGAAAAAGGTGTATTGTATTGATTATATTGATTTCACCTTGCAAGAATCTTTGAAGTTTATCTTAATAAGAAGTATCTAATTAAGGAGGAGATTATTTCCTCCTATCTATAAAGTTTTTGCCTCTATTGTGACTAAAATTCATATTTATAAATTAAATGGTTAAAGTTTGAACTATATTGCCTTTTTTTTTTCAAGGTTTTGTCATCATCAAAAAGGGGGAGATTGTTGGCTCCACCCAGTGATTTTGATGAATAACAAAACATTGAGTGCATATTGTATTCTAATGAGGATTTCAAGTTATGAGTTTTCAGGAAGAAAGCACCTCAAAATTTCAAAAACTTATGGTGTATGACACGTGATGGCACGGAGCAATTCTCACAAATCCGGGCATCCTCTTCATTGAAAAATGGCATATAATTGTTTAAATATTATGTGCTTATGTATTCATGAATTTTATTTTTGTTTTCGAGGCATTTTCACTTGAATCTGAATGTTTTCAGTCTCAAGTGTCGACACCTGGACAGTCAAGTGTCGACACTTCAGCATTTGGCACAGACAAAAATCCTTGGCACGCCAAGTGTCGACACCTATATTCAAGTGTCGACACCAAGTGTCGACACTTAGATTCCAAGTGTCGACTTAAGGCCTGAGATTTTTGAAAATACAGAACTTTATGGTTTTGAGGATTTTTGTGTCAAGTGTCGACACCTGTGTCAAGTGTCGACACCTGTGCATCAAGTGTCGACACTTGAATGTTCAAGTGTCGACACTTGAATGTTCAGGTGTCGACACCCAGAAATCAAGTGTCGACACCTGACAGCCAAGTGTCGACACCTGACAGTCAAGTATCGATACTTGCAGCCTGACAACTCTAACGGATCTATTTTTCTAGCTTGCAGAACTTGGTTTTCAAGCTCCAAATGGCTATTTCCAATGCCCCAACGGTCACAAACCATTTTTAGAAGGTTTTTGGTGTATTTAAGCTCCACCAACCTTATTTTAAAGAAAGAGAAAGCAAGAGAGAAGTGAAGAGAAGTCTATTCAAGTGCATTCAAGTCCACTCAAAAGCCACAAAGCCAATATTCTCTCCAAACTTCACATCAAAAAGTCTCTTCTAGCTTGATTCCACTGAAAAGCCTACAAGCTCATCCTTACTTCATTCCAAAAAGAGGCACCTTGAAGAAGAGTGAAGACAAAGCATCCTTTTGAGCTTCAAAGATTCCAATCTACTCTTGAAGAGAGTTTGTTGTAGCTTTTAAATTTCATATCTGTTTTTATTGTGATTTGACCTTGCTTTCAAGGATGTCTTGAAAGAAGGTTATTGTGGTTTGTTGGTGAGCCAAAGGGACAAAACCAACTAGGGTTAACTTGTGAGCCCGAAGACAAAACAAGTGTTAAGGTTTGTTAGTAAGCCTAAGTGACATAACCAACTTAGGTTTTGACTTGTGAGCCTTGTGAAAAACAAGTCAACTATAATCTGGTGTGGATTATAGTGGAATTCCCAAGGGTGGCTTGGGGAGTGGATGTAGGTGCTTGGTTTGCACTGAACCACTATAAATTTTGTGTTTGTGTGTGATTGCTCTTTTCCTCTCGTACTCTTTAATTATTACTATCATCTTGCATCAAATTTATTATTGCTCACAAGCACCTCTGGACCTTCATTTTATTGTATTAAATTTTTAAAAGACCCAATTCACCCCCCCCCCCCCCTCTTGGGCTCCATTTATGGGCAACACTACAGGATGATGCCTTTCGGCCTGAAGAATGTGGGTGCCACTTTTCAACGGCTGATCAACCGAGTTTTTAAGGAGCAACTCGGAAGGAATATGGAGGCTTACATTGACAACATGATTGTTAAGAGCCTCTGAAGGGTCGACCACATCTGGGACTTGCAAGAATCCTTCGACTAGCTGAGATGTCATCGAAGGAAATTAAACCCCGCCAAGTGCATCTTTGGGGTGACCTCCAGGAAATTTCTCAGTTTCCTGGTCACTCAAAGGAGTATTGAGGTCAACCCCGAGAAGATCAAGGCCATTATGGACATGGCGCATCCGACCAGTAAGAAGCAGGTGCAAGAGCTTACGGGCCATATCGCCTCTCTCAGCCGTTTCATTTCCCTGTCGGCTGAGAAGTCCTTGCCCTTCTTCAGAACTTTGCACCGGTCGGACCGTTTTCAATGGACCGATGAGTGCCGGTCGACCTTCAAGGCCTTGAAGGACTATTTGAAGAACCCCCGCTGTTGGCCAAGCTAATAGAGGGGGAGGTGTTGTACCTATACTTGTCGACCTCTGATGAAGCCGTTAGCGCCATCCTTGTGCAGGTGGGGGAAGACGGCCAGCAGAAACCTGTCTATTACATCAGCAAAGTCCTCCACGACATCGACACAAGGTACCCCAAAGTCCAATAGCTGGTTTACTCATTGGTCATGGCAGCGAAGCACCTCCAGCCCTATTTCCAGGCGCACCCAATCATTGTGCTGATTGACCAGCCCCTCAAAGCAATCCTCCAAAGTCCTGACACCTCCGGACGGCTCGCCAAATGGGCTGTCAGGTTGGGCAAGTTTGATATCTCCTTTCAATCCCGATCGGCCTTGAAGGCCCAGGTGATTGCTGATTTTAAAGTAGAATGCACATGGAGGCCGGAGGCCACCTCTTCGATGGTCGAAGTACCTGTGGCCGGTCCAGTAGGAGAGATCGAGCCCACTTGGACTCTTCATGTAGACGGAGCTTCCAATCTCACTGGATGTGGGGCGGGCCTGATTTTAGCCGACCCTGAGGGCAATGTCTGGAGTATGCCCTGTACTTTGTATTTCAGGTATCTAACAACCACGCGGAGTACGAAGCTTTACTTGCAGGGCTGAGGATGGCTGGTGAGTTGGGCGTCAGCCAAATTCGGGCCTTCTCTGACTCCTAGCTGGTAGTCAATCAAGTGAAGGGCGAGTTTGAAGCGAGGGACCCTACCCTGGCTAAGTACTTGGACAAGGTACGAGGCTTTACATCTTTACTCAAGTCTTTTGAGATTCTCCATATACCTCGGTTGCAGGACTCCCAGGCGGATGCCCTATCGCGGTTAGCTACGACTTGGTCAGCACCTCCGACTGGATCTTTGTGGAGCATCTGTAGCATCCAAGTATTGCTGAAGAACCGACTGATATCCATTAGGTTGAGCAGGAGGCATCTTGGATGGACCCAATCCGTTCCTTCCTGATTCAGGGCACTCTTCCGGATGACCTGGTTGAAGCCAAGCGTATACGCTCGGCAGCCTCTAAATACGTCATCCTCGATGGAACCCTCTACAAGCGATCATTTTCATAACCATTGTTGAAGTGCTTGGGGCCGACCAATGCAGACTATGTGCTCAGGGAGGTGCATGAAGGCATTTGCAGTGACCACCTTGGAGGAAGATCCCTGGCCTATAAAATTATCTGGCAAGGATATTATTGGCCTACAATTCAAAAGGATGCATCAGACTTCGTGTAGAGGTGTGATGCATGCCAAAGGTATTCGGGCATCCAAAGGAGGCCCGCCAGCCAGCTGACCCCTCTTACGATGCCGTGGCCATTTGTCCAGTAGGGCATGGACATCCTGGGACCCTTTCCCCCAGCATTCGACCAATGAAAATTCCTCCTCGTGGCCATCGATTACTTTACCAAATGGGTGGAGGCTGAAGCAGTAGCGCAGATAACAGAAGCCAAGATGGAGAACTTCGTCCGAAATTGCATTATCTTCAGGTTCGACATCCCAAGGACGATCATCACAGATAATGGAAGAAATTTGACAACTCAAGGTTCCGAGATTTTTGCCAGCAATACCACATTTCCCATCGACTCACCTCAATCGGCCACCCGCAGTCCAATGGAGAGGCAGAAGTCACCAACCGGACGATCCTGCATGGGTTGAAGACTCGGCTGAATGAAGCCAAAGGACTTTGGGTGGAAGAGCTTTATTTGGTACTGTGGGCTTACCGGACTACCGCTCGGATAGCAATCGGAGAAACTCCATTCAACTTGACCTATGGGAGTGAGGCAGTCATCCCCATAGAAATTTCCTTGCAATCCCTGCGGGTTGATCACCTCACTGAGCCGATCAATTCGGAGGAACGAAGGGCTAACTTGGATCTGCTGGAGGAAACTAGGCTACGGGCAAGCATGAAAATGGCAATTTACCGGCAGAGGATGGCTCGATATTACATTTCGAGGGATAAGGCGCGAACCTTCTAAGTCGGAGACTTGGTCTTGCGGAAGACGGAAATTTCAAGGCCAACCGAGCATGGAAAACTTTCTCCTAATTGGGAAGGTTCTTATCGAGTCAGCGAAGTAATCCGGGCTAGAACTTACCGGCTCGAGTAGTTGGATGGGCAACAAATATCGTGCCCGTGAAATGTAGACAACCTTCACAAGTACTATCAATAAAGTCTACAGTTTTTCCCATCAATGCTCCGAAAGTCCGACCCTGGTCGACAGAGGCTCTAGAGCAGCCTACTCCGAAAGTCCGACCCTAGTCGGCAGAGGCTCTAGGACATCCCACTTCGAAAGTCCGACTCCGGTCGGCAGAGGCTCTAGGGCAGCCCACTCCGAAAGTCCGACTCCGGTCGGCAGAGGCTCTAGGGCAGCCCACTCTGAAAGTCCAACCCTGGTCGGTAGAGGCTTTAGGGCAGCCCACTCCGAAAGTCCGATTCCGGTCCGCAGAGGCTCTAGGGCAACCCACTCCGAAAGTCCGACTCCAGTTGGCAGAGGCTCTAGGGCAGCCCACTCCGAAACTCCAACTCCAGTCGGCAGAGGCTCTAGGGCAGCCCACTTCGAAAGTTCGACTCCGATTGGCAATCACCGCACATGGCCCGTGCGGAACCGTGGGGAGAATAGATGGCAAACTTAAGCTAACTGACGGATCAAGCTGGGAGATCGAGCTAGGAGCCACTCCCGGTTCATGAGCCTAAAGTAAGCAGTCACCCCTTTCCGGCCAATGTACCAGCCTCAAACCTAAAAAGACCGACCGAAAATACTTGGGAATTTTTCTAAGTATCTAAGCTTGGCTGACACCGAACGACCGTCTGGAAAAAATGGTAATCTGTGGTACGAAGAAGCTGACCGAAAGCACATAGAAAAATTTTAGAAGAAAAAGAAGGCAACCTGGATACAAAGAAGCTGACTGGAAACACTTAGAAAGATTTCGAAAGGAAAATTTCTATTCCACACACATATACATGAGACAACTAAAAGGCTTTTCCATTGAGTTCAAAAGCATACGCTTACAAAAGGTGGGTCGGATTTTTACAAATCCCTTAGGTCGGACCCATGGAAGTTGCATCAGGGGCCTTAACTTCGGCCCCGTCCGCTACAATTGGAAGGACAACAGGGACCACAGTGCTTGGGGGCTCGACCAGGACGTCCGTTGCCTCTACTTCGGCCCTGGCCTCCCTCTACTTCGGCCCTGGCCTCCTTTGTCTAACCTTTGGCTTGGGGCTCTCCCTCCTCCGCAGGTCCTTTCAGCTCCGCACCTGACAGGTCCAGCTCCGGAAAAAGCAGGGCCACCTTCTTCAAGCAGTCATCGTAGCCTTCCCTGTAGAAGTCTGACGCCGCCTCTTCAACCTCCTCATCGAAGTCAGAGGAGGCCTTGTATGCTGCCACCGCTTCCCGGACCTGCCTCACGGCCAGCTCCCTTGCTTCCTCAAGCTGGGTCGTCAGCTATACCACTGTCGCCCTCTTGGCCTGCGCTCTCTTGTCGGCTTCCGAAAATCGACCCTTCTCTTCTTGCAGCCGGCGAGTGAGGGAAGCCACCTTTGCTTTCCTCTTCTTCAGTCTAGCCTCCCGGTCGGCCAGTCGGCCCTCTGCCTCCTTCAGGGCCTCCTTCGATGACTTGACCCTTGCTTGGGCGGCCGACAACCTCTCCTCCAAGGATTTCAAGGACACCTCCATGGCAGCTCGAGTTGCCTCCAGCTCTTGCACTTTTCTGGTTGAGGTTTTAGCTGCGTGGAGCACTCGGCCGATGCCGTCGTCCATCATTGAAATGTCGTGGAGGAGCTACAGACATGAGACTAAGTCAGGGCCAAAAGAGAAAGGAATAGATGCGAGGGATCAAGCAAGGTGCCTTACCCTCATAAGATTGCAGTAGGATTCTACCGTCACGTCGCTCAGGTTTCTTTGGATGGACCGCTCCCAGTCGACATCGGTCATCGCTGCCCTAAGCAGGCTTCGTGCTCTCTAGGGGTGGTCCAGAGCGTTCCAATGCTGGAACTCCTACTGGCGAACTTCCTCGTCGGACTCCTCTTTGGCCCCCTCGTCGTCGGCCCCTCCTACGGACGTTCCCTTTCCCTTGTCCCCCAAGGGCCCCGCTATATCTAGGCCGACAGGCGCAGGGGCTGACACGGCTGTTGCACCAGGTAGGTCCGACTGCTCCTGCCCCTGTGGGGCGATCGACTCCCCGGTAACAAATGAAGCCCCGGAAGCTTTCATGGCCAGCACCTTAGTAAGGGGGGTGTCATCTTCATCGGACTCCACCTCCACAACGGATGCAGGCTGCTTCTCTTCCCGCTTCTTCTTTTGTCTTTCGGCCACCGACGTTGGGGCCGACTCTGAGGCGGGCCTTCCGCACTACCCGCTGAACGACTTTGGCCTTGTCTATTTTCCTCATCCTTCCTCCTATCACAAAGAGGTTGAAAACTAGCAAAGTGATGCAATAAGGTCAAAAGGGCAAGCCGAAGAGAAAGAGTTCAGCCCTTGCCTAAAAATTCTTGGGGGCTGATCCCTGCTCGGTGAAGGCGGTCTTCCCCCAGCAGTTCAAATGCCGCGGTCAGGCCAGCTCTGCTGATCTCATTGAACCTAGCCTGGTCGGCCATCAGGATCGGCCTCCCCTCTCGGAGCCTTGCCCATGGCTCCCTCCACAAGGGCTTGAATCCTCAGGGCTGGAGACTGGTCACAAGGAAGAACCGAGCCTTCCACCCGTAGATTGCCGACGGGAGACACTTTAGGATTTTTCAGCTGGGACGCAGACCAAACATCCACCATTCCCAGCTCCTAAAGTTCTTTTTCAGGAGAAAGAAGTTACCGAAAAGGGATAACCTAGGTTCAAGTCTGGCCCTATGACACAATACCATGAAGCAGCATATAATCCGAATGTTGTTCGGAGTTAATTGCGCCGGGGTTATCCTATAATACCTAAAGACCTCTACAAAGAAGGGGTGCAACGGGAACCTCAAACCGGCCTTAAGGTGAGATTCGTATATTGGCAAGGTTCCCGGCCCCAACGGACTGTTCGCTCTCTCCTCTCGGCCCGGCAATGTGAGGTGCAAAGTGGTGGGGATCCCGTACACTGCCCTAAGGTTCTCGACCCGCTCTCGGGTCATGGTCGATGGGATCTCGCTCGGCCCTGGCTGCCTAGGTCTATGGACTGGACCCCTACTAGCGGACGCCATTGAGATTGAAGAAGAAGGAAGACTTAGGAGCTAACCTGAAGACGAACTCCTAAGAGCCGGGTTTCGCGGAGGAAGAAGGAGAAGCTCACTCTCTTGCGGGGTGCAAACATAGCTGGAAAACCTTCCCAGAGCCCGTCGCCCCTCCTTTTATAGGTCTCTGGAGGAGGGCATTGCCTCTCTCATCATGGGCGTCTCAACCGCCCCATCAAAAGACGCGACCGCCCACATCTCTAAGATCGAAGCGACAGGCCGATCCTAATGACAGACGGTGATCCGTGTAAGTGCTGAATCAATGGTAAAGAAGCCGCATAAGAACTGGAGCCGACCGCCCGGATGCTGTCACGTGGTGCGGTGCATCCCTTCGTTCTCGCCGGTGTGCTTGCCAGCCTGACGCTCTATCATGACATCTTTTCGCCATTAACTGCAACCCCTGCGCCCCCAATAAGGAGCTGGCATCTGTCTGGGAGGCCGATCATTGGAGATTCGAAGCGACCCGTTATGACGATTCCGGATCAAGCCTGAACGGGCGTGATCTGTACCAAAAATTGTGCTCCTGCATTTCGAGGTCACGTGCCTCCTCAAAGCCCAGCAGCAGGGGCGCAGCTGTTATACCCATCCGGCTGGCCCGGGTTGGGCCGGACAAGTCATTCAGCCGGTTGATATGGGTTGAAGCTTCCACCGATCGGGTCTCGTGGAAGTCCTGACCGGTTCCCCACCAGAGGTCCAATAAGTCGACTGACTACTGGGCTTATTGCTCTGGAGGCCGACCTATCTGAAGATCAGCTGACTCATTAGTAGCCGACCTACTGAAGGCCGACCTACTGAAAGCCGACCAACTTGGGGGCAGGATGATCCATTCCTGTTGGCTCGACGGACTTATTCCCATCCGGGAAATCGCTCGAGGCTTCTGGAAGATTCCCTCAGTTGGTACCAGAATTCTGTTGCAACAGACTCCACGACATGGCCAAGACTTTATGCCACCTGGCCATCACTTCGATACTCCCAGGGATAAATCAGGGACTTTATCTCTGTCCTCTAACGATTTTTGACAGTATCTCATGTCCATAAAAGGTATCTAGGGGACCTCCACTGGGATAAGACGCTCTTTCTTCTCCACATTACGCTCTTCTCTCTTTCTCTCCACTCTGTTGCTCCAAACCCCTGCTAACTTAAGTATCGGAGTGTCCCCCACCGGAGCACCTCCGGCGTCCATGGGACTTCGTGCAGGTGGACCTGCGAAGAAGATCTCCAGCGCAGCGAACCAAGCCCGGTCCAGATGGAAGCGCAGCAACAGGTTGGATGACTTAAGAAGACCGTGCATGCACAATGATGTTGCACTTGTTTCTTTGACCGATTACAAGCATGTTGTAGTCCATCAAATTTCAGAATAGTTAGAGGATCCATATGACTCACAAACCATGTTTGGTGAGTAACGTGTGATGGCACTGGATGTATATCACTAGCTCCACGTATCTAACATACAAGCCATGTATGTGGTTGAAGATATGGATGGCAAGTGGCTCGAGCTTGGGTTTTCAAGCAGTCATCCTGGTGTTTATTTATTCGATGTACATTTCCTTCTTTCTGGATATGATTGTGACACAGCATGGTGTGCATTTAGCACATGATCATAAATGACTTATTCTTTTATAAAAAATTATTTATGGTAGTAACTGCTCCCTTCCCACCCAACACTGCTAGACCTTTTCCATGTGGGTCCGCAGGACTCCTCATTCTCAAATCCATTCACTGTGTGCAGCCTATGTGATTGGTTAGATAAAATAATTATGAGTTATATATTCTAAACCTCCTCCAAGAGCAAGCCCATTGAAGAGACGTGCCATATATTGGATCCAAATCCTATTGACAAGCATGTCAACTTCTTCATGTGGATGGTTCCTGAAATAATTCTGGAGCATTCTTTCCATTCATGAAAATAATAATAATAAGAAGAAGAAGAAAAAAAAACTCTAGCATTCATTCATTACTATTCATGCTGGTGGATCTCACTAATTAATCATGAATGATTAGATGATCAGAGATCCACCAGTCTACGCAATCTGTCCATCTCAATTACTCAGCATTGATAGTTAACCCCACTAGGTTGGCCATCATGATGAGTTAATAATGTGTCTCTTTACTCACCTCAAGAATGGAAGAGGATTTGGATTAGGCCGGACAACCATATCCACTTTCATGTTTTGTGAAGCCTTTATTCCTCTCCACATCTCCTATTTGGATATGGCTTGTATCATGGCGGTACAAGTCTAATGGACTTATCGTAAGCACCTAGCTCACTTGATAGATCAGCAGGAGCCTTTTAATTTTTTTATTAGACATCTATCTGTTTTGAGACAGGAGCTTTTGCAAGGGTTAATTGGGTTGCATCTTTCACGAAAAAGAATGATTTTTTTTTTTTCTTTTTTTTCGTGATGTTATCTATTGGATCTCTGCATAATTCTCCAATCACTCTGAGCTTGCCCCCTATTCAACTATTTGTGCAGATTTTGAAGCAACCATCATACAATCCAATGATAGATTTGCACGAAAGAAGGTTGATTATTGCTTCGTGGAAAATACAACCATATCCCCTTATGCAGATTTCTAGCTACGATGCACCATCTCCACAACAATAACATACCCATCCAAATCAAGTGGGAAAATTTTGAGGCCTCTATGGGATGATATGTCAAAGCCTTATCGTATCCAAACAACTTGATGTTTGGCTTGTGTTATATTTTTCTAAATTAACCATCAAGTGTGACATATGAGCAGCCATGGATATATAGAATTATGGATGCTTACATAGGCTTCTTCACATGGACATAAGGATGGACGAAAATGGATCGTATAATATTTGTTCAAATACATTTTTGTATTCAAATATTAAAAAATTGCATATTCAACTAATACCTGTATTCGTATTTGTATCTACCAAAAAAAGAAAAAAAAATCCGAACATTGAATTATATTGTAATCCTATTTAATTTTATATAGTACTTAAGGACTTTTAAAAAAAATAAATGATTATATTACTATGCTATTAAATTGACTTACTTTTTATTTAGTAATATCTTTGATCCTGTAGTTCTAAAGTTTTATTATCCAATTTATATCCATATTTCTATCCATACTTTTAATATCCAATTTATATTTATATCCATTTAAAATAAATACAAATATAATTTTTTACATCTAATTAATTAATATCCATATATATATATCTATATTCATAAAATAAAATTAATGTAAATAAGACATATTAGCATCCAATCTGATTTCAATACTAATGGAACACTTCAATACGGCATCTATATAAAAGCAAGGTAAGATAGGACATGGCCATAATTTCATCCCTATATGGACCATTCCAATATGACAACTGCGAGAAAGCAGGTAAGAGAGGACGTACGTAGTCATTGAGGCCTGACATGGCAACCAAAGGTCAAAGATTCAAAATGATTGTTATTCCTATATTTGACATCTAACTAATCTTCGGTGGCCTAAATTTAACACCAGAGTTTGGCTGCTGCCCATGAATTTTGTCATGATAATTAATGCATAGTATGCAAGGTGCATGAACAGGTCAATTTCTACTTCTTTTTTTTTTTTTTTTTTGAATTAATCGGAGGAAACTAGCTGCTTCCCTCAAAGTTATTGATAGAATTTATAAGGAGATTACAAAGGCAGGCATAGTTAATTCTTTGCATGTCTGTGAATTTTGTCATGATAACACATATATAGTATGCAAGGTGCATGAACCGATCAATTTCTACTTTTTTTTTTTTTTTTTTTTTTTTTTTTTTTTTTTTTTTTTTTCATATGTGATCGGAGGAAGCTAACTGCTTCCTTCAAATTTATTGATAGAATTTAGAAGAAGATTACAAAGACAAGTATAGTTCAATCTTTGCATGCCTCAAAACAGTTTTACAATCAATTTATATTTGTCGTCTGGAACAAATTATATCTTAGTTTTCCACGAATCAGTCCATACCGTAACACATTTTGGGATCAAGGTCAACCATTGCATCCAAGCTATCCTTTCTTAAAATAGTCAGTGCAAAATGTCTTGGATTCCAAATCTAGTTTAAATGAAGCATCACAGCTTAGCATGTAGGTGCACTCCAAGATTGTCTTCCCTTTCTAGCATCGAAAATCTTTGAAGCCTCATAAGTTTGTTGAGTCCTGCTCTTTAATTACAAATCTCAGTCAATTCTACATAAAGGATCATCACTTATCATAGCTTAAAGCACATAGCCGTGATATAGGTATAAAAGTGGGCATCATGTGACCAAATAACAACACCATGCAGTCATTCCAATTTAAGTATTGTTTGTCAATATATGCAGCTCCGGTAATTTATGGGAGAGTTTAGTAGGGAGTTCCTTGAAATCGAATTAAGATATAATACATGCATTGACGATCGAGACCAGCGTACATAGGTAGCATCATGATAATGCTAACCAAGTCGCAGATAAACCTCTCCTTGGAAGAGTCTCTTTATAATATTGGAGAAGGATTTGTTTATAACTAGAGTTAGAAATGGCAGTTAAAGCATTAGACTTGTGAATATATTATAGATGAAGCCAATAGAAGGATAGCTTAAAAAGCATGTGCGATTTGGCTAAACAAGACAAAATGATATCATGCATATGTAAGTTGATTGTTGAGTTTTGACATAATTATTCCAGTTTTTTATTTTTTTTTAAAAAAAGCAAAGTTTGAATTTGGTCATCTAAAGATACGATGCTTATTTTTTGATGAAATGATATCATGCATATGTAAGTTGATTCTTGGGTTTTGATATAATTATACCTTTTTTTTTTTCTTCTCTTTTTTTGGAGTAAAATTTGGATTTGGTCACCTGGACAGTTTAAATGCAGTCAGGGATGAAAGTGATAGGTGGATGTCTCTATAAAAAAATGTGCCATTTCGCCGAACAATAAGGAATAGTGCCATGCTGCTAAGATGAATGTTGGGGTTATTTGTTTTTTACTGGCAAAAATAAGAATAAGTCCCCGTCCAAAGGCATTTTATAAGTTTGAACTTAATCCTTTTAGGTACTCCATGTGTTGGGATAGGCATCAACCCCAGTTATTATAAAAGTATAACAGGATTGTTGATTGTCGATGTCGATACCATAAGAAAAAGGAAGAAAAGAAAACAAATATAAATTTTTCGGACATGCAAAAGATTTCATTATGAAAAATAAACTTATAGATTGAACTCTCTCTCAACCCGTACAAATATCTGTTAACAAGAAATCCTGAATCCTTCTCTCAAGCTCTCTACAAAAGACCTCTCATCATTTTTTCGTTCTTCTATTTTTATCTATGTCTCTGTCCATGAATTTGTAGTCTCCACTGCATACAGTATCTCATAAAAAATTCAACGATCCAAACAGAATTCAAATCAAAATTCTGTAACTCTTACTATCATAATTTAATTGTAACGTTGTTCATAATCATCGAGCATATTAAGATCCATCTAGATTTTGTTTCCTTCTGATCTTCCTCGGACTCGATATATATATATATATATATATTTCAATGGATCACGTGGCAGTCAAGGCGTCGCTGGTCCAACACCATGTTATAGAATTTATTTTTATACTGCGACCGTAGCGAAAGGTAGTCGAGTCCACAAGGGTTGCAAAGATCCGAGCCGTACTAAATCCGCTTACAGTGTGGAATAAGAGGTGGTGCGATTCCAACTCGTGCCATAATTAGAGATAAGGAACAAGTTTTGTCTTTGAGCCGTTAGAAAGCGAATAAGAGAGATATTTAAATAGATCTGTCGGATTGGCCGAGCCATGGGGCCACTGCTGTCGCACTCGAAACCACGTAGAGAAATTTTTAGGCAGACTTACAGACTAAGTTAATCAAAAAAATACAACAGCTGCAACCATCTTAACACGTTTGTTTACCATCTCAAAACACGTTGCGATAATTTTTCATTAACCTAATCTATGAACTAAGTCTATCTAGTAATTTCTCCAATACGTGGCACTAATTGACCCCCACTCTTTTGTAGGGTAGGCCGGGGGACAATGCTCATTTGTAGGTTAGGGCCCTGGGATAATGGTCATGGCCAACACTTAAAAAAATACATTAATACTTTAACAACGCATTTAAGTTCTTATCTTTAAAACACTTGAAATATATATATATATTTTTGGTAAAACAAAACGAGAGGAGTAAGATCCCGGGCGTGGTCATCCCCAGACGGTTTCTCAATCCCAGCCAGTAAATGTTTGATACACGGTGCATATTAATTTTTCACAGCCGTTCTCCATCCAAAAATAAGTACTTTGAAAAATATCTTTGAACAAGGATCTTTGACGGAAATAGACCAGTTTATAGTTATCAAAGTAATGGCATAATTGTACTCAAAAGTTAAAAGAATTGGTTTTGCAAAAATGAGAAAATACCGGACTCTTTCAAGAAACTTTCAAAATATATAGATTTTTTTAACAAAACTCTTGATAAAATTGAAAAAGAAAAAAAAGGGAAAGATTTAGTAAGTAGCAATTTACATTTATCAAGTTAGACGAGCATAATTCTTTCTTTGAGCAATATCTAGGATTTAAACCAACCGCCAAGAGCAAGCCTTTACGAAAAGGTACCGACCAGTTGAGCTACTAGTTATTCACTCCAAGTATGATTTTTTCAAGCATCAGTGTATGTGTCCATGCATGCATACGAGCATGCTGCGCTCACCACTGATAGCCAATAACTTGCATAGAATAACTTTGAGAAGGATATAATGTCAAATTTATAAAAATGAAGAGGAAAAATTTCATCTAGGAGATGGGCATGCGGAGGGAAAGGTGTTTTGAACTTTTAAAAAGATGAACCAGCAAACACATAAAAAAAGGGTAGAATTTCCGAGTAAAAGGAATGGAAAGAAAAAAAATACATGTAAGAGGGAGAGAAAGGGGATGGTGTGAGATTCAGAGAGATAAATTTTCTTTATCTTTAGTTTTGATAAAAAGAGAGATCTTTGGGTGCTAAAAAGGAGCACATCTTGATAAAATCTCAAGATGGAAGATCCAAATAACACCTTTACATGTTATGATATTGTTATTAAATAGAACTTGTTGCTGCCTGGATCATCGTGGCCTGTAGCTCCGGTGCGGTATCGGGCGTTGCCCTCCTTGTCCGAGAATCCTGCACGCGTGCCAGGCTCTGCAAAAGAAAAAGAGATCCAGGTTAGGGATTCCAGCGGGAGCACTCTGACGATTAAGTCAGCGGGTAATCTAGGGGAACAGATCCTCCTCGGTGGATCCCGGTAAGGTCTCCATGTTCAGAGGTTGTTTCGTAGAGAAAAGAAAGTGAGAGAGTGGGAAAAGAGCATCGACAGAGAAGGAAAGCCCGAGTAGGGTTGGCTGTGTCCATGGGATTCTTCCAATGAATTTCCTGGTAGCCTCAAAGCGTCTCGTCTGGTTTGCTCTCCCCTTCTGTGTGCCGACGGTTACCTCGCTTGCCCCTTGCTTGCTTGTGGCTTGCCCTATGTTGTGTAACTTGTGTTGTTTGTTTTATTCATTGCTTGATCATTTTCTTCTCTGTCAGAGGCCCCTTTTGTTATGAAGAGGTAGTGTTGCCCTTTGAGTTTGCTTCCCAGATGTTCTGTTTTTAGGGGAGTCCCGAGGGTTGATACCTGGTAGCATGCGGGAACTGTGCATGAGCTCCCCTTTCTCCCTTCAGGGTAGGGAGTTATATCGCTGACTCTGACATTCTGGTTGGTCGCCATATTTTGGAAAGCTTGGCATAATTGGTTTGCGGGCGGCCACCCCAGGATTTGAATCCTCTTGCATGACTTTCTTCTTGTGGGTGATGCAGATGATAGGTGGATGGGTGCCATGCCTAGAACGGGGCATCCCTTCCCGATCGGTGTAAACTGGGGCCTGAGGGAACCCTGGTGCTCCTGTGAGGCACCTCCCTTTGTAGGCCTCAGGCGGCGGGCCGCCGCCTTCCAGTTGTACCATCCCAGCGATGGGGTTTTGATGGAGACAGCCCTTTTTCCCATCATGATTTGAATCCTTGTCATCCTCCTTCCTTCAGCTAGTGGTAGTATGAGCTTAACCCCGATCGAGAGCTGACCTCGGTAGGAGGGGCTCACTTCGGCTCCTCGCTCGGGCGCCATGATCAGGTGGCACCTCCACTTGTTAGCTGACAGTTGGCATCCAGATGGACTCCACGTCAGCGGATACAGCCGTATCAGTACCCCCCACTCTTAAACCCGAAAGATGGTACGATGCTCGGGGTGTGGAGAGTAATGATCGTGCTGACATGGATTAGGACGTCTCTTACATTTTCAACTTCTCTGCTCACCTGTGCTTCGTAGACCATGCCTTCGCATTGATGGGGGTTTCATGGCACTTGGCTTTCCGATGGCAGTCATAAATGTTTTTCTTGGGTCGACGCGAATCCTCTAGGAATGAAGCATTCGGGTTGCCTGACGTCAATACTGTTGGAAATTGTATCTCAAAGCCAATCGTCTAGGCTGTAGATGGTTGTGCTATCTTGTAACTGTATATGATTTTTAATGAATAAAGGTTATTCTTTTTGGCTGTTCATCATATTTACATTTTCCTAAAATGAACTCTTGTATGATGGAGTCCTTGGAACTACATTGTTTGATATAGAGAGGATATATCAAGTAGTTCTTAAACTAGTTCACAACCAAATGATACATTGTTATAGGACGATAATGTATCAAGTGTAGGTTGTTATATATCACATGTGTTGATTGTTGTTGCCCAGGTGGCTTTTCCAAGAGGGGGGTGAATTGGAAATTTAAAAAATTAAGCATATATGTGCTCTTTGAAATCCCTTTTAGAGTGTTAGGTGCTATGACAAAGTAATTAATTGCAGAAACTAAATAAGATCAGAGAAGCACAATACAAACACACAAAAATTATAGTGGTCCGGAGCAACCCAGCTCCAAAGTCCACTACCCAAGATTACTACTTGGGATTTTCACTATATTCAGACCCAAATACAGTATGATTGTTTTATATGCTCACAATCCAAACCTCTATACTTTAGTTTTACCGGGATCACCAAAGAAATCAAAATCCCTTTGGTTTTAAAACTGGAGCACCAAAGAAACCCAACTTGATTTTAAGAGGATCACCAAGAACCCAACTTGGTTTTACCTAGATCACCAAGAACCCAACACTTGGTTTTTAACTAAGGCTCACCAAGAACCTATTTGGTTTTTCAACCGGGCTCATCAATAACCCAACAAATCAAGAATGAATAGAAAATAAAAGCAACAAAGTGACAAACTAATTTTTGTCGAGTGGTTGCCGATGCAGCTTGAGAGAAGCCCACTTGAATGCACTTGAATGCACTTTAATGGCTTCAGTAGCTTCTTTCCAAAGTGCTTCAAGCTTCAGATGAGAGTTGGTGAAGACTTGAAGGCTATCTTGAATGCTCTTAGTGCTCTCTTTCTTGTTGGTAGGTTGAATATTCAATAAAGCATTAACTTCTTCAAAATCTCTCTTAACACCTCCTTTAAAGAAGTTCAAATCCCTCAAATATATGAACTTGCATCATTCCAAGGCAGTTTGAATCATTATAAACCGTTGGGATGTGACATTTGACCGTTGGAGCGCTTTTTAGATTCAAAATCAGAGTTCTGGAACTAGTCATTGTGTACTTGGAATCGACACTCGAGTCGGCTCGGATACTTCGAGTCAGCTCAGATTCATCGAGTAGAATGGTTGAGTCACCATTTCTTCAGTAGGGTCTGCTCTTTGTCACAAGATGCAGAAACCTCACTCTAGACGAGTTGGCTCATGATCATTTGGGTCGGCTCGAACTTATATCATTGAATTTGTTGAACTCGAGGAGTCGGCTCGCTTCTACTTGGGTCGACTCTCCTTCTCAGAATCAGAAATCTTCACTCTAGAAGAGTCGGCTCGTTGCAGTTCGGGTCGGCTCGCTTTCTCAGGTCTTCAAAATTTGTTCTAGCAGAGTCGGCTCATTCTTGTTGGGGTCGACTCGCTTGGCTTGTTCTCAGAAACAATTTTCCGAACACTGGAGGAGTCGGCTCGATCTTCGGAAGAGTCAGCTCGAATATCTGTGTGCCAGAAATCTCATGCATGCCAAGTACTATAGTCGCCTCTCTTCTTCCTCGAGTCTGCTCGAATGATTGTACCAGCAAATTTCTTAGCCTTTCTCTAGAATTCATCCAGCTTGTCTTCAAGCTTCAAGAGGTCTTCAGTCTCAACAGGTTTCTAAGAAACTAACAGCATGAAGCACACTTAGAAGTAACCCGAGTTTATGATCTTTCTTTACTTTTTTTCTTTAGGTTCTTCTTTACAAAGTTCGATTACAACACAACTCAAAATAAGAAATATAAATGTAGGATTCGAAGTTTGTTCAAAGAGATCATCCTACAAAAACTTATAAAATACTTGGAGAGTTGTTAGTAAAATAAATGCATGCACCAATGTTTGGTTATTATTAAAATCATTTATGGGGTCAACAATCTCCCTCTTTTTGATGATGAAAAAATACTGGGCATGAAAAACTCTTTTCATTTACATGTATAAAAGTAAGTGTACACATGTATCAGAGCTAATCACAAGTATGCTCGTTATCAAAGATAATCATATTTGCAAATAAATATCAAAGCTCTAATGATGAAATTGTACAGTATTAATGTTAGTGCTTTTGTGTAAGTCAAGGTATTAATATTTGAATACTTTAACGTGTTAGAAATAACACAAACATGAAGTATCAAAGTTTAAAGTTGAAAGAATTGGATATAGTTCTTGAGTTAAACTTTAGAGCAACCAGAGCAAAAGAAAGGTTTAGAGCTAAAGCCATTTTGAGAAAATCTCCCCCTTTCTATAGGTTTTAAAATAATGAAACAGATAGGCTCATTTAAACACAATCCTTTATGTGCTCCCCCTTTTTCATTCTTTTCATGCACTTTAAGAATAATTGTAAGGTGGCTCAAAATTTCGCTGGTTAGCTCAACATAGATACCAGAATTTTCATGACAGCTCAATATTGATACCATTCTTCCCCTTTTTGTCAAACAATCAAAAAGGAATTTACATTAAGGTTCATATTTTGAAACATAATGAGAAAGTATTTAATATTTGTTTGAGATAATTTCACTTTCTCAATTTCATTTTGATATTCTAATTAAAACTCATCACAGTTGTATTAAGGACAATGCATAATCACTAAAAGAGCTTTCATTTCATTTAGAAATTTTCAATACAAGGTACAAAATGTGAAAGAAAGTACATTCGATAATCAGTAAGATAAGATTTCTTTCTTTTCATTCACAAAGTTTCTTGACAGTAAAAGATAAGAAGTAAGGCCTACATACTATTAAAAGTCAGAAGTACAAAGATATGATTATTACAACCAAAAGTCTAACCAATCAACCTATTCTTCTTCCTCACTAGAGGAAGAGGGAACATCTATAACCCTATCTGAGGTTTTAGTTTCAAGAGGTTTGAACCTTAGATCCCTAAATCTGGTTCTAATTGGGGCTATATGTGTCTTAGTCTTCTTGATTTTTGGTTTCTTTTTTGTCAGAGTAGGTTCAACTTTGGAAGAAGGTGGATCAGATGAAAGAAATTTTGAAGTCATAGGAGATGATTGAGCAGGAGGTCCTGGTGACTCTTTGCAGGTCTATAAAGGAGCATCCTTAGTAGTGAATATTCCCTTATGAGAGTGTAGTAGGATACTCTGAATTTCCTTTTTGAAATTGTCCATCTCTTTTTCCATCTTCTCTTCATGTAGCTTCTATTCTGACTTGATTTTCTACAAGCTGTTATCAATTGATTGGCATAGTTCAATAAGGGCAGAATTGATATGGCTTGGAGAGAATCAGAAATGGTTTCCATCCTTTAATATATTAGCTCTTTAAGTTCAGATGGAGTTATCATTGGATGTTCATAAGTGTCTTCATTCTTGTCTTCAGATTCTTTTGTTCCAACAACAGGATATTCATCAAGGTTATCATCAGAGGATGTGGCATTTACTTGACCAGTTATTTTCTTTATCCAGATTCCCTCTTGCAATTGATATCCCATTCTCCTAAGAGAGTTGAATGAATAAGTGTCTGAATGGTGAAGAGGCTTGCCAATTCATCAGTTGGGTCAATTATAGCATCTTCAAATAGTAAGGTGAATACCATACCATATGGCAAGCATACCTTCATCTTTCTTGCTGCCTCCCTCATTTGTATCATCATGATGTATGGAAGGTTGAGGGGTTCTCCTTCAATAAGATGTCCCATAAAGATCATATCCCTTTCACTCACCTAGTCAAAACGACCGGTTCTGGAAAGAAAATTTCTACCAATCATGTTGTGGAGTAGTCTCATTTCCTTGGATAGCAAGTTGGCTTGAACATGTTTGACGGAGCTTACTTCTGATCTTTCTAGGATGAGTCTTAGTGTTTGTTCCTTATCCTTTAGGATTAGCTCTATCGCATCGTCAGTAGGCATTTGAAACATGTTGCTCAATTTTTTTCATCCACAATAACTTTAATTCCTTTGACAATGGATTCCAGATAGTATTCTTCAAGGACTAGATTTTCGAAGAAGGTTCTTACCAAAGAAGGGTAGGTCAGAATATCCAATGAGCAGAAAAACTTTCAACCTTGGTTGTCAATCCAACTCCCAATCTTTATTTCTAGTTCTTCCAGGAAGGAGAAATCAATCCTTCTACCGCATATAACAGGCCGATTAGCCATTGAGATGATTTGTCCGATTGGAGAAGGTGTTTCTACTTCTTTTCATTCAGAAGAGGACCTTTTTTTCTTTTCTTTCTTTTCTTTTAGATCTTTACTGGGAATGCTTGATTTAGCTGTGTGAGGAAGCTTTCGTGCAGATCTTCTTGGAGCCATTGCAGCAAAATTGCAAGAAATAGGAAATCAAGGCTTCGGGAAGCAGTTTTTGGTGGATTGGTGAAGGTTCCGAGTAGAATGATGGAGTTTTGGGTAGAATAGAAATAGTAAAAAGTAAGGAAAAGATTACTCAACTTTATTAAAAGAGTGATTTCCCGACATCCGAGTCGGCTCGCTCAGCCCTAAAAATATCCAAGTCGGCTCGACCAGAGCAAACTCAAAACAACTAGAAATTCGAGTTGGCTGGGCAAAACCCTAGATTGACCTAGTCGGCTTGACTAGAGCAAGAGTAGAAAAATCAGAGATTCGAGCTAGCTCGACTAGAGCAAAATTGCTTGAGTCGACTCGAACAGAAACTTTCCACAAAAGTTGAAATTATTCAAAAATTGAGTTTATTTCAATGAAATTTCAAGAAAAGTTGTTCAACAATCTTGAATAGTTGTAGGAGGTTTTCTAGATAATCTTTCCTTAATTTTGAAGGAAATTAGGTTAGATAAATCTAGAAAGGATTACAAAGACCTAATTTTCCTCTAAGTAATTCAAATCTATCCTGATTTAGTGGCTTGGTAAAAATGTCGGCTAATTGGTTTTCAGTTGGGATAAATTCAAGCTCAATGTCACCATTCAAAACATGATCTCTAATAAAATGGTGTCTAATCTCTATATGCTTAGTTCTAGAATGTTGAATAGGATTTTTGGTCAGTTTTATAGCACTTGTGTTATCACATTTGATAGGAATTTTACTTTGCATAACACCAAAGTCTTCTAGTTGTTGTTTAATCCATAATACTTGTGCAACAACTCCCTGCAGCAACATACTCTGCCTCAACAGTAGAAAGTGCTACCGAGTTTTGTTTCTCACAGTGTCATGAGATTAAATTCAACCCTAGAAATTGGCATGTGTTGCTAGTGCTTTTTCTATCAATTCTACAACCAGCACAATCAGCATCCGAAAATCCAATTAAATTCAATGAAGAATGTTTTGAAAACCAAAGACCTAGATTACATGTACTTTTCAAATATCTGATAATTCTTTTAACAGCAAGTATAAATGTTTCTTTAGGATTACATTGAAATCTAGAACATATACATACACTATACAAGATATCCGGTCTGCTTGTAGTCAAGTATAATAAGGATCCGATCATATCTCTATAGAGCTTTTGATCAACATTGGATCCATTTTCATCTTTGTCCAACCTGCAAGATGGGCTCATGGGTGTGTTTATCTGTTTGCTCGTCTCCATACTAAACTTTTTGATTATTTCCTTAGTGTACTTGGTTTGGTTGATGAAGATTCCTTCCTTTGTTTGTTTCACTTGAAATCCAAGGAAGTAGTTAAGTTCACCCATTAAGCTTATTTCAAATTCTCCCTGCATTAACTTAGCAATTCTTCACAAAAATTTTCATTAGTTACACCAAATATAATATCATCAACATAAATTTGTACAACTAATATATCATTATTTTTCTTTTTGATGAAAAGGGTTTTATCAACATTTTCTCTTGAAAAATCATTTTCAATTAAGAAAGTGCTAAGTCTATCATACCAAGCTCTAGGTGCTTATTTCAAACCATACAATGCTTTATTCAATTTAAACACATAGTTTGGAAAAACAAGATTTTCGAAACCTGGTGGTTGTTCTACAAAAACTTGTTCGGAGATAAAACCATTTAAAAATATACTTTTTACATCCATTTAAAAAAGTTTAAAATTTATGTAGCAAGCAAATGCAAGAAGTAATCTAATGGCTTCTAGTCTTGTTACGGGTGCATATGTTTCATCAAAATCAATACCCTCTTCTTGGTTGTAATCCTTAGCCACTAATCTAGCTTTATTTTTAATGATATTTCCTTGTTCATCTAATTTGTTCCTATAGACCCTTTTGGTTCCTATGATTGGATGGTCTGTAGGTTTATCAACTAATATCCAAACCTTATTTCTTTCAAACTGGTTCAATTTTTCATGCATGGCCATCATCCAATTTGGATCATTTTCAGCTTCTTCTAAGGTATGAGATTCTGTTTGAGATACAAAGGCTAGGTAATCATGTGCAGTTCTATGTGATGACCTAGTCCTAATGCCTTGTGAAGGATCATCGATAATTAATTCTTTAGGATGAGAGGTTACGTACCTCCATTCTCTTGGTAGATCTGTATGATCCTTACTTATCGTTTCTTCTCCTTCTTCAATTGGTCTTTCTTGTATGCTCATGTCTTCCATTTCCTTTTGAATTATACCTGTATCATTGTATATGCACTCTTCTTTCTTAGAAGGTGAAGGGTTAATTTCATCAAAAATAATATGCATGGACTCTTCTACGATAAGAGTCCTCTTATTAAATACTCTATATGCTTTGCTATGTAAGGAATAACCAAGAAAAATTGCTTCATCAGATTTAGCATCAAATTTTCCTAGATTATCTTTACCATTATTAAGCATAAAGCATTTACATCCAAAAACATGAAAATAATTAATATTAGGTTTCTTTTCATTACAAAGATCATAGGGGGTTTTCTTCAAAATAGGATGGATCAAAATACAGTTTAAAATATAACAAGCAGTGTTCACCGCTTCAGCCCAAAAGTACCTTGGAAGATTACCTTCACACAACATCGTTCGGGACATTGCTTCCAAAGTCCTATTTTTTCTCTCTATGTCACCATTTTGTTGTGGTATCTTAGAAGTAGAGAAGTTGTGATCAATGACATTTTTTGTACAATAATCATTAAAAAACTAATTTTCAAATTCAGTGCCGTGATCACTCCTAATTGAAATTATTGAAAGATTTTTCTGATTTGAAACTTTTTTGTATAATTTTCGAAATATTTTGAAGGTTTCATCTTTGTGAGCAATAAACAAAATCCATGTAAATCTAGAAAAATCATCTACAATCACGAGGGCATACTTCATACCTCCTAGGCTTGTGGTCCTAGTTGGTCCAAATAAGTCCATGTGAAGTAGTTCTAGAGGTCTAGTAGTTGAAATCATATTTTTGGATTTAAAGCTCCTCCTAGTTTGTTTACCCATTTGGCATGCATCATAAACATGATCAAAGTCTACTTTAAACCTAGGCATGCCTCTAACTAAGTTTTTGGAAATTAACTTGACAATAGTATGCATGCTAGCATAACCTAATCGTCTATGCCAAAGTAAATAAGACTCCTTGGTCTTAGTATTCATTACAACTAGACTAGAACTACTTATCATGGCAAGATCATTAAGATCAACCACATAAATATTTTTAAGTCTATGTCTAGTGAATTTACTACTAGAATCAAGAGAGTTTGTTACTATATACATAGATGATTCAAAGATAACCTTGAAGCCTTTGTCACATAATTGACAGATACTCAATAAATTATGCTTCAATTTATCTACTAGCAATATATTTTCAATAAAAGTAAAGGGGGTTGACTTGATCTTACCGATTCTGATTATTTTTTCCTTGCCATTATCCCCAAAAGTAACCATACCTCCTTCTTTCATTTCTATGATGATGAACTGATCCTTATCACCCGTCATATGCCTTGAACAGCTACTGTCGAGATACCATCTTTTCTTCATTTCTAGACTGCAAGACATTCCTGCAAGACAATCAAGGAGTTCTTTTAGGTACCCAAGCTAACTTGGATCCTTGCAGGTTAGCGGAGGTGGTTCCTTTAGGAACCCAAATCTTTTTAGCTTTATTTTGGACATTTCTAAAAGAGTTGCAATGATAAGCTTTATGTCCTAACCCTTTGCAAGCAAAATACTTGATTTTAGAGTTTTGAAAATATTTATATTTTGAAGTTCTGGATGTTAATGCATGAGATGCAGAAATAATAGATTTTGTATTTGAGTTTTTAGAAACATACAAGGTAGTTTTCGAAGTAGAAGCAGAAACGTTTGTAACAAAAGCTTTTTGAGATACTAAATTTGGAACATAAGCTTTTTGTTTCAAAAAAGTAGTTGCTGAAATACTATTTGAATTTGAAGAATTAAAACCAATTTTAGCTTTGTCACCAGAAATTTTTTGTTCTTTAAGAATCAACTCAAGCTTGTTAGAAGATAAAGTAAGTTTTTCAACAAGCAGCTTGAGTTTTTCAACCTCCTTTTTTAACTCATTATTTTCATTCATCAAAGCTTTGTTTTTGTCAAGACAAGCACTATTCTCAGTTTTCAAAGCTTTACAATTTTCAAAAAAGACATGTAGTTCTGTTTGCAATAAAATATTTTTTTTCTGAAATCTCTTCTTTTTCTTTTAGCAAAGAATCATTGATATTCTTTAAGGATCTAATCTTTACTCCAGCCTTTTTAAATTCAGATAATAAATCATGAAATGCAAAATTTAATTCATCAAATTTAAATTCATTTTGAGCATTAGGGGATGCTACCTCATCCTCGAGACCCATTAGACATAAATTAGCAGTTGTTGTAGTCTCTTCTTCTTCAGTTGAGATGGATTCCTAACTATCACTCCATTTGGGAACCATCGCCTTTTTCTTCTTTTTCTTGAAAAACTTCTTCAGTAATGGATAATCTGGATGAATGTGCCATGGTTTCTTACATTCATAGTAGGTGGGGACTTGTTCCTTTTCTTTTTCTTTGTCCTTGTCCTTTTCTTGGAGTGCTCTCCTCGTTTATGAAATTTTCTATAGAATCTTCCTTCCTTCTTTTCCATAAACCTTCTAAATCTCTTCATGACCATTGCGATGTCTTCATCTTCTAGATCATCTTCGGAGGCGGTGGAGTCATCTTCCGATTCCTCATCCTTCTTCGAGTCCACTGTAGCTTTGAAAGCAATTGTCTTTTTCTTCTTTTGATCATCTTCAGTTCTGTGCTGCATGGCTAAATCGTGAGTGATGAGTGAACCTATTAATTCATCCATAGGTAAGGTGTTTAAATCTTTAGCTTCCTGGATGGCAGTCACTTTAGGATCCCATTTATCCGAAAGTGATCTTAAGATCTTCTATACCAAGACAGCATTTGAGTAAACCCTGCCAAGACTTTTCAAACCATTAATAATATTTGTAAATCTAGTATACATTGTAGAGATATTTTTAGTAGGTTCCATTTTAAACAATTCATAACTATGTACCAGAAGAATTATTTTTAAAGTCTTTACTTGGAAAGTTCCTTCATGGGTCACTTCAAGTTTATCCCAAATTTTCTTTGTCAAGGAGCAAATGAAAATTCGATTAAACTCGTTTGAATCCAAAGCACAGTACAATAAGTTCATTGCTTTGGCATTTAATTTCTCCATCTTCATGTCGTGTTCATCCCAGTCATCTTCAGTCTTAGGGACATCCATGCCATCAATTTTAATCATGGAAATATGTGGCCCTTTAAGAATGACCTTCCATAATTGAAAATCAATAGCTTGTATATAAATTTTCATTCTAGCATTCCAATAAGAATAATTTGTACCAATGAAGAGTAGAGGTTTATTAGTAGATTGGCCTTCGGCCAAGGATGTACTCAAAGGATGAGCCATCAATCTTTACTCTTATGTATTCAGAGACACTACTCTGATACTAATTGTTGCCCAAGTGGCTTTTCCAAGAGGGGGGTGAATTGGAAATTTAAAAAACAAAGCAGATATGTGCTCTTTGATATCCCTTTTAGAGTGTTAGGTGCTATGACAAAGTAATTAATTGCAGAAACTCAATAAGATCAGAGAAGCACAATACCAACACACAAAAGTTATAATGGTTAGGAGCAACCCAGCTCCTACGTCCACTGCCCAAGATTACTACTTGGGATTTCCACTATATTCACACCCAAATACAGCAAAATTGTTTTACAGATTCATAATCCAAACCTCTACACTTTGGTTTCACCGAGATCACCAAAGAAACCCAAATCACTTTGGTTTCAAAATGGGAGCACCAAGGAAACCCAACTTGGTTTTAACAAGATCACCAAGAACCTAACTTGGTTTTACCTAGATCACTAAGAACCCAACACTTGGTTTTTAACTAAGGCTCACCAAGAACCTATTTAGTTTTTCAACCGGGCTCACCAATAACCCAACAAATCAAGAATGAATAGAAAATAAAAGCAACAAAGTGACAAACTAATTTTTGTCAAGTGGTTGCCGATGCAGCTTGAGAGAAGCCCACTTGAATGTACTTGAATGCACTTTAATGGCTTCAGTAACTTCTTTCCAAAGTGCTTCAAGCTTCAAATGAGAGTTGGTGAAGACTTAAAGGCTATCTTGAATGCTCTTAGTGCTCTCTTCCTTGTTGGTATGTTGAATATTCAATAAAGCATTAACTTCTTCAAAAACTCTCTTAACACCTCCTTCAAAGAAGTTCAAATCCCTTAAATATATAGCCTTCCATCATTCCAAGGCAGTTTGAGTCATTGTAGACCGTTGGGATGTGATATTTGACCATTGGAGTACTTTTTAAATTCAAAATTAGAGTTCTGGAACTAGTCGTTATGTGCCTGGAATCGACACTCGAGTCGGCTCGGATACTTTGAGTTGGCTCAGATTCATCGAGTCGAATGGTCAAGTCGCCATTTCTTTAGCAGGGTCGGCTCTTTGTCACAGGGTGTAGAAACCTCACTCTGGACAAGTCGGCTCATGATCATTCGGGTTGGCTCGAACTTATATCGTTGAATTTGTTGAACTTGAGGAGTCGGCTTGCTTCTACTTGGGTCGACTCTCCTTCTTAGAATCAGGAATCTTTGCTCTAGAGGAGTCGGCTCATTGCAGTTTGGGTCAGCTCGCTTTCTCAAGTCTTCAAAATTTGTTCTGGCAGAGTTGGCTCATTCTTGTTGGGGTCAACTCGCTTGGCTTGTTCTTAGAAATAATTTTTTGAACACTGGAGGAGTCGCTCGATCATCAGAAGAGTTAGCTCAAATATCTGTGTGCCAGAAATCTCATGCATGCCAAGTACCAGAGTCGACATTCTTCTTCCTCGAGTCTGCTCGAATGATTGTATCAACAAATTTCTCAGCCTTTCTCCAGAATTCATCCAGCTTGTCTTCAAGCTTCAAGAGGTCTTCAGTCTCAGCAGGTTTCTAAGAAACTAACAGCTTGAAGCACACTTAGAAGTATCCCGAGTTTATGATCTTTCTTTACTTTTTTTCTTTGGGTTCTTCTTTACAAAGTTCGATTACAACACAACTCAAAACAAGAAATATAAATGTAGGATTCGAAGTTTATTCAAAAAGATCATCCTACAAAAACTTGTAAACACTTGGAGAGTTGTTAGTAAAATAAATGCATGCACCAATGTTTGGTTATCATCAAAATCACTTATGGGGTCAACAGTTGTCCTCTTAATCAAGGAGTGTGGAGACACTAGTGTGACACGCAAGTGAAATATGTGACATCCCACTGAACGTGACCATCTGTGGAGCTCCCTTCTGCCAAAAGGTTGCTCGTGAAGGGATATGGGTATATGTGTCCCTCAGACCTGAGATCACCATGGTAGCTTGCTAGTAACTCACTGTACTTTGGTGCCGAACTACCTGGATTTCTAATCCAATGATGGAAGGTTTTTGAGTGCAGTCAAGTACTTGTGGAGCGATGGTGGATCAAGATGGAATTGATCCCTTTAAATAGTTTGGAGTGAATGGCTCATTGTGTCTCAATTTAGCAAATCCTTGACCAGGGTAGTTCTTGTGAGGAGTCACAGAACTTGTAAAGTTGAGACACGATCTGGATAAACTAAACTAGGATTGGCAATCGAACCCTAAGTCATCCTAAGAATTATGAGGTCAAAGGGATGAATTATGCGATAACCATATGCCAGAGGTTCTAGAGTGGTGCTCTGCATCTTCGACCTATCCAGACATCGGTTATCATTGCTAGATGAGGACTTTGATTAATACCAAAAATGTTCTAGTACTACCGACTTAATGTTCGAACCTATGGGACCACACACCATAGGGGTTTCTCTGTGATCTTAAGGCTGATCGATGATTAAGAATCGTTTGCTGTCACTGGCGGTTAATGTGATTGACCATGTGTCGACACTTGAGGAGTTAACACTTGGCTGTGACAAGAAGTATTTCTGGAAGACTTTTCTAGATGAGATGACTTGATCCCTGCTTGAGTCGACTCGTTCTGTGTTCTGGTCGAGCTGGCTCAACCCCTGCTCGAGCCGACTCGAATGAACAATCTGATTTTTCTGTGTCGTGGATGAGCCGACTTGAACCTCCTCAAGTCAACTCGTCTTTGCTCCACCAAAAATCCCTGAACGACTTTTTTGGGATGTTTTTGAAAGGTTTTGACTTGGTTTGAATTTTGAATTCAAGGTGTTTTAGCTCCAAACTTTCATGGAATGATTGTCATTCCTTCCTTATGTGGTTTGGGTCAATATGGTATGCTCTTTGACCTTCACTCCTCCTTCCTCTTTCTCCCTCTCTTGGCTGCCTCTATAAATAGTGTTATTTTAAGGCTGCTGGGTTAGAGAAGCTTTTGTTTTTGTCTCTAAATCTCATTGCTACTGAGATTCTGAGAGGGAAGAAAAGGGTTGCGAGGACTTGGACATTGGGTGTGTGGACTCCTAGCACTCAAGCTAGGCCTTCGAAAGAGAGCTAGTTAGGAAGGGTTCTACCTCTCCTTCTAGTCTTTCAGGAAGAAGATCAGCCCAAAGGATTCCAAGGAGCTAGCACTCTGAGGGAGTTCATCAGAGTCGAGCCTAGGTATGGATTACCTGTAGAGACCAGACACATGTGTGGCTCAAGAGCACCATCCTTGGAGCACCACCACTGCATCCATCGAAGGTATAATAGTAAGGTACTTTTATATCCTAGCTCTTCTCTTATTTTGATATTTATATTGCATGCTATTTTATTATACTAGATCCTGTTGCAGGCAGATTGGTAGATCGTTTAGATCGATTTACCAAGCCTTCCGCTGTGCATATTTTAAAATTATTTTAAAATGCATCTATTTTTGCCTTGCTTTTATATATTGTATGCATGGTGTTGGTATTTTTTTCACCTTCATTGGTATCAGAGCATCAGGTTCATCATAGTATAATAATGCTAGCATGCTTTTAACATCATGTTTTTCTTTTGTTGACCCCATAAGTGATTTTGATGATAACCAAATATTGGAGCATGTACATTTTTATCTAACAACTCTTCAAGTGGTTTACAAGTTTTTGTAGGATGATTTAATTATTCAAACTTCAACTCCTACATCTTTATTTCTTGATTTGAGTTGTGTTGTAATTCGATTTTGTAAAGAAGAACCCAATAAAATAGCTAAGAAAAAATTTATAAAAAGGGTTGCTTTTGTGTATGTGTGCCATAGAATTATTTTGAGTTGGTGTGCATGAAAAATGTAAGAGTGTTGGTGAAAGTTTTTCTTTAAGTTCAATTATAAAAATTCTGAAGAAGACACTTGAGCCGACCCAGCATGTTGAAGAGCCGACTCCACTTCATGGCACGCAGCAAAGATTCTGGAATGCAGCAATCCGAGCTGACTCGAAGGTGATCGAGCCGACTCCAGCAAATCCGAGTTGACTGGAATATGTCCGAGCCAACTCCTCCAGAGTCCAGTTTTTGAAGATTTCTGAGAACAGCCAGGCGAGCCGACCCGAACCAGAAAGAGCAGACTTTGCCAGACCTAATTTTGAAGACCTGAGAAAGCGAGCCTACCTGAACTGTAATGAGCTGACTCTTCCAGAGTAATGATTTCAGAACCTGAGAAGAAGAGCTGACCAAAGATCAAAAGAGCCGACTCCTCGAGTTCAAGATTTTCATAGATGTAAGTTCGAGCCAACCCGAGCTATCAAGAGCCAACTAGTCCAAAGTGAAGGTTTGCACCCTGAGACAAAGAGCAGACTGGAGTAAAGATTTGGTTACTCGACCTATCGACTCGAAGGATCCGAGCCGACTTGAATATCGCTTTCAGGTATCTAACGGCTAGTTCCAAAATTTCTTTTTGAATGCCAAAAAGTGCTCCAACAGTCACAAATCACTTCCTAATGGTCTACAATAGCTAGAACTGCCTTGAAGTGATGGAAGACTATATTTGAGAGATTTGAACTTCTCTCAAGTAAGTTTTTGAAAAAGTTCTTAAAGTTTTCAAGCTTCATTGAATATCTTACCTACCAACAAGAAGAAGAGCACAAGAGCATTCAAGACAGCCTTCAAGTCTTTACTAACTCTGATCTGAAACTTGAAGGAATTTTGGAAAGAAGCCACTAAAGCAATTAAAGCTTATTCAAGTGTATCCAAGTGGCTAAGTTAATGCAGGGAGAATTTGAAATAAGCCTAATGGGTGAATTTAACTACTTCCTCGGACTTCAAGTAAAGCAAACTAAGGAAGGAATCTTCATTAACCAAGCAAAATACACCACGAAAATAATCAAGAAGATTGGTATGGAGATGAGCAAACAAATGAGCACACCAATGAGCCCATCTTGCAAATTGGATAAAGATGAAAATGGATCCAACATTGACCAAAAACTATATAGAGGTATGATCGGTCCTTATTATATTTAACTACAAGTATATCGAATATCTTGTATAGTGTATGTTTATGTGCTAGATTTCAATGTAATCCCAAAGAAACACATATGCTTGCTGTTAAAAGAATATTGAGATATTTGAAAGGTACAAGTAATCTAGGTCTTTGGTTTTCAAAAGAATCATCTTTAAATTAAATCAGATTCTCTGATGCTGATTATGTTGGTGTAGAGTTGATAGAAAAAGCACTAGTGGTACATGTCAATTTCTAGGGTTGAATTTAATCTCATGGCACTGTAAAAAACAAAACTCGGTAGCACTTTCTACTGCTGAGACAGAGTATGTTGCTGCAGGGAGTTATTGTGCACAAGTGTTATGGATTAAATAACAACTAGAGGACTTTGGTGTTATACAATACAAAATTCTAATCATATGTGATTACACAAGTGCTATAAATTTGATCAAAAATCCTATTCAGATTCTAGGACTAAACATATAGAGATTAGATACCATTTTATTAGAGACCATGTTTTGAATGGTGACATAGAATTAAAATTTATCCCAACTGAAAAATAGTTAGCTGACATCTTTACTAAGCCAATGAATCAAGATAGATTTGAATTGCTTAGAGGATAATTAGGGCTTTATGATCCTTTCTAGATTTAGACAACCTGATTTCCTTCAAAAAAAAAACTAAGGAAAAATTATCTAGAAAACCTCCTACAACTATTCATGTTTATTGAACAACTTTCCTTGAACTTTCATTGCATCAAATTCAATTTTTAAATCATTTCATTTTCTGTGGAAAGTTTCTATTCAAGTCAACTCGAGCATTTTTGCTCTGGTCGAGCCGGCTCGAATGTCTGAGTTTTCTGTTCTTGTTTTGGTCGAGCTGACTAGGTCAACATGATATTTTGCCTAGCCTACTCGATGTTCTGATTTTTCTGAGTTCGCTCTGGTCGAGCCGACTCGGATGTTTCTAGGGTTGAGCGAGCCGACTCGAATGTCGAGAAATCGCTACTTAAGTAGATCCGAACTATCTTTTCTTGCACTTCACTCTTCCTACCTTATTTCAAACACACTCTACTCTACTCGGAAACTTTACCAATTTCTCAAGAACCATTCCCTAGAACCTTGATTTCCTAAATCTCACTGCAATGGCTCCACGGAGATCTGTAAGGAAAATTCTTCAAGTAGGAGAATCAAGCACATGCAGTGAAGATGTAAAAGGAAAAGGAGAAAAGAGGAAAAGGTCTACCACCGAGCAACAAGAAGAAGAAACTCCTTCTCCTCTCGAATAGATTATCTTAATGGCTAACCGATCTGTCACTTGTGGAAGAAGAATAGATTTCTCCTTCCTAGAAGAAATGGAAATGAAGATCGAAAGATGGATAGGCAGCCAGGGTTGGAAGCATTCTGCTCTTTGGATATTTTGACCTACCCCTCATTGGTATGGACTTTCTATAAAAATATAGTTCTTAAAGAATATCACTTGGAATCTACTGTTAAGGGAGTGAAAGTCATTCTGGATGAAGAAAAGTTGGGTACTTGCTTCAAATGCCAATAGACTGTGCCACCGAGCTTACCCTACTGGACAAAGAACACACTCTAAAGATTATTTTGGAAAAAGAGGATGTAAGCTCAGTCCAACATGTTTAGGCCAACTTACTGTCAAAGGAAATGAGGCTTCTTCATAATATGGTCAGTAGAATTTTTCTTCCCAGAACCGGTCGTTTTGACTGGGTGAGCGAAAAGGACATGACTTTTATGGGACATCTGATTGAAGAAAAGCCTCTCAACCTTTCCTACATAATGATGATTCAAATGATTGAAGCAGCTAGAAAAGTTAAAGCATGCCTACCCTACGGTATGGTTTTTACCTTACTGTTTGAAGAAGCTGGAATTGACTTAACCAATGAGATAGGCAAGCCTCTACATCACTCTGACACTTATTCCTTTAATTCACTGAAAAGAATGGGTTACAAACTATAAGGAGTATAGATAAAGAAACTGTCTAGTCAGTTTGCTGCTACTTCCTCAGAAGATGATGAAGCTACTGCTGTTGAAGAAAGATCTGAAAATACAATGATTACTCCATCTGACCTTAAGAAGCTAATATTTTAGAAGATAGAAACAATCTCAAATTCATTGACAGATCGTATGAATTTTGCAATTGATGAAATGAGAAATACAGTTAATACCAGCTTGCAGAAAATGAGATTTGAACAGAAGCTTCACAAGGAGAAAATGGAAAAGGAAATGAAGGATTTTAAAGAAGAAATTAGAAATATCTTGCTGCAATCTCAGAAGAAAACAATCACTACTGAAGACACTCCTGTAAAGATCTTCAACAAGTCACTTAAGACTCCTGCTCCTATTCCTTCATCTGATCCACCTAAACCTAAACCTGATGAGACCAAGAAGAAGACAAAAACCAAGAAGACTAAGGCACCTAGAGCCCCAGTTAGAACTAGATTCAGGGATTTAAGGTTTAAACCCCTGAAAACTAAGACCTTTGATAAGGTTTTAGAGGTTGGCTCCTCTTGTTCTAGTAAAGAAGAAGAAGAATAGGTTGTTTAATTAGTCTTTTGGTTATTTTGATCATATCTTTGTACTTCTCACTTTTTAATGTATGAATGCTCTACTTTTTATCTTCTACTGAATGAATGTACTTTCTTTTCAAACTTTGTACTATATATAAAAAGCTTCTCAAAGAAATGAAAGTTCTCTTAGTAATTTCTGTTGTTGTCATGTGATATCCTTCTATTCATGCAACTATGATGAATTTTTAATTAGAATTTGAAATTTGAGAAAGTGAAATTATCTCAAACAAATTTTAAATACTTTCTCAATCTATTTCAAAATCTAAGCTTTATTAAAAATAACTTTTTGATTGATTGACAAAAAGGGAGAGAACGGTATCAATATTAAAGAATAGTATCAATATTGAGCTATCATGAAAATTCTGAGTCATGAAAATTTTGAAAATTTTAAAATTCTGAAAATTTTACCTATGCAATTATTCTTAAAGTGCATAAAAAGAATGAAAAAGGGGGAGCACAAAAGTGATAGTATTCAATTGGACCTAACTACTATATTACTTTAAAACCTAGAGAAAGGGGGAGATTCTCTTGAATGGTTTTGCTCTGATTGCTATACAAATTAATCTTAATTCTGTCATTTTTTTTTCTAAACTTTGATATCCCATGTTTGTGCTAATTATGATTTCATGAAGCATGAAAAGTTTAATACTTTGATATACACAAAAGCACTAACTTTAATGATATCATCTCTTGAGCTCTGATACTTATCTACAAATATAGTTAGCTCAAATACATGTGAATATTTACTTTCCAGTATTTTATACATGTAAATGTAAAGAATTTTTCATGCCCAGTGTTTTCATCATCAAAAAGGGGGAGATTGTTGACCCCATAAGTGATTTTGATGATAACCAAACATTGAAGCATGTACATTTTTATCTAATAACTCTTCAAGTGGTTTACAAGTTTTTGTAGGATGATTTAATTGTTTAAACTTCAACTCCTACATCTTTATTTCTTGATTTGAGTTGTGTTGTAATTTGATTTTGTAAAGAAGAACCCAATAAAATAGCTAAGAAAAAATATATAAAAAGGGTTGCTTCTGTGTGTGTACGCCTTAGAATTATTTTGAGTTGGTGTGCATGAAAAATGTAAGAGTGTTGGTGAGAGTTTTTCTTTAAGTTCAATTGTAAAAATCTTGAAAAAGACACTCGAGCCGATCTAGCATGTTGAAGATCCGACTCCACTTCATGGCACATAGCAAGGATTCTGGTACGCAGCAATCCGAGCCAACTTGAAGGTAACCAAGCCGACTCCAGCAAATCTGAGTCGACTGGAATATATCCAAGCCGACTCCTCTAGAGTCCAATTTTTGAAGATTTTTGAGAATAGCTAGGTGAGCCAACCCAAACCAGAAAGAGCCGACTCTGCCAGACCTAATTTTGAAGACCTGAGAAAGTGAGCCGACCTGAATTGCAACGAGCTGACTCTTCTAGAGTAATGATTTCAGAACCTGAGAAGAAGAGCTGACCAAAGATCAAAAGAGCCAATTCCTCGAGTTCAAGATTTTCAAAGATGTAAGTTCGAGCTGACCCGAGCTATCAAGAGCCGACTCGTCCAGAGTGAAGTTTTGCATCCTGAGATAAAGAGCCGACTAGAGTAAAGATTTGGTGACTCGACCTATCGACTTGAAGGATCCGAGCCAACTCGAAGGAATCCGAGCTGACTCGAATATCGCTTTTAGGTATCTAACGGCTAGTTCCAAAATTTCTTTTTGAATGCCAAAAAGTGCTCCAACGATCATAAATCACTTTCCAATGGTCTACAATGGCTAGAACTACCTTAAAGTGATGGAAGACTTTATATTTGAGAAATTTGAACTTCTTTCAAGTAAGTTTTTGAAAAAAGTTCTTAAAGTTTTCAAGCTTTATTGAATATCTTACCTACTAACAAGAAGAAGAGTATAAGAGCATTCAAGACAGCCTTCAAGTCTTCACCAACTCTGATATGAAGCTTGAAGAAATTTTGGAAAGAAGTCACTGAAGCAATTAAAGCTTATTCAAGTGCATCCAAGTGGACTTCTCACAAGCTGCACCGCAACTATCCGACAAATTGAGTTTGCCATTTATTGTTGCATTTATTTTAATACATCTTTGAATTGTTTGGGTTATTGGTGAGCCCGATTGAAAAACCAAATAGGTTCTTGGTGAGCCTTTGATAAAAACTAAGTGTTGGGTTCTTGGTGATCCTGGTAAAACCAAGTTAGTTTCTTGGTGATCCTGTGAAAACCAAATTGGGTTTCTTTGGTGAGCCTATTTAAAATCAAAGGATGTTAGATTTTCTTTGGTGACCCCGTTAAAACCAAAGTGTAGAGGTTTTGGATTGTGATCCTGTAAAATAATCCTACTGTATTCGAGTATGAATATAGTGGAAATCCCAAGTGGAATCTTGGATAGTGGACGTAGGAGCTGGGTTGCTCCGAACCACTATAAATCTTGTGTGTTTGTACTGTGTTTCTCTGATTTCTTTTAGCTTCTGCATTTAATTCTTAGTCATAGCACACAACACTTTAAAAGTAAGTTTTAATTGCACATTATCTACTTTAAATTTTTAAAGTCCCAATTCACCCCCCTCTTGGGTAGCCACCTGGGCAACATCTTTTAATGTACTTGGATTGAGTGCTTCACCATGGCCATCCGATCATAGGAGAGAAGTAGGGCTGCAAGACCCTCTCTTTCCATTCAATGGGATCTCCTATGGTGTGTAGGGGTACCGCTTGTGATTGACTCATGAAGAGAAAAAATAAAAAAAAATGTAGATTAAAAATATTTTAATCTAATGTTATGATCATAAAACAAATTTAGATTAGATTTAAGAGTTTTGTTTTGATCATGTTTAATCTCTAAATTTGAATTATTCAAATAAGTTGCATAAATTTTGAAGTCACTATTTTCTGCCCCTGTTGACGAGCCGACTCGATCCCTGCTCGAGCCGACTCATTTATGCAGGTAGAAGAGTCTATCCATTTCTGGTTATGGATGAGCCAACTCAACCCCTGCTCGAGCCAACTCATCTATGCTAAAAAATAAATATGTCTGTTTTTGAATCTAGACGAGCTAACTCGCATTTTACACGAGTCGACTCGACCATAATGCCCTGAAACAGTGAATTCAAAATATGCTTATAAAATTGTTTTACATTCTTAATTAAAATTATTTCGATTAATTAAGGCTATTGAACTCAATTGAGAATTAAGAATGATAAAGGACTCTAAAAATATGATTCAAAGATTTTAAGTCATTTCAATAAGCCTTAAGGATCATGGGTTAGCTTTTTTTGGATCTTTAATTGGGTTAGACCTAAGTTTAGATGTATTGGACTAAATAGAGAACTAATCTAATCAAATGTTAAGTTAGGGTTTCTTCTCTATAGATCTCTCTAATAGTTAGATTGATTAGTCCATAGATCTAAATGGACCTAATTTGAGGCTCAGTAGTCAACCTAAGTCTTTAGTCTAGTATAATCAATTTTGATGAACCAATTGGTGTTTAGGTAAGTTTGGCATCTTGATCATGGTTCTTTGGGACTACCTCTTACCTAGCCAACTTGGTTGGTGTCTAAGGTAAGATAGTTAATGGCGGAACCCAACCCATGATCTCACTTACCTGGCCAATGTGGTTGATCAGAATTGATTAGATAGCTCACTGACTCGTGTTAACCCATGTCAACTAAGGTTAATCAGTCTTGACTAATTTTAGGTGCCTATGGATCATTAATTATGAGTAACCCTCCTTATTTGCTGATATAGTCAGTGGGAGGTTGATCAATGTCTTCTCATCTCTTCTTTTGTCATAATAAGATTAAATCCTCTAAATTATTAGGTCCATAAAAGGATGAAGTTATAGGGATAACCAAGTCCTAGCCTCCTATTAAGTGGGATGGTTATGGATCCAATAGTTGGGTGTTCATCGGTAGATCCAAAGATCGGGTGTTCATCGGGCTATTGGAATTGCTGTTCCTAATATGATGGCTCAGTGCGACTCTCTTAACGGTGGTCAGGTGGGCCGGCCAAAGTCAGACTTGACTATTCGTTAGTTAAAAATATCGAATTTTGTTATGTTAATAGTTGGACCTAATTGGGACCTTCAATAAGAGGCCCAAAAGCTGATTGTAGTGTACCTTAGGGCAAAACCTAAATACTAGAGGTTACTCGGAGAAGTAATCAGATAAAGAACCTACCTTTAGACGTGCATGGGTGAGCCGGCCAAAGTCAGGCTCATTTGTTATCTATTAGACTCTAGTACCTACTAAGAAATTAAAGTAATTCCTCTGATTGGAGGTAAAGGCTACCAGTCTGAACAATTAGTGGGAGGACCTTTAGGCTAAAGTTCATGTCATACGTTAATAATTCATATACACTAATTAGCTTTGATTTTTCTTTCAGATGTCTTCCAATCTGTCGCTCTGGTCTCTTCTCGATAATGAGAAGCTCAAGGATCCCAACTTCGATAGCTGGTATCGAAGGTTCAGGATTGTCCTAGAGAATGAATGAATCTTGTATGTGATATTGGATCCGGCACCTGAAATCCCTACTCCTAATGCTCCGGGTTCAGTCAGAGACACTTATTAGAAGTGGCTCTCTGACAGGATCACTGTCTGATGCATAATGTTGGCAGCGATGAACGGCGAGTTCAGTCATAAGTTCGAGGAAACCTAGCTAGAGGAAATCCTTCAAAGGTTGAAGGAGTCCTTTGGGATACTAGATGATGTTGAGAGGTACAGGATCTCTTATGCTATCTATAATGCATGGATGCATAATGGGGCCTCAGTCACTGATCATGTATTGTACATGATCGAGATGATTGAGCGCCTGGGCAAACTCGAATGTTCCTTGCATGAATAGCTTGGGAAGGATACGATTCTAAATTCCCTCCCCTCTTCCTATCTAGATTTTCTCGATCATTATAGAATGAATAAGCCTATAGTTAACTACCACGATTTGTTGGGGTTACTGCAAACTTACGAGAAAGACCACCATCTGAATAAAGGGATGGTGAATCTAGTAGGAGGATCTTCGGGAGTGCGTCATCCCTTCAAGAAAGGAAAAAAGAAAAGTAAAGGAAAACAGGTGCAGAATGCTTCTATCCCTAGTCAAGCCAAGAAGGAGAAGGCTGATAAGAGCCAAGCGGAGTGCTTCTTCTACAAGAAGCGGGGACATTGAAAGAGAAACTGTCCTCTTTACATTGCATTCCTTGACCCGAACAGGTCCAAGAAGAGGAAGCAGCCAGAAGGTGTTGGACAAGGTATTTTTATGATAATACCTTGTAGTTTCTCTATCTGCGATACTACTAACTAGGTATTGGATACTAGAAGTCCAATTCACATTTACAATTCTTTGTAGGGACTTCAAGTTAGTAGAAGTTCGAGGATGGCGAGAGATTCTTGAATGTGGAAAATAGAAGCCAAGTTCCAGTCCTGGAGTTGGGAATCCTCAAACTAGTTTTCGAGTCTTGTACAATCATTTTGAATGAGTGTCATTATTGTCCATCTTTTATTTTAAATGTTATTTCTGTAGGCCAATTGGCCATGTATGGTTATGAACTATCAATAAAGAATGATAATTGCAAAATCATTTGGAATAATTCTGTTGTAATGAATAGATTTATGAATAATGGCATTTATGTACTATCGTAACCTGTTAGTGTAGTGTACATGTCTAGCAAATGCCCTAGGATAGATAATGTCAGTGATGCATACTTGTGGCATTGTAGGCTAGGTCATATTAATAAGAATAGGATAAACAGGTTGAAATCCGAGGGTCTCCTCGACTTTAGTGGAAATGGTTCACTTCCAACCTGTGAGTCCTGTCTTCTTGGAAAGATGACAAAGTCACCTTTTACTAGAAAAGGTGACCGAGCCAAAGAGATTCTAAGTTTGGTACATACTGATGTATGCAGATCCATGAATGTTAGTGCCAGAGGTGGGTACAATTATTTCATTATATTTGCAGATGACCTTTCAAGGTATGGTTATGTCTTCTTGATGAGACATAAATCCAAGTCATTTGAAATGTTCAAATGATATTGTAATGAAGTAGAAAAATAAACTGGAAGATGTATCAAAATCCTTCGATCAGATCGAGGAGGTAAATATCTTTCCGGGAAGTTTCTGGCATATCTCGAGGAGAATGAGATTCTCTCTTAGTGGACACCTCCAGGGACATCTCAGTTAAATGGAGTGTCTGAAAGGAGGAATCGAACCCGGTTAGACATGGTTCAGTCCATGATGGGTTTTGCTTCTCTACCACTATCCTTTTGGGGGTATGCTCTAGAATCAGCCTGTTACCTTTTAAATAGGGCTCCGAGTAAATCCGTTAACAAAACCCCATATGAGATATGGACTGGACGTAAGCTGACACTCTCACACCTTCGGGTCTGGAATTGCCCGGCTTATATAAAATATTTGGAAATGGATAAACTTGGACCTAGGTCTTATTGGTGCCTATTTGTTCGGTATCCAAAAGAGTCTAAAAGGTATTACTTCTACTTGGCTGAGAAACAAAAATTGTTCATTAGTCTTAGGGTTATCTTTTTAGAAAAGGTGTTTCTTGGTGAAGGAACTATAGTCGCTAAGATTAAACTTAGTGAAGTTCAACAAGTAGAAGAACTGATACACTTAAGGGACAACATAGAACCGATTGTGATAAGTTCACACCCAGGAACCATTAAGGAGATCCGGTAGGGTACCAAGTCGACCAGACAGATACTACAGTTTCTTGGTCCGGGATGGAGATCCCATTGAACTCGATGAGAACAATAAGGATCTAATCACCTATATAGATGCGATGTAGAGGTCCGACTTTAAAAAATGGCTAGGAGCCATGCAACCCAAAATGGAATACATGGAAATCAACAATGTATGGACATTGGTTGATCCGCCTGAAGGGATAAAATCCATTGAGTGTAAATAAATTTTCAAGAGGAAAAGGGATGCAGACGAGCAGGTGGAGACCTATAAAGCCCATCTGGTTGACAAAGGATATCGTCAATGTTATGGTATTTACTATGACGAGACGTTCTCTCTTGTGGCAATGCTCAAGTCCATTCGGATCATGCTTGCTTTAGCGACATACTTTGACTATAAAATTTGGCAAATGGATGTCCGAACAGTTTTCTTGAATGGTGAGCTAGAAGAGGAGATGTATAATATACAACCTGAAGGGTTCACATCCATAGACGAGTTAAAGGTGTGCAAGCTTCAAAAGTCCATCTATGGACCGAAGCAAGCATCAAGGAGTTGGAACATGCGATTTGATAAGTGTATCAGATCGTATGGCTTTGTTAGGAATGGAGAAGAACCTTGCATTTACAAGTGGGCTAATGGTTTTGTGATTGTGTTCCTTGTGTTGTATGTGGATGATATTCTCTTAATCGAGAATGATATCACAACACTACAAGGAATAAATGTCTGGTTGTCATCTCAGTTCTCTATGAAGGATTTGGGTGAAGCCTCTTACATACTGGGTATGAAGATCTATAGAGATCTATCTAAGAGGCTTCTGAGACTGTCCCAATCTATGTACATCGATACTGTGTTGAAACGGTTCAACATGGAAAATTTCAAAAAAGGCCATCTCCCGATAGGCATTGTATTTGGTCTCTCCAAAGAGGATTGTGCGACAACTCCTGATGAGAGAGAGCATATGACCAAAATCCCATATCCTTCGACAGTGGGTTCTATAATGTATGCTATGACATATACTAGACCAAACGTGGCATACTCATTATGCATAGTGAGCAGATACCAGTCAGATCCAGGTGAAGCTCATTGGAAGGTAGTAAAGACCATCATTAAGTATTTGCAAAATAGTAAGGACAAATGGTTGATTTATGAAGAACCTGACTTAAAACTTATGGGGTATATTGACTCTAGTTTCCATTCAGATAAGGATGACAGCAAGAGTGTGTCAGGATTTGTCTTCACCCTAAATGGAGGAGTGATCTACTAGAAAAGTTCCAAGCAGCCTACTGTGGTGGACTCAGTATGCAAAGTAGAGTACATTGCAGCATCGGATGCAGCGAAGGAAGCTGTGTGGTTGAGGAAATTCCTTGGCAAGCTGGGAGTGGCACCTTCCTGGATGGTCCTGTTCTGGTGTATTGTGACAGTACTAGAGCCATTGCTAATGCTAAAGAGTCGAAGTCTCATCACCGCACAAAGCACATCTGCGGTGCTATCAGCTTGTATGAGAGATCGTGGAACGAGATGATATTGACCTTCTGAAGATCGATGGAAAGGAAAACCTGGCTGACCCTTCACTAAAGCTGTTAGAATTCAAGAGTTCGACAGTTATAAATGAAAAATGGGAATAAGATTTTGTACCGATTGGCTTTAGTTCAATTAGGAGTTGTTGGGAATTATGTCCCAAAGTCAATCGTCTAGGCTTTAGATGATTGTAATATCTTGTAACTGTATATGACTTTTAATGAATAAAGGTTATTCTTTTTGGCTGTTCATCATATTTGCATTTTTCTGAAATAAACTCTTGTATGATGGAGTCCTTGGAACTACATTGTTTGATATAGAGAGGATATATCAAGTAGTTATTAAACTGGTTTACAACCAAATGATACATTGTTATAGGATGACAATGTATCAAGTGTAGGTTGTTGTATGTCACATTTGTTGGTTGTCCTCTTAACCAAGGAGTGTGGAGACATTGGTGTAACTTGCAAGTGAAATGTGTGACATCTCACTGAACGTGACCATTTGCCGAGCTCCCTTCTACCAAAGGGTTGCTCACGAAGGGAAATGGTTATATGTGTCCCTCAGACCTGAGACCATCATGGTAGCTTGCAAGCAACTCACTGTACTTTGATGCCGGACTACTTGGATTTCTAATCCAGTGATGGAAGGTTTTTGGGTGCAGTCAAGTACTTGTAGAGCGATGGTGGATTAAGAATGATTTGACACCTCCAAATAGTTGGGAGTGAATGGCTCATTATGTCTCAATTTAGCAAATCCTTGGCCAGGATAGTTCTTGTGAGGAGTCACAGAACTTGTAAAGTTGAGACACGATCTGGATAAACCAAATTAGGGTTGGCAGTCGAACCCTAGGTCATCCTGAGTGTTATGAGGTCAAAGGGATGAATTATGCGGTAACCATATGCCAGAGGTCCTAAAGAGGTGCTCTGCATCTTTGACCTATCCGGACGTCAGGTATCATTACTAGATGAGGACTTTGACTAGTACTGGAAGTGTTCTAGTTCTATCAACTTAGTGTTCGAATCTATGGGGTCACACACCATAGGGGTTTCTATCTGATCTTAAGGCTAATCAATGATTTAGAATTGTTTGCTGTCACTAGCGATCAATGTGATTGACCATATGTCGACACTTGAGCGGTCAACACTTGGCTGTGACAAGAAGTATTTCCGAAAGACTTTTCTAGATGAGCCTACTTGACCCCTGCTCGAGTCAACTCATTCTATTATCTGGTCGAGGCAGCTCGACCCCTGCTCGAGCCGACTCAAAAGAACACTCTGACTATTCTGTGTCCTAGACGAGCCGACTCGAACTTGCTCGAGTCGACTCGTCTTTGCTCGACCAGAAATCCCTGAACGGCTTTCCTGGGATGTTTTTTGAAGGTTTTGACCTAGTTTGAATTTCAAATTCAAGCTATTTTAGCTCCAAACTTTCATGGAATGATTTTCATTCCTTCCTTATGTGATTTGAGTCAATATGGTATGCTCCTTGACCTTCTCCCCCAATCACTCCTCCTTTCTCTTTCTCCCTCTCTTGGCTACCTCCAGAAATAAGTGTTATTTTAGGGCTGCTAGGTTAGAGAATCTTTTGTTTTTGTCTCTGAATCTCATTGCTACTGAGATTCTAAGAGGGAAGAAAAGGGTTGTTAGGACTTGGGCATTGGATGTGTGGACTCCTAGCACTCAAGCTAGGCCTTGGGAAGAAAGCTAGTTAGGAAGGATTCCACCTCTCCTCCTCATCTTCCAGGAAGAAGAAGATCAGTCCAAAGGATCTCAAGGAGCTAACACTCCGAGGGAGTTGATCAGAGTCGAGCCCAGGTGTGGATTACCTGTAGAGGCTAGACACGTGTATGGCTCAAGAGCACCATCTTTGGAGCACCACCACTACATCCATCAAAGGTATAATAGTAAGGTACTTTTATATCCTTGCTCTTCTCTTGTTTTGATATTTATATTGCATACTGTTTTATTATACTAGATCCTGTTGCGGGAAGATTGGTAGATCTTTTAGATCGATCTACCAAGCCTTCCACTGTGCATATTTTAAAATCATTTTAAAATGCATCTGTTTCTACCTTGCTTTTGCATATTGTATGCATAGTGTTGGTGTTTTTTTCACCTTCAAATATGTGGCATCTTCTGGCTGGCCTAGCAATTAATAAGGTGCGTACCTTCAATTAGTACAAGGGAGCGGCAGGATTTATTCCAGAGATGTCATCCCTCGCCTTTTTAAGGACAGGTGGACAAGCCTTCGCATATTCTTCTCCTTTCTCTAGTGCTATTTTTCTTTAACCCTTCTCTCCTGGCCTGCACCAAGGGAGGTCTTCTGGTGAGCTTCAAGTCTCTGAATGAATGGCTGAGGGGTCGCATGATGTTCCGCCAAGAACATCTGGCTAGCATCCTGGCGGGGGTGTTTCGGTCGGAGAAGAAGTTTGTTGAGCTCGAGATCCCCCTGAAGGAGGAGGAAGTGGAGAGGCCCTAGGGGTAGAGAAGGTGGTTGCTCGTGTGATGGGAGCAGCCTACCTGCAAACCTCCTAGGTGTGCTTCGTCATGCAATTGAATTGGGGGATGGCCTCGGTTGTAGTCGCCATGGAGAAGGCCATGGTTGCCGTGGTGCTATTGAGAGTGGCCTAACGAGGAGTGGCTGCAGCTGATCTTGGAATCACCAGATCGGTGAAATCCAAGAAGGATGGTGCGGTCGAGGAGGATGCGTTGCCGTGTTCCTTCCACAGGTGTTCACTTGAGGTAGGGCACCTGCATCCTCGGGGTGCCAAAGCCGATGCTAGGCTCTAGGGACCCGACGAGCTCCTGGGGAGGACGGTGCGCTAGAGGTGGACACGTCATTGTTCTCCTTCCTAGCATGCTCGGTTGAGGGAGGGACTGGCATACCTCTAGCTGCTTCCAGAATTAGGATCCATAACTAGGGAGGATCCCTTCTCATCTGTAATTTAGATCTCCGTGAGGCTTCCTGACCTGTCGGGAATCTCCATTGGATGTAAAAGACTTTTATTTTGACCATTGTGCACTTCTTCTTCTTGTCTCCATTTCTTCTTCCTTCTCTTCTTTTCTCCGCTTGAGCTGCTCCAGAGGAGGCCCGCCAGGGGCCATGAAGGGCTTACACTCGTGATTTAGTTGAGGAGCCTTCAAGGTTTGAAAACGAGCACCAGGCCATAGCTGTGCCCTCCATGGATGTGCATTTTGGGGGAGCAAGCCCAACGGGAGAACTCGAAGAGGAATTTTGGCTTTTGCTAGAGTCTCGACCTGGGGGGAGCCAACCCAGTAGAAAGTAGAGTTTGGCTTCAGCTGGAGTCTTGACCTGGAGGGAGCCAACCTAGCGGAAGGACTCAGAGAGGAACTTGGCTTCTACTGGAGTCTCGATCTGGGAGGAGCCAGCCCAGCAAAAGTTGGAGTTTGGCTTCAGTTGGAGTCTCGACCCGAGGGAGCCGACCCAGTAAAAGAACTTGGAGAGGAATTTGGCTTCTGCTGAAGTTTTGACTTGGGGAGAGCTAGCCCAGTAGAAGGTGGAGTCTGACTTTGGCTAGAGTCTCGACCTGGGGGGAGCTAACCTAGTGGAAGGACTCGAGAAGGAACTTGGCTTTTGCTAAAGTCTCGACCCGGGGGAGCCAGCCCAGCAGATGGACTCAGCGAGGAACTTGGCTTCTACTGGAATCTTGACCTGGGGGGAGCCAACCCAGTAGAAGGACTCGAGAAGGAATTTGGCTTATGCTGGAGTCTCGACTTGGGGGAGCTAGCCCAGTAGAAGGTGGAGTCCGACTTCGGCTAGAGTCTCGACCTTGGGGGAGCCAACCCAGTGAAAGGACTCGAGAAGGAATTTGACTTCTACTGGAGTCTCGATGATCGGGATGAATTTAATGAAATGAGTGTGTGGAGGTGTGATCTACTCAGCTAGCATCATCATACAAGAACTTGAGCTCCAGATATGGCCAAAATTATGCATAGAAGAGATGAAAAACTTCAATCTGAAAACTAGGTGAGCAGAATTCTGAACACCCTTGTGCAAGCTTTCTTTCAAGAAAATAAAAAGTAGGATTTAAGGGCATAGAATTCCTCAAGCTAGGATAAGATACCTTTAAGAACCTCAAATCCATGGATCAAGAGGGTCTTTTTCCCAACAATGAAGATGATCAAAGCTTAAAATGGAAGGATAGCACTCATCACTCAAGAATTAAAGTCTACGGACAAGATCTACACTCCCTACTTAGAACTTACCTTTGGAGCTTGGTCCTGGGCATGGAGCCTTCATCATCAACTTCAAACCATCAAGAAAAACCTGCAAATGATCCAAAGTAAGGTCATGGTGATGAACGATTGAAAGAAAATGAAGGATTCAACAAAGGAAAGTGAAGGGATTTGAAGAAGGTTGCTGAATTTTTGGGAAACACTTCTCCTTCTTCTTGATTTCCTTGGAACCTTGGTAGAATGGCTTAGGAATGGAACTTTGGGCCTCTCACCCTCTCCCTAAAGGAGTGACCTAGCTCTAATGGCTAGGAAACTAATACTCAAACTCAAAGAGAAAACAATGGAACTCGATAAGGTGGAAGAAGAACCAAACTAAGCTTTCATTCATTCATAGGCTTTTCAATTGCTTTATATAAGGGGGCCTTGGTTCTATTTATAGGCCAAGAGAACCCAAAAGTGATAGCAAAAAGGGAGGATTAAGTGCTAACTAATACATGTTTAGTTGGCAACCAATTACATTGAGAAGCTTCTAGGTAACTAATCATAACAAGAGAAGAAACTAGAATCTCCATGTGGTGCCATCCTATTTCACCAAGTGTCCTCATCAAAAGACTTCCATGTGTTTTCTAAGATTTAGTCTTCAAATATGCTTTAATTAGGTGAATCAAATCATAGGTTGGCTGGCCCAAATGGATTGCTTGGAATTTTGGAAAGAAAGGTCTTCATTAGTTGAATTTCTTTGGCTTGCTTGTCTCAAATGGAAATGGTCTTGACTTGCTTCATACAATAGGGGCTCTTCTTCTTAAATGGGTGGAACTAAGATCCTTCAAGATGCTTCATGAGGTTGGGCTTCATCTCCATAATTTTGAGTGGACCCTGAAAAAAATTGGACTAGCTACAAAACCAGAGATTGTTAGCTTGCATCTTCTTCCTCTTGCCAATATCCCCATTAATTCTTCCCGGGTGAAAAAACTCTTCCTTGACGAGTATGGATCATTTGGGCTTTGGTAATATGCAAATAGATCTGGTTTGATTCTTTGCAGTTCTTCTTGAATGATCCATGAATCTTCATAATCAAGTCTACCTTGCCAGTGGACCAAGTATCATTGGTAATCTTTATTTCGGGTAGTGACAATCTTGTCATCTAATATCCTTTCAATTCTTTCTCCCCGCTTTGGTAGTATGGCTGGTAGACACTCTGGGGTTGGTTCACTCTCAAGGGATGGATCAGGTTATGAGAACTCACTGGAAATCATTGTTGGTTTCTTGTATCCTACCAGATTTGAAATATTAAAAGTAGAGCTAATGCCAAAGTCAGAAGGTAGGTCCAGCATATAAGCATTAGGTCCTATTCTTTTTATTATTTTGAAAGGACCTACACCACGGGCATGGAGTTTCTTCATAGTTCCTGGTGGAAACTGCTCAGGTTTGAGCCTGATCATCACAAAGTCTCCTTCTTGAAATTCTTTGGCCCTTCTATGAGAATCAGCCATATGCTTGTAACTCTCATTGCTCAAATGGATTTTCTTGCTAATGATGTTATGCATATGACTCTTGCTGATTTGGACACTTATGCATGACAAGCTCAAATGAAAACAAACTCAATGATATTAAAAAAACTCTAAAAGTTCCTAATTTCTAATGGTGGGTGAAAGAATTGAGTTTATCTCCAGATTTGTGTCATAGGGCTTTCTAAAATTGTTGATGACTTGGATAACCCTATTTGACACAGCAGGGTTTGGTAGGTTCTACAACATATCCACTTATTCTAGAAATGGCTTGGCCACTTTAGAAATATCAAAAATTTGTGAATAGGGTAAAAAGTGTACCATCTTGGAATGTTGGGTTGGGTTCATCATATATCGTGGGATTGAATTGACAGCATGCTGGTGATCCCTAGATGAAAAGTAATCAAATAAAGTTTTAGGAAGTTTGTTTTGAATTTTCTCTAAAATTTTTATGACTTCTTGGGTTTGTTCTTTAAGGTTTTGCTTCTGGACTTCCTGACTGGTCATCACCCCAATTGATGATTCCTTAATGATTTCTTATCTTGAACCCTTATCATTGATTAACATTAATTCTGAGTCCTCTTCTTTTATCTCCTTATGTTGTTCTTCATGATTTTGTCTATGGGCTTCCCTGAGGGTCAAATTCCACATGGGTGATCCTTCCTTGATTTCTTTCTCCATATCCTTCACATTAATTAAATTTAACCTTTGCTTCTTCTCTTTCAAGTCACTAAACCCTCTTTTGATATTATCCTTAGGTAGGGTCAAGTTAATGATAAGCTTCTTTCCTAGATGGGTGAAGGCACAAGAATTGGATTGACCATATAAAGTTACATCATGGTCATATAACCATGGTCTATCCAAAATGATACTACCTACCCCCATGGAAAGAATATCATACCAAACTTGTTCCTGATAGGACTGGATTTGAATGGGAACCTGGCATCTGGACTTGATGGGGATTGAAACAGAATCTATCCAAGAGACTTTAGATGGATTAGGATGTGGAATAGGGATCAAGCCTAAGTCTCTAAGGGCTTTGGTTGAAATTGCATTTATACAACTTCCATTGTCTATAATGATTTTATAGACTTTCTCCCCTATCTTGACAAATGTTTGGAGGATGTCAGTCCTTTTCCAATCCTCCTTTTCTTTAGTTTGGGCTAAAATTTTAACAACACCTGATGTTTTGTCATAATCATCTTCTTCTTCATCATACTCATTGATCAGGTTAGATTCAGCCTCATAAACTTCTACTTCAAACTCTCTAGTGGGTTCAGTCTCCTCATCAACTATCTCTCCTATATGTAAGGATCGGGTAGGGCATTGGCTAGCAAGGTGTCCCATTTTGTGACATTTGAAACTTTAGACATTTGGGCAACCACTCTTTTGAACTTCAGGGGCCTTACCCTTGTCACTTGATTGGATCGATGGGATTGGAGGGGTGGTGCGGTTTTGACGCAATTGGTTGAACTCTAGTTTTTAAATAGGGGTACTAACATTTGTTGGTTCAGGTTGTCGAGTTATTGGTCCCCTATGAAATCTTTCACAATCCCTGGCTATCTGGTAGGCTTGGTCTAGGTCAATGACTTTCCTTAAAAATAATTCCCTTTGAATTTCTTCTCTTAGACCAGCTCTAAACCTAGATAGTGTCACAGCCGCTGACTCATCAATGTTCTATCTCATGGCAAACTCATCAAATTTGGCAATATATGCTGACACAGTCTTATTGCCTTGGAATAATCTTTCCCACTGATCTAATAGTCTTTGGTGGTAGGATGTAGGGAGGTATTTTTTCCTAAGCTTGATTTTCATGACTTTCTAGGTGGCTATGGGCATTTCTCCTTTTCGCCCAATCACTCTTTCTACATTATCCCAATATAACCTAGCCTGGCTGACTAATCTCAGCTTTGTAAACTTGAACTTTCTTTCCTCAGTGATTTCGCATCACTCAAAATATTGGTCCATTTCTCCCTCCCAGTCAATGTAGGCTTTAGGGTCTAGGCTTCAATCAAAGATAGGAGCCTCTAATCTAATGTTCCGCATCATCCTTTCATCTTGATCGAAGTGGTCCTAGTAGGGTTGCCTAGGAGTGGGCTCAAGAGTGTAGTCGTAACGTTGGGCTCAGTGAGTTGGTTTAGGGAAATGAGGTTCAACTTGGGCTCTATGGGCTTCTTCTATGAAATCAGGGTGAAGCCTTCTTGGATTGTATTAAGGAGTGTGCTCATGGTATTGGGCTCTTGGACCTCGAGAAATGGGCCTAGATGACTAAGGTGCGGTGGGGATCCTTGGGCATCTTCAAGAGTCCCAACTCTATCTTTCACTCGACCTAATTCATTTTTGATTTGCCCTAATTGCACAGTTACAGTGTCAAGTTTTTCATTTAGGGTCCTCATGATGAATTCAAGATTAGGGTCCATGGGTAGAACCAGACTGAAGGTGGGACTTTAGTATAGAGCTTTATAGGACACAGTACATGGATAAGCAATACAAGGGATAAGCAAAACCTAATTCTAGGGCTCCTAGACCTAGAATTCAAAATGCAGGACTTGACTTGGTACAAAATAAAAATGTAATTATCCTGTCCACTGGCCAGGTAAGAAGTGAAAATGCAGGAGGCCCCCCTCGCTCTCGCGAGGACCCAATTAAGGAACCGCAAGTCCATTTAAGATGTTTGCCATTTGACCTTTAACCTAAGACACCAATTTCAAGGAGTACGTACCCACTAAAATAGCACTTTGCCTTATCTTGCACTTGAATCTGACATGTCGGTGTCCCTAGTTTTTAGGTGTCCACTTGATTTTAATTAAAGCTTGGGCTAATGCAAAATGAGGGATGGTTGTTGTAGGCTAAGGAAAGGTTATTACCTCCTTCCCTTATGTTATATTGATGCCCTTAAGATATCTTATATGTGGATGCAAACAATTTTAGCAAAATAATGAGCACAATCAACTAGACTTAGCACAAATATATGAACTTTTAACCCAATTTTGAAATTTCAAATAATGCAAATTTAAATTGGGTAATTCAAATCTTGAAGCCTAGATCCCAGCAACCAATTTTAAAATTTTAAATTTCAAAATTTAATAAGAAAATTCATCCTTTAAGGCAAAGTGGTTAAAATGTAAGTTTAAGCTTCCAACTAACCTCTAGCTAACCTGAATTTGAAAATTCAAAATTTAAAATTTTAAAAATCTAAGAATTCAAAATAAAACCAAATTAGTTAGATCTCAGACCTAAAATCTTGGATTTTAAATTTTGAATTCAAAATAATTCGAATTTTAGTTAAGAAAGTTGTTTGAAAATAGTTTCTAGAAGGTTCCAGCAGTTTAACTAACTCTCAACAACCTGAATTCAAATTTTAAATTCCAAACTTTAAACCCTTCTAAAATTTAAATTTCTAGTGGGAAATAATAAAATTCGAAGTCTAAATCACAGATCTAAAATTTGAAATTTTAAAAAATATTTTTGTATTTTTTTTTGAAAATCAAATGTGATGGAGGGAAGAAATAGAATTATGGACAGAATTTCAGAGACAACTTAAGAACTTGTATTTTTAATTCCAAAAATTACACATATATATATATATATATATATATATATATATATATATATATATATTCAATTTTATATTTCATATCCTAACGTCTTATGGTACTATAAGAGTATTTTTTTAGATTTTTTTGATCTTTGTAAAAATTATGAAAAATCACAAAACACTCAAATGACAGTGGGACAGAATTCCAGCAGCTTGCAAAGCTTAACCTAGAAACATGGCTCTGATACCAAAAAATGATGGGGGATGAATTTGATAAAATGAGTGTGCGGAGGTGTGATCTACTCACTTAGCATCATCATACAAGAATTTGAGCTCCAGATATGGCCGAAATTATGCATAGATGAGATGAAGAACTTCAATATAAAAACTAGGTGAGTAGAATTCTGAACACCCTTGTGTAAGCTTTCTTTCAAAAAAATAAAAAGTAGGATCTAAGGGCATAGAATTAGTCAAACTAGGCTAAGCTACCCTTAAGAACCTCAAATCCATAGATCAAGAGGGTCTTCTTCTCAATAATGAAGAGGATCAAAGCTTAAAATGGAAGGATAGCACTCATCACTCAAGAATTGAAGTCTTTGGACAAGATCTACACTCCCTACTTAGAACTTACCTTTGGAGCTTGGTCCTTGGCATGGAGCCTTCATAATCAGCTTCAAACTAACAAGAAAAACCTGCAAATGATCCAAAGTAAGGTCATGGTGATGAAGAATTGAAAGAAAATGAAGGATTCAATGAAGGAAAGTGAAGGGATTTGAAGAAGGTCGTTGAATTTTTGGGCAGCACTTCTCCTTCTTCTTGATCTCCTTGGAACCTTGGTAGAATAGCTTAGGAATGGAACTTTGGGCCTCTCACCCTCTCCCTAAAGGAATGACCTAGCTCTAATGCTAGGGAACTAACACTCAAACTCAAAGAGAAAACAATGGAACTCGGCAAGGTGGAAGAAGAACCAAACTAAGCTTTCATTCATTCATAGGCTTTTCAATTGCTTTACATAAGGGGGCCTTGGTCCTATTTATAGGCCAAGAGAACCTAGAAGTGGCGGCAAAAAGGGAGGATTAAGTGCTAACTAATCCATATTTAGTTGGCAACAAATTACATTGAGAAGCTTCTAGGTAACTAATCCTAACAAGAGAAGAAACTAGAATCTCCATGTGGCGCCATCCTATTTCACCAAGTGTCCTCATCAAAAGCCTTCCATGTGTCATCTAAGATTTAGTCTTCAAATATGCATCAAATTAGGTGAATCAAATCATAGATTGGCCGGCCCAAATGGATTGCTTAGAATTGTGGAAAGAAAGGTCTTCATTATTTGAATTTCTTTGGCTTGCTTGTCTCAAATAGAAATGGTCTTGACTTGCTTCATATAATAGGGGCTCTTCTTCTTAAATGGGTGGAACTAGGAGCCTTCAAGATGCTTCATGAGGTTGGGCTTCATCTCCATAATTTTGAGTAAAACTTGAAAAAAATTGGACTAGCTACAAAACCAGAGATTGTTAGCTTACAACTTCTTCCTCTTGCCAATGTCCCCATTACTCGACCTGGGGGGAGCCAGCCCAACAGAAGGTGGAGTCCGACTTCGGCTGGAGTCTTGATCTGGGGGGAGCCAACCTAGTGAAAGGACTCGAGGAGGAATTTAGCTTCTGCTGGAGTCTCAACCTTGGAGGAGCCTGCCCAATAGAAGGACTTGATGGGACAGAGCTTATGGTTGCAATCTCTACCGGCTGGATCCGAGCGGGACCTGGTGATGTTGCTTCTTCATTTGTCTCCCACTCTCAAGTCTTGACAAAACATCATGCTCAAGGCTAAGGAGGTAATTGCGAAGGTGATGTGGAAAGGCTAAGATCTGGTGCCATTGAATGTCATGATCGCCGCCACTTCGCGCGCCATGCCTTGAAGCCAATATGGGGGCACCATATCATTGGGTCCGAGGAAGCATAATGATGGATGTACGACTCGAGGCTATTTCCATTGCATCAAGGCATCGCCTTTGGCCGATGTTGCCACGTGGTGGCCATCCGGTGGCGGGAGTGCCAAAAGGATGTACTACTGCAGTCTGGCCGCTTTGAAAAGAGGATAAGCTTTCCTCTAATCACCCCATTCAAAACTTTCCTGCTCATCGTTGGACCAGAGCTTCTTCCTTCTCCCGGCTGTCTTTTCCTCCAACAACCAGGTTAGTATTCCTTGGTCTTCTCCTTCTTCTATTAGGCCGAGTTTTCCTATAGGGTTCCCAGGCCTTCTTTCTTTGTACACTTCCTTCTTTCCTTGATCTCGGATGGCTCTGTTCGGTCAAAACCATTGCTCTTCTCGAAACCTCGATGAGACAGAGCCTTCTCGACCGAGGACTCCATCTTTCGACATGGAGGAGAAGGTTCCTCTCATCATCCGTAGGAACCTTCGCCCGACCGGAGTGGTCATAAGTGGGCCTAGGGTCCCTCCAGTTCCTTCTATCTCTTTCGCTCCTATTGCTTCTTCCCGGTCTTCCCGTCTGGATGGTCTTTCTAGCATTGCTTCGATAATGACCAAGGAGGAACTCTGTGATCTGGGCCACCTACAGGATCCCGGACTCTGTCTGGCTCTCGATTCCGGGATCAGGAGAGCGGGTCACCTCTAGTGGCCCAGGTCGAATAGCCCTTTACGAGGAGTTTTTTCTCGGGGGCCTTCATTTGCCTTTTCACCCCTTCTTTTTATCTTTTCTTAGCAACTACCATCTTGTTCCAGCCTAGTTGGCCCCAAATGCCATTAGGGTCATTAACTGTTTCATTATTTCCTGCCACTTCCATGGGATCGTTGTCCATTTCTCTCTGTTCAGGGCCTTCTTTATCCTAAAATGCCACCCAACTGAGGATGGGTGGTGGTTTGTTTCTCCTCGCTCGAAGGGTATAAAGTTTGAGCACCTCTCTTCCATCAAATAATGGAAGAGTAAATTCTTCTTTGCCTCCATTAAAGGGGTAGACTGGGTCTGGAGTGATCCAGACCGAATCCCAAATCGGAACTCCTAGATCGAGGCCTCTAATCGAGAAATATATGACCAGTTCATTGTTGAGTCTTGTGTGGTGTATCCAAGACATCTGGAGTCAAGTTTTGGATCTTTGTCATGTTGGTCATGATGTAACTAGGGCTAGGAGTGAGTCCGGTAAGAGTCCTAGGTGATAGACTGTGTTACAATATTTATTGTTCAGTTTGTCTATTTTAGTCGACTCGGTTTCTAAGAGTTGACTCTAGTTCTCAAGGTAGGTATGAAGATACTCTAATCGAGTCAGCTCTGATGGATTTGAGTCAGCTCGGATGTACAGTCAGGAAACCTATTATCTGGATGAGTCGGCTCGGATGGATTTGAGTCGACTCGGATGACGGGTTAGCTGTTTTGACGATGTGCTGGTTGGGAGTTGGTTCAAGCTAGGTTTGGTTTAACTTAGGTATATATATATATCGTACGGCCTTGAGAGAGAGGTTTTTGATTTTGAGTCTTTCAAGAGGTCCTGTAAGCTATTCACATAGGAGATAATATAAACCCTTGTTTTCTTCCTAAACTTCTTCTTAATCTTGATATATTCTTTGGTTGATCTTCTTTAGCCTGATCTCCTATGATTCGTGATATTGTGTTCATGTCAGGCTTGTTGCTTCCACTGTTGTTTCTTCACGGTGCTTCGTGTTTGAGATGGTGCAAGTGGTCAGGATAGGATGATCTCATCCGGTGTGTCACGATAGTTTGGTATCATAGCCTGGGTTGCATGAAGGAAAGAAGATCACTACTGGGATCAGGTGCGAAATAGTTTTTTTTTATCAAAACATCAAGGTGAGTAGTTGGTGTTGTTGATTTGATAAAATCTGTTGATATGGCATCTAGTAGTATCAAGACAGACTTTGGAAAATTCGATGGCAAGGGAAACTTCACCCTTTGGCAGCAAAGGATGAAGGATTTACTCGTACAGAACCGGATCTATAAGGTGTTAATACAAGAGAAGCCAGAGAAGGTTAGTTTAGAAGAATGGGAGGAACTAGAAGAGATAGCTTTCAGCACAATCTGGATGTGCTTGGCTGATCAAGTTCTACCTGAGATCAGTGGAGAAACCATAGCGAAGGGTCTTTGGAGGAAATTGGAGAACACATACTTGGGCAAGAATATGACGAACAAGTTGTGGTTAAAGAAACAGCTGTACAGCTTGCGGATGCCTGAGGGAGGAGATCTGATTACTCATATCCAGAAATTCAATTAAGTGTGCTCGGATGTTATGATTATTGATGTGAAGATAGATGAGGAGGATAGAGCTCTCCTGTTACTATGTTCACTTCCAGTATCATATGACAGTCTCATTACAACTTTGGTGTATGGAAAGGAGACATTAAACTTCGAAGAGGTGATTGGAGTTCTCAGGTCTAATGAACAACGAGAAAAGCTATGTAAAGGGAGTTCAAGTTCAGAGGTTCTTGTCGTGAATGAAAGACAAGGAAGGCCAAGGGATAGGACTCGAGGAAAATCAAAAGGTAGGTCCAAATCTTGAGGTAGTCAGCAGGGCTGGATGTGTCTAAATGTCATCAGCCTGGTCATCTGAAGAGGAACTGTCCACTTCTAAAGAATGAGAAGGGGAAGGGCATTTTCAAAGGAGATTCGACCAGTGGGAGTGGTGCACATTCATCTGAGGACAGTGACGGCGATTTACTGGTTATATCAGATGGAGCCATGGAGTATGACAGTGAATGGACATTGGATTCAGCCTGCTCTTTTCATTACACTTCACACAGGAATTGGTTTGCTTCTTAAATCAAAAAAAATGGTGGAAGTGTGAGTCTCGGAGATGATCACCCAAGTAAGGTTGCTGGTGTTGGTACAATCAGGGTAAGAATGTATGATGGAGTCATACGGATGCTTACCAATGTCAAGCATGTGCCGGAGCTGAAGAAGAACCTGATTTTTCTAGGTTATTTAGAGAAGCAGGAGTATGCCTTTAGCTATTCACCGGGTAGTAGATGCTTGAAGATAACCAAGGGCGCCTTGGTGGTGATGAGAGGAAGGAGACTGAGCAACAACCTTTATAGGATGGAAGGCTCAGTTGTGACAGATAGTGCGGAAATCCTTGTTGCAGCTCAGGAGGAGCAGCTTACCTACTAGCTATGGCACTATCGGATGGATCACATGAGTGACCGAGGACTCATGGAACTCTCCAAGAAGGGTCTAATTCCAGCACTTAGGAAAGAGGGAGATGATCTATGTGAGCCTTGTATTTATAGCAAACAGCACAGAGTAACGTTTGCCAAGAGTACCAAGCTGAGTGAAGGAGTTTTGGAGTTAGTTCACTAGGATGTTTGGGGGCCGGCACCCATATCATCTAGGGGTGGAGCAAAATACTTTGTTACCTTCATCGATGACTTCTCCAGGAAGGTGTGGGTGTATCTGATCAGGGAAAAATCAAAGGTATTTGCCCGATTCAAGGCCTGGAGAGCTGAAGTGGAAAAGAAAACAGGAAAACCAGTCAAGTGCCTACAGTCTGATAATGGAGGAGAGTACACAAGCTTTGATTTTAGAAATTACTGTAAGGAGAATGGCATCAAATGCCAATTCACAGTGAAGATGACTCCCCAACAAAATGGTGTAGTTAAAAAAATGAACCGGACATTGATAGAGAAAGCCAGGAGCTTGAGACTGCAAGCATCACAACCCAAGGTTTTTTGGGGTGATGCAATAACCTTTTCTTGTTTTCTTATAAACAGGTCCCCAAATAGAAGAATCGATGGAGGCATCCCAGAGGAGGTCTGGAGTGGGAAGAAGGTGGAGCTTGGTTACCTAAAAGTTTTCGGCAGTCCAGCATATGCACTGGTGGAAGGAGCCGAAAGGAATAAATTGGATCCAAAGTCATGCAAACTGGTATTCATTGGATACCCAAGGGATGTGAAAGGATACCTACTGGTGGATCCTCACTCTCAGTGGTCCACAATCAGTAGGAATGTTATCTTCGATGAGAGGAGCCTTCTAAGGAAGCCCAGTGTTGCAACTAGAGTTGATAGGTATGCGGAGGATAACAGATCTTGATTTCTACAATTAGGAGATGAGCCATCAATTTTAGCCTCAAAATAGGTTCACTTTGAGGTGGTGAGTCGCAGTCACATTCCCACACATGTGGAGGAACAACGAGGGGGGACTTATGACCAGGATGATGTGCAGAAGGAGCCAGAAAATATAGATTTGCAAGATAATCTAAGAGATGTAGCACTGCACAAGCCCAAGAAGAACATCCAGAAACCAGTGCGTTACGGCATAGATGAGACCATCTCATATGCTCTCATCTCTGCCAGTGGAGATCTAGAGATATTTGAGGAGGCCATGGATAGTTCATATGCGAGATCATGGATGCAAGCCATGATGGAGGAGATGGACTCTCTTCGGAAGAACAAGACATGGCAACTTGTGGATCTATCAAGAGGGAGTCGACCCATTGGCTCCAAATGGGTCTTTGCAAAGAAGGAGGGAAATTCAAAGCAAGGTGGAGTGAGGTACAAGGCTAGGTTGGTAGCGAAGGGGTACTCACAGAAAGAAGGCATTGACTACTCTGAGATCTTCTCTCCTGTTGTCAGGCATACGTCTATCAGGGTGCTGTTAAGCATTGTAGCAGCTCAGGATTTGGAGCTGGAGCAGATGGACGTGAAGACAACATTTCTCCATGGACATCTTGAGGAGAGTATCTACATGGAGCAGCCATAGGGGTTCAGGGAACCTGGATCAAAGGAGAAGGTATGCTTGTTGAAGAAATCATTGTACGGATTGAAGCAGTCACCAAGATAATGGTACAAGCGATTTTATACTTTTGTGAGAAGCATTGGACTTTCCAGGTGCAATTTTGATCCATATGTGTATATAAAATCTCTGGATGATGGATCCAAGGTATATCTACTCTTGTATGTAGATGACATGCTGATAGCATGCAAGAGTAAGAGGACAGTGCAGGATTTGAAGGCAAGCCTATCTCGGGAGTTTGAGATGAAGGACTTGGGGGCTGCATGGAAGATTTTGGGTATGGAGATTTTCAGAGATCGAGCCAAGAAGTTGCTGCATTTATCTCAGGGAGGATCCATTCGAAAGGTGCTATAGAGGTTTGGAATGAAGGAGGCCAAACCAGCAATGCTGCCACTTGCAGGACATTTCAGACTTTCGAAGAGTATGTCACCACAGACTTAGGTGGAGGCTCAGAAAATGGAGAGGGTGCCTTATGCATCTGGCGTGGGAAGTTTAATGTATGCTATGGTTTGTTGTAGGCCGGATCTAGCCCATGCAGTGAGTCAGGTGAGCAGATTCATGGCATAGCCTGGCAAGGAACATTGGCAAGCACTGAAGGGGATCTTCAGATACTTGGTGGGATCAGTTGAAGTGGGCATCTGCTACAGACAGCATGGAGGTGCTATGGAACACTCTAACATAGTCAAGGTTGCCAAGGGGCAGATGGAAGGCTTTGTGGATGCAAACTTTGGTGGAGATATGGATACCCGTCGTTCCACAACAGGTTTCATATTTAGCATGAATGAGGGGCCTGTGTCTTGGAGGTCTTGTTTGCAGCCTATAACGGCGTTATCCACCATTGAAGCAGAGTATATTGGCATCATGGAGGCAGCAAAGGAGGCTTTATGGCTGAAGGGATTGTTTATGGAGATGGGCTGAAAACAGGAGGCTATCAAGGTGTATTGTGATAGCCAGAGTGCATTGTTACTTGCACAGAATTTAGTGTATCATGCCAGGACAACGCACATCGACATCAGATACTATCAGATCAGAGAGATGGTGGTGGAAGGCGAGGTGGAGCTCGAAAAGGTTTATACCAAGGAGAATCCAGCTGATGCACTAACAAAGGTTCTTCCAAGAGACATGTTTTACAAGTGTATGGGACTGATGCGGTTGATAGATAAAATGGAGTTGACCGAAGCCTTGAAACACCAAGGTGGAGATTGTTGAGTCTCATGTGGTGTATCCAAGGCATCTGGAGTCAAGTTTTGGATCTTTGTCATGTTGGTCATGATGTAACTAGGGCTAGGAGTGAGTCCGATAAGAGTCCTAGGTGATAGACTGTGTTACAATATTTATTATTCAGTCTGTCTGTTCGAGTTGACTCGATTTCCAGGAGTCGACTCTAGTTCTCAAGGTAGGTATGAAGACACTCTGGTCGAGTCGACTCGGATGGATTAGAGTTGGCTCGGATGCACAATCAGGAAACTTGTTGTCTGGACGAGTTGGCTTGGATGGATTTGAGTCGACTCGGATGATGGGTTAGCTATTTTGACGATGTGCTGGTTGGAAGTTGGTTCAAGGGGCTAGGTTTGGTTTAACCTAGGTATATATATATTGTACAGCCTTGAGAGAGAGGTTTTCGAGTCTTTCAAGAGGTCCTGTAAGCTATTCACACAGGAGATAATATAAACCCTTGTTTTCTCCCTAAACTTCTTCTTAATCTTGATATATTCTTTGGTTGATCTTCTTTACCCTGATCTCCTAAGACTCGTGGTATAATGTTCACATCAGGCTTGTTGCTTCCGCTATTGTTTCTTCATGGTGCTTCATTTTTGAGACTGTGCAAGTGGTCCAGACGGTGTGATCTTATCCAATGTGTCATGACACTCATTTCTGATTAGATCCCCTCCCTCAAGGTTTTGTTGTCAGAGCAAAACCTGTTCGACACCGGGATTAGCTCAATCCAGGGGCTAAGTGAGTCCGGAGGGATATCTCTTCTTCCATGAGTCCTTTTCGGTTTACTGTTGACCTTTTTCTTCTTCTTCTTGCAGGCATGAAGTTCTTGGTGGAGGAGCTTCTGGAGTCCACCCAGAGGAGAGGCCTACCGTTCGGTCCTAGCGAGGCTCCACCAAAGAGGGCCCGTGTTGAGCCCAGCCAAGGGGAGGGTCCTAATTCAGTTCCTGGCCCTACAAGGTGAGCAGTTGAGCTGGCCCTCGGGTATTCAAGGCAACGAGCGCAGCTCCCAGCTCGAGAATCCGACATAAGTGCACAGGCCAGGCCGGCTGCTATCGTTGCGGTCTAGCCTCCCGCAGTCATCGAGGTGGACGGGGATGGAGAAAGGGTGGCGGAGCGGCCACCGATGATGCCACCACCTATGGCAACGAACCCCCTACTGGATGAGATACCTTCAGAGGTAGTTCCCCTGAACACGATGACGCCCCCAGCACCGAGGAGGGCCACCGTCTGGAGGGCAGCACCTGGGGTGAAACTGAACTCGTCGATCACCCAGGATCTTGTGCTCGTGGAGTGCATGATGGAGTTCGCGATCCAATCATGCGACCACCGTGAGAGGGAAGGTAGGAAGCTGGCGGAGGCCTTTCTTGGCACCCTCCCCCTCCTCTTCACGGTAGTCTTCTTCTTCTCTGTTGCTTCAGTCTGGTTGCCATAGCTAACACCTTTGATGATGCAGATAGGGACCGACATTTTCTCGTCTGTGACTACTGCACTCAGTGAGGGAAGAGAGACACCTGATAAGAGCAAGAGAGGGCATCTCTAGTGGTTGAGGCCCGGGAACAAATTGACAGGGCCCGGGCCATGCAGGAGAAGGATAGGGTCCTCCAAGCTAGGGCGGTCAATGTTGAAAATTGGGTCAAGGACCTTAAAGTGTCCTTGGCCCGAGAAAGGGATCCGGCTTCCCACTGGGTGGAGGAGCTCAAAGCAGAAGCTGCCCGGGTGGAAGGGCTAAGGAGTGGTCTCCAAGTGTAGCTGGAGACAATGCAGGCTCGGCTGTCAGCGGTTGAGGAGAGAGCTGCTGGGGTGGTGGCCCAGATGGAGGCCATCGAGGCAGTGCCCATGTTCAGGGCCTCGGCGACATTTTTCTATGAAGTCCAGGAGGTGACCACCGATTCCTTTGTCAAAGGGTTTGGGGTCTGCAAATTTTTGGTGGCTCAACTCTTCCCAAAGCTGAATCTAGACGAGGTCATGGTCCGGGGCGGCCTTGGTGGAAGCTCAGGGGGAGTTATGACTCCTACTACCGTGGTTGAGGTGGACCCTGCTCCTGTCACTGAGGGAGCCCCACCAATGGGAGCTGTAGAGGCCCAAGAGGGTGACGGCGTGCCTACCCGTCATCTTGATAAGAAGACTGCAGAAGGATAGGCTCCGATTTGCTTCCCGAGTCTTCCTTTTTGTTCTACGACCGTCTATCCTGTCGGGGGTCTGTTGATGATGTAACCTTTTCATGCAACATCAGTGAGTCTTTTTTGCTTCACCGAGTTCTATTTTTTATGGTTACTTCAAACCTCTTTGGTAGCTGCTTGTCTTGGGAATTCTCTAATTGAACTAAGAAATGGCGGATGGCTTGAAAGGGGGGCCTAAGCAGCCCTGGGAGACTGTCAAGTTGGGGAGCTTGACTGGAGTGGTCTCAAAATTATTTTCACCAGCTCTGGGTCTGGTCGGTAGAGTGCTAGCCTTCAGGAGTGCCCTGCTTTGCCATCACTGAACTGGGAGTCCAATGGGTTGAATGCAGGGCTTCAAGAGTTTCCCGGCTTGAGGTGCCGAGTAAGAGTCAGGCAACAGATGGTGGACCTTCTGGGGTGTCCCGCTAACATCTCCAGACTGTGAGGACTGTAGTAGGTGCAGGGCTTTTGGAGTTTCATGGCTTGAGGTATCTAGTTGTGAATCAGGCAATAGATGGCAAAACTTCTCGGGGGTCCCGCTGACATCTCCAGACTGTGAGGATGGTAGTAGGTATGGGGCTTCAGGAGTTTCCTGGCTTGAGGTGCTGAGCTGTGAGTCAGGCGATAGATGGCAAAACTTTTAGGGTGTCCCGCTGACATCTCTGAACTGTGAGGATGGTAGTAGGTGCAGGGCTTCAGGAGTTTTCCAGCTTGAGGTGCTGAGCTGTGAGTTAGGCGACAGATGGCGGAACTTCTGGGATGTCCTGCTAACATCTTCAGACTGTGAGCATGATGATAAGTACGGGACTTCAGGAGCTTCCCAGCTTTGGTGCGGGGTGTCGGAGGTTCTTGGCTTTAGTGCAGGGCTTCAAGAGTTTCCTGGCTTTAGTGTGGGATGCTGTGGCTCCCGGCTTTGGTGCTGGGCTTCAGGAGTTTCCCGACTTTGGGGCAAGGCATCGGAGGTTCCCGACTTTAGTGCGGGGTGCTGTGGCTCCCGGCTTTGGTGCAGGGCATCGGAGGTTCCTGACTTTAGTGCGGGGCTTCAAGAGTTTCCTGGATTTAGTGTGATGCATCGGAGGTTCTCGGCTTTAGTGCAGGGCTTCAGGAGTTTTCTGGCTTTAGTGCAGGGTTTCAGGAGTTTCCTGGCTTTGGTGCGGGGTGCTGTGGCTCCCAGCTTTGGTGCGGAGCTTTAGGAGTTTCCTGGCTTGAGGTGGTGTAGATGCCGAATCGTGAGTCTAGTGATGGACAATGGGATCGCTGAGATTTCCCGCAGATGTCTCTGAACTGTTAGCATAGCAGATGTCATGCTGTGAGCCTTACAGTAGATGGCGGGACTTCATTCAGTCACCGCAGACATCTCTGGACTATAAGCATGGCAGGAGCTGAACTGAGAGTCAGGCGGTGGACGATGAGGACCTTTTGAAGTCTTCATAGACATCTTTGGACTATCAGCATAGCAGTTGCCAAACTATGAGCCTCGCGGTAGATGGCGGGACTTTGTTTAGTCACCGCGACATCTCCAAACTATGAGCATTGGAAGAGCTGAACTAAGAGTCAAGCGATAGATGGCATGACTTTTAGGGCTTTTCGGCTGGCATCCCTGGCTCACGGGCTCAGCAGCAGATGTGGGGCTTCAGGAGTTTCCTAGCTTAGATCGCCAGGCCTGGGGTCGGGCGATGATTTTCCTGCAAGGCAAAGACAACATTGCATGGAAAGGAATCTTTTATTAAAAGGAGGGATTCTTACATTATTGGCGGTATGTCCTTAGACTTTCGTCATTCTAGGCCCGCACGGACCGAGCGTCATCAAGTTTGGTGAGGTGATAGGCTCCATGGGGAAGGGTCTCAGCTACTCCATCAGTGTTGGCTTTGACTCCTTAGTTTTGATGATCAACAAAAGGTTGAGTATATGTTTGGACTAATGTTTAATCTCAAGATAAAGTTTCAGGACTTAGGTTATTCAAAAAGAGTATCAAAAGGACAATGATGAAACAAAGTTTACCTGATTTGGAAAAGAGCTCTTCTACCTTGGACAAGATCAAAATTCTCATAATGGACCTTCTTGTTAAGAAATATTTGACAAAAGAAACAAAGGCTTAAAGAAACTCAAGCATGGCACGCATATCTCAAGAGTTTCAGAAAAATTCAGATCAGAGGTCGACCCCCAGAGGTCGACACCTTGTCAAAGGTCGACCACCAGAGGTCGACTCATGAAGAAAAGGAAAGTTCAGCATGGCCGGCACGGCAAAGTCTCAGTGGCACGCTTCAGAGGTCGACCACCAGAGGTCAACACCTGTCAGAGGTCGACACCAGAGGTCGACTCATAGCTTGAGAATTCAAAATGGGCAGAACTATGGTATTCTGAACTTTTGCCTAATTTTTACTGGAGGTCGACTCATGAGGTCGACACTTGATCCAGAGGTCGACTCATGAGGTCGACTCATGGCATAACGGCTAGTTTTTCTGAACTTCTGATTTGATTTCCAACGGCCATAAACGGCCATATTTTTGAATCTAACGGTCTTGTGGAGTTGTTTCAGCATGAATGAGGTATTTAACCTCCACCAAACTTCAAAAAAGACAAGGAGACAAAGTGAAAAAGTATAGGTTCAAAGTACAAAGCCTTCAATCACTTCCAAAGCCAAAAAGTGTGAGAAAACCAAGAGATTCCCTACCCAAAAGCTTTCCATTTTTGAGGAATCCAACATTCAAGTGTTTGGCATTTAGTGAGGTCCAAGTTTCCAAGACAAAAGGCTTGAAGAGTCTCCATCAAGAGCTTCAACAAATTTATTTTTGCTCAAAAGGAGTTTGTTTAGTTTTCATTACTTGTATTCATACTCTTTTGTCTTTAGCTAGTTTCAAGGGAATTTGAAACTAGAGTGAGGTTTGTTGGTGAGCCAATTGATAAAACCAACTACGGTTGCTTGTAAGCCCGAAGCCAAAACAAGTGAGTGAGGTTTGTTGGTGAGCCAATTGATAAAACCAACTAGGGTTGCTTGTTAGCCCGAAGCCAAAACAAGTGTGTAAGGTTTTGACTTGTGAGCCTGGTAAAACAAGTCGGCTGTAATCTAAAGATTATAGTGAAAATTCCCAAGTGAAGCTTGGGGAGTAGATGTAGGTGCTAGGTGCACCGAACCACTATATTTCTTGTGTGTTTGCATTGGCTTGCTCTTTAACTTCTTTAGCTCGTTAATTGTCATTTTATTTCGTTGCTTCCGTTGCACATTTATTAAAGCACTATCACTCTTCACCTTAGAACTTGATAGCACATATATTGCCTTAAATTTTTAAATACCCAATTCACCCCCCCTCTTGGGGACCATATCTGGGCAACAAGTGGTATCAGAGCACCGGTACTCTCTTGTAGGTCCAACGATCTTGAGTGAAAGATCATGGCCGCCCCAATTGGAATAGGTATAGTTGAAGGACAAGCATCAAATCGTCCTCCTTTCTTTAATGGCACAAACTACACTTATTGGAAAACTCGTATGCGTATTTATTTACAAGCTGTAGATTATCATATTTGGAGAGTAATCACTAAAGGGCCTCATCAGCCCACTCACTTGGTTAATGGCATTATCACCCCAAAATCTGAAGAAGAATGGGATGACAATGACATCAAACAAGCTGAGTTAAATGCTAAGGCGATAAATTTGTTATTCTGTGCACTTGATCCTAGTGAATTCAACAGAATATCAAATTATATTTCCACCAAAGAAATTTGGGATACACTTGAGGTTACCCATGAGGGTACACACCAAGTGAAGACCACTAAGGTGAACATGCTCATTCATACGTATGAGATGTTCAGGATGGAATCAACTGAAAGCATAAGTGAAATGTATACTAGATTTACCAATATAGTAAATGGTATGAGGAGTTTGGGAAAAATTATATCTAATGGTAAACTGGTTAAGAAACTTCTCAGGTCTCTTCCGGCTTCATGGGATGCGAAAGTTACAGCCATAGAAGAAGCCAAGGATGTCAACACTCTACCTCTCGAGCAGCTTCTTGGATCACTGATGACCTACGAGCTTTCACTAAAGCAGAAAACAGTGGACAATGACAAGAAAAAGAAAGCCATAGCCTTCAAGTCCACTACAAAAGAAGAGTCAAGTGATGAATCTGAAGAAGAAGATGATGATGATGAGACAGCCCTAATTACAAGAAAATTTAAAAGATTCATGAGAAAGAAGAAGGGCTTCTACAAGAAAAGGCCACAAAAAGGTGATCATAACAAGGAGAAGGAGAAAGAAAAAGAAAGGGATCCACCCATCTGCTTCGAGTGCAAGAAGCCTGGACATTACAAAACGGATTGCCCTTTGCTTAAAAAAAGTAGAAGGATGTTGAGAAAGAAGGCCATGATGGCTACCTGGAGTGAGAGTGAGGACTCCAGCAGTGAAGAAGAGCAGCAGGTAGTCGCCAACCTATGTTTCATGGCCAATGAAGATAATGAGGTAAACTCTGAACCTGAAACTGAATTTACTTTCAATGAATTGCATGATGCTTTTGATGACTTAGTAATGGAATATGAAAAATTAAAATTAAAAAATAAGAAATTAAGAAAGCAAAATTTTGAGCTTACCAAAAATTCAGAAAAGTTTTCAAGTGAAATTGAAAATTTAACTCAAGAAAACAAGAAATTAAAAGAACATGTAAAGACTTTGACAAATGATAAAGATAATCTTTTTAAAGAAAATAATTCTTTAAAAAATAATAGAAGTCTTAAAACTAATGAGAACATTGAAAAACAAAATAAAGAACTATTGCTTCAAAATAAGAATTACAAGGAAGAGTTAGAAAAAGTAAAACCCTTTGTAGAAAAGTTTACCTTTAGTTCAGAAAAACTAAATATGCTTTTAAATAGCCAACATGCAGTGTTTAATAAAGCTGGACTTGGATTTAAACCACACAATCAGCAAAAACTTTACAAAAACTTTTTCATACCTGCATCTTCTAATATTACCTGCTATGCATGTGGTAAAGTAGGTCATAAATCATATGTTTGTAATAGAAGAAAATTAAATACCTTTAAAAAGATTTGGGTTCCAAAAGGAACCAATTTGACTAACCCTAAAGGACCCAAGATGACTTGGGTACCTAAAGTTTCAACTTGATCATTTTTTTTTGCAGGTGTGCCTTGCAACCAAAAATAAAAGAAGAATGTAGTATCTTGATAGTGGTTGCTCAAGGCACATGACTGGGGATGTGAAGCAATTCTCATCACTAGCTGCAATTGATGGTGGAAACGTCACTTTTGGTGATAATGGAAAAGGCAAAATCGTCGAAATTGGTAAAATCCATATCACCCCTAATGCTTATGTAGATAATGTATTATTTGTTGATGGCTTGAAGCATAATCTTTTTAGCATTAGTCAATTTTGTGATAAAGGTTTTAAAGTAACTTTTGAATCATCTTTGTGCATGGTATCTAGTCTAGATGTCGATGGCATCAAGTTCACTGGTCTTAGGCATGGAAACATTTACATGGTTGATCTTGATGATCTAGCCATGGAAAGTGGTCAATGCCTAGTGGCTAAGGAAGCCAAGGCAAGTGAAACTAGTTGGCTTTGGCACCGTAGGCTAGGGCATGCTAGTATGCAGTTGATTTCAAAATTAAGCAAAAAGAATCTTGTAAAAGAATTGCCAAAACTCACTTTTGAAAAAGATAAAATTTGTGCTGCATGTCAATTTGGAAAACAAACTAAATCTACTTTCAAACCTAAAGGAGTAGTATCTACTACTAGACCCCTTGAATTATTGCATATGGACCTCTTTGGACCAACCAGAACAACTAGTTTGGGAGGAAAAAAATATGGGCTAGTAATTGTAGATGATTACTCACGATTTACTTGGGTAATGTTTTTAGCTCATAAAGATAAAACATTTTCAGCTTTTGTTAAATTTCATAAAAGGGTTTCAAACGAAAAAGATCTCACTATTGTTTCTTTGCGTAGTGATCATGGAACTGAATTTGAAAATCATGATTTTGAAACTTTTTGTAATGAAAATGGTATTAGTCATAATTTCTCTGCACCTAGGACACCTCAACAAAATGGGGTGGTAGAAAGAAAGAACAGGACTCTTGAAGAAATGGCACGCACAATGCTTTGCGAAAATGATTTACCTAGATATTTTTGGGCAGAAGCCATTAATACTTCCTGTTACATTTTAAATCGTGTTTTAATTCGACCTATTTTGAAGAAAACACCATATGAGCTTTGGAAAAATCGAAAACCTAATCTCAAGTATTTTCGTGTGTTTGGTTGCCGCTGTTTTATATTAAACAATGGCAAAGACAATATCAGTAAATTTGATGCCAAGTCAGATGAGGGTATCTTCTTAGGATACTCTACTTCTAGCAAGGCATACAGGGTCTTCAACAGAAGAATACTTCTGGTTGAAGAATCAATTCATGTAGTGTTTGATGAATCTAACGAAAAATCTTCTAGAAAAGAAGATTCTATTGATGTTGAAACAGGTACAAAGAAACTTGAACAATTGACAATCAATGAAGATGAGCCCAAAGGAGATGATGATCAAGAAAGTCAAGATCAAATTCAAGAAATCAATGCAACTTCACCAAAACCATTACCTAAAGAATGGAGGTATGCACATGGACACCCTAAAGAGCTAATAATAGGTGATCCATCAAAGGGGGTAAGTACACGCTCTTCTATTAGAAATGTTTGTGATTATTTAGCTTTTGTATCTCAGATAGAGCCTAAGTCAACAGAAGAAGCTGAAAAAGATTGTAATTGGATTAATGCTATGCAAGATGAACTAAATCAATTTAAAAGAAATAATGTTTGGACTTTAACTGAAAGACCCCTTAATGTTTCTGTAATTGGCACAAAATGGGTTTTTAGAAATAAACTTGATGAACATGGTATTGTAATTAGGAACAAAGCTAGACTTGTTGCTAAAGGCTACAACCAGGAAGAAAGAATCGACTTCGATGAAACCTTTGCTCCTGTTGCTAGGCTAGAAGCAATTAGACTTTTACTTGCTTTTGCTTGTTTTATGGATTTCAAGTTATTTCAAATGGATGTAAAGAGTGCCTTTTTAAATGGATTTATTGAAGAGGAAGTTTATGTTGAACAACCTCCTGGTTTTGAAAATCATGAATTTCCTAATCATGTCTTTAAATTGCATAAAGCATTGTATGGTTTAAAGCAAGCTCCTAGAGCTTGGTATGATAGATTAAGTTCATTTTTGATGAAAAATGATTTTTCTAGAGGTAATGTAGATAATACATTATTTTTGAAAAAGAAAAATGATGATCTCTTAGTAGTACAAATATATGTAGATGATATTATTTTTGGTGCTACTAACGAATGTCTTTGTCAAGAATTTGCGAAGTTAATGCAGAGTGAGTTCGAGATGAGCATGATGGGAGAACTCAACTTCTTCCTCGGACTCCAAATTAAGCAAACCAAAGAGGGAATCTCCATCAACCAAGCCAAGTACACAAGGAAAATTTTGAAAAAGTTTGGGATGGAGACCACAAAACCAATAGGTACCCCTATGAGCTCTTCATGTAAATTAGACAAAGATGAATGTGGTAATTCAATAGACCAAAAATTATATAGAGGCATGATTGGTTCATTGCTATATTTAACTGCCAGTAGACCAGATATAATGTTTAGTGTTTGTATGTGTGCACGTTTTCAGTCTGCTCCTAAAGAATCACATCTCTTAGCTGTAAAACGTATACTTAGATACTTATCTGGGTCTATCGAAATTGGTCTTTGGTACTCTAGGGAGTCATCATATGAATTAATTATATATTCTGATGCTGATTTTGCTGGGTGTAAACTTGATCGAAAAAGTACTAGTGGAACTTGTCAATTTCTAGGAGTTAATTTGATTTCATGGAGCAGTAAGAAACAGAATTCGGTTGCTCTATCTACGGCAGAAGCCGAATATATAGCAGCTGGAAGCTGTTGTGCTCAGATTTTATGGATCAAACAACAACTCGAGGACTTTGGCATCAAACTAACTAAGACACCCATAAGATGTGATAATACTAGTGCAATCAATTTAACGAAAAATCCTGTTCAACATTCAATAAGCAAACATATTGAAATAAGACATCACTTCATAAGAGATCACGTTCAAAACTCTAATGTGTTGTTAGAATTTATATGTACTGATTATCAATTGGCTGATATATTCACAAAACCATTGAATGAAGATAGATTTTGTATGATTAGAAGAGAACTGGGAGTCATTGATCCTTTTGCTTGAAACTCTTCAATTTTCATCAAAATTCCTCAAAAATGATTTATAAATTCTCAAATATGTTTAAAGGTTATTTTTCCAAATTTTATCAATTTTTTAAAATTTTACAGAATTTTATTTTGGGTGATTTTTTGTTGGAGGTCGACACTTGAGATTTTCGGAGGTCGACACTTGAGGTCGACCCCTGAAAATTCTCAGAGGTCGACACTTGAACGAAAACCTGCTTTTTTAAAACCCGTCCGCAAGCCTTTTTTTTCCCATTGTTTTCTTTACCTCTCCTTCGTGTGGTCCCCCTACAACTTCTCTAAACCTCCAAATAGTGGATTTCCACCCCTCTCCTCGATCTTTTGGGAAATCCTCACCTCCTCTCTTGCTTTTCTTGGAATCAACCTTCTATTTGACCGTTTTCTTGATTTTAGACAACCAAAAGCCCTCGAATCTTTCTACCCTCAAATCTCGGCTGTTTTTCATTTGAAAACACGTATTTCTTTCGTTCGTTTCTTACCTTTTCCTCATTTACTCTTGATTTTCTCCAATCTCACAAACCCTATTTCACTATTTCACATTCTCCTCTTTTTCCCAATCAGTGAAACTCTCTTAGTCTTACTCCCTAAGTTACCCCTCATCCTTACACATGGGTCCGAGAAAACACCAGGCAGTAAGGAAAAGGAGATTGGAACAGGGGCAGAGTAGTACTGAGCGGCGAAGGAAAGTCAGACATGAGCGTGAGCCGACCCCAGAGCCACCTGCACCAGTGCCAGCCAGCCTAGTCTGGAAGAGCATTGCTAGTGGGAGGCGCGTAGATATTCCATTCTGGGATCAGCATCACTTCTTCATTGGAGATGTACTGAGAGATGCAGGTCTGGTCCATTTTTGTACGATGTCCGAGAGATTCTACCCAGACCTCATCAGGGAGTTTTATGGATCCATGGCCACTGATGGCATTGGATGGTCTGCTACAGTTCGAGGGATCGAGATTTCAGTGACACCTGAGGTCATCAGTCGCATCTGGAGGATTCCACTTCATGGCACTGCTGCCACTACGATCAGCGACAGAGAGCACGCCTTCAGGTGTATCCTAGAGCGTGAGGATGTTAGCGGCATTTCCACAGTAGCCGCTAACCAGCTTTCACTGGAGATGAGAGTGCTGCATCACATCATCGCCCGTATCTTGATTCCGAAGAGCGGGAGATTTGATTTTATTACTGAGCATGAGCTGGTGTTGATGGTGTCCCTGAGTCAGCGGACTCCCATCAACCTCCCCAGGATCATGCTTCAGCAGATGGGTGAGGCAGCTTCTCACAGGAGACTCGTTCAGCCGTACGGCATGGGACTGACTCAGATATTCAGAGAGCATGGTGTCTCATTCGACGGCATACCCTTCAGTCAGCTACAGCACACAGATACTTATGGAGAGAAATCCCTACATAGAATGGGATTTCGACTGATTGGCGACCGATGGGTACGATGAGAGTCTGGCCAGGAGCCAGATGAGGAGGATGAGATCCGAGCTGCTGAGGCAGGGCCTTCAGGGCCTACTGATCATGGTACACCTCCTCGCCCAGCACCGGAGACAGAGACTGCGGAGCCTGAGCCATTCACGCCACCACCTTCATCAGCTCCGGCACCTACTATTACTGCTACACCACGGAGGACCTCAGTGAGGATATCGGACTTCGAGCAGCGAGTGACTGATCAGATTTCAGAGGTCCGGACAGAGATCACTGGTGTACGACAGGAGCTTCATGATCTGCAGATACACACAGACACACGCATTAGTGCTCTCTCAGCTAGTATGGATACAGGATTCAGACAGATCCTCAGCTTATTGAGATTAGCACTACCATCAGGGACTGCAGATCCGACAGTATCTCCTCCACATGATGATGATGATGATGATGATGATGATGATGATGCTGATGACTCTGGTGGATACAGTGACAGTGATGGAGATCAGCCTGGAGCAGGTAGTTCTGATGTTCCACCTGCAGAGCCGATTCCAGAGATTCCCCCTTCAGCTGATCCTCCTTCCACTGATCTTCCGAGTTCAGATCCTCCAGCCACAGCTGTGCCAGTTGATATTGAGCCTACAGAGTCACTATTTGAGACTATCACTGGGATTCCGGATGACATAGATGAGCATACAGAGACAGATATCGATGATCCCACAGCTTATGAGCTAGTCAGCAGGCAGACCCCAGCTCAGTCTACTCAGCATGCTGATCCGTCCACTCCTTCAGCTACTGCCTCTATCTCGACATCTGTGGAGCCCTTACCTAGGACATAGATCTCGTAGGACTACCCCTAGGTCTGGTCCCTCTCTGAGGACTCGGAGTTCCTCTCATAGGACTCCAAAATCCTCATCTAGGATCATGGCTCCTGTATCTTTTGACATACCTTCTGATGAGGAGTAGCCTCATAGTTTTATTTGTTGTACTTAGTTTGCTTGTGTATGATCTGTTGTATCAGTATTTTGTGCCTACTTTGTAAGCAACTTTTGTAACTGAATACATTTGTTTTTTATTTATATTGTGATATTTTATCTATCTTGTGCCATTTTATCTGATACCAGCTCTTAACATTTAATTTTTTTTTTAAACTCTCAAGTTAGAATATTTTATTATATTGAATGCACAAATTGAGGGGGAGCATGTGTTTTATGCACCTAAATACTTCATTATAATTGATCATAAGTTTCATTAATATATCTTTCACAATGAACTTTTTGATTCCTGACAAAAAGGGGGAGTAGTAAAGTAAATATGTATTTATGAGATCAAATTTAGTAAAGTATATATGTATTTATGAGATCTCCGTCTTATGAGTAGTAAAGTTTATATGATTCTTACCTTTTTGACTCATGAGAATGTTTTCACAAAAAGAAAGAAGTAAATAAAAAGTAACTCATGAAAATATTTTTCACAAAAAGAAGATGAAAAGTAAATTTTTATGATACACTCATGCATGTAAGGACTCCTTGAAAATATTTTATTATTGCTATATCTTGCTTTTGGACTTAATTGCATATATACTCAAGGTTTTGTCATCATCAAAAAGGGGAAGATTGTTGGCTTTGACTCCTTAGTTTTGATGATCAACAAAAGGTTGAGTATATGTTTGGACTAATGTTTAATCTCAAGATAAAGTTTCAGGACTTAGGTTATTCAAAAAGAGTATCAAAAGGACAATGATGAAACAAAGTTTACCTGATTTGGAAAAGAGCTCTTCTACCTTGGATAAGATCAAAATTCTCATAATGGACCTTCTTGTTAAGAAATATTTGATAAAAGAAACAAAGGCTTAAAGAAACTCAAGCATGGCACGCATATCTCAAGAGTTTCAGAAAAATTCAGATCAGAGGTCGACCCCCAGAGGTCGACACCTTGTCAAAGGTCGACCACCAGAGGTCGACTCATGAAGAAAAGGAAAGTTCAGCATGGCCGGCACGGCAAAGTCTCAGTGGCACGCTTCAGAGGTCGACCACCAGAGGTCAACACCTGTCCAGAGGTCGACACCAGAGGTCGACTCATAGCCTGAGAATTCAAAATGGGCAGAACTATGGTATTCTGAACTTTTGCCTAATTTTTACTGGAGGTCGACTCATGAGGTCGACACTTGATCCAGAGGTCGACTCATGAGGTCGACTCATGGCATAATGGCTAGTTTTTCTGAACTTCTGATTTGATTTCCAACGGCCATAAATGGCCATATTTTTGAATCTAACGGTCTTGTGGAATTGTTTCAGCATGAATGAGGTATTTAACCTCCACCAAACTTTAAAAAAGACAAGGAGACAAAGTGAAAAAGTATAGGTTCAAAGTACAAAGCCTTCAATCACTTCCAAAGCCAAAAAGTGTGAGAAAACCAAGAGATTCCCTACCCAAAAGCTTTCCATTTTTGAGGAATCCAACATTCAAGTGTTTGGCATTTAGAGAGGTCCAAGTTTCCAAGACAAAAGGCTTGAAGAGTCTCCATCAAGAGCTTCAACGAATTTATTTTTGCTCAAAAGGAGTTTGTTTAGTTTTCATTACTTGTATTCATACTCTTTTGTATTTAGCTAGTTTCAAGGGAATTTGAAACTAGAGTGAGGTTTGTTGGTGAGCCAATTGATAAAACCAACTACGGTTGCTTGTAAGCCCGAAGCCAAAACAAGTGAGTGAGGTTTGTTGGTGAGCCAATTGATAAAACCAACTAGGGTTGCTTGTTAGCCCGAAGCCAAAACAAGTGTGTAAGGTTTTGACTTGTGAGCCTGGTAAAACAAGTCGGCTGTAATCTAAAGATTATAGTGGAAATTCCCAAGTGAAGCTTGGGGAGTGGATGTAGGTGCTAGGTGCACCGAACCACTATATTTCTTGTGTGTTTGCATTGGCTTGCTCTTTAACTTCTTTAGCTCGTTAATTGTCATTTTATTTCGTTGCTTCCGTTGCACATTTATTAAAGCACTATCACTCTTCACCTTAGAACTTGATAGCACATATATTGCCTTAAATTTTTAAATACCCAATTCACCCCCCCTCTTGGGGACCATATATGGGCAACAATCAGGACCTTCCCAGTCTAGGGAGAGTTTGTCCCCTAGCATACCATACCCACGGGCTTCTTGGTGGGCTGATTGTCGATCATAGGGACAGAAGGAAAGGCCATAAGTGCCTGAGGTTCCACCGGGGTCTTGCCCCTAATGAACTTTTCAAGGTAGCCCTCCTTATCAGATCTTCGATCTCTCTTTCGAGGTGGCAGCATTCCTCGATATCATGGTCATGGTCATGGTGGAACCGGCAATATCTTGTCTTGTCATGGCCACCGGATTTTTCTAGTGTGGGAGGGCGATGCAGGTAGTGCTCACCGTCAATCTCCATGAGAATCTTTGATGTCGGGACAAGGAGAGGAGTATATACTTCTTTCGAAGCAAGACCGCTCTTCAGCTTGGGCCTTGCTCGGGGATTTGGGCTTGGTCCGGGCTTGCATGCCCCTAGGGCTTCCCCCGGGGTTCATTTTCCCAAAGGCTTCCCATCCACTCTCTCCTGGTGTGGTCTGCCTCCTCAACGCAAATATACTTGTGGACGCAGAGGAGGAGGTTGGAGTACGTCTTCAACGGCTTCTTGTCCAGGGAGTAGTTTAGGCAGGAAGTTTGGAGCCCTCTCTTCAATGCCAACATGGCGATGGGCTCGTCCAGATTGTAGATCTCCAGTGCGGCAATCTTGAAGTGGGCCATATAGTCCCGCAAGAACTCGCGGTCCTACTGCCTAATGGAGAAAAGGCTATCGGCTTCTTGCGATACCTTCCGATAAGCGTCGAAGTATGCCATGAACTTTCTTTCCAGCTCCATGAAGGAACTGATGCTCTCGGGTTCAAGGCGAGTGAACCAGACTCAAGCGGCCTTTCGAAGAATAGTGGAGAAGGCTTAGCAAAGGAGGGCGTCTGTTGCCCCCTGGACTCTCATGAGAACCTTGTAGCTCTCTAGGTGATTCAGGAGGTCAACGATCCCATCGTAGGGATCCACCTGGGGCATGTGGAACTGACTCGAGATCGACCCCTCTTGGATCTCTCGGGAGAAGGATAGTCAGGCATCATGGCCCACTGGCTCGCGAGAGGAGCCTTGCATGTTGGCAAATTGGCGGGACAGTTCCGCCAACCTATGCTCTTGTTCTTCTGGGCGCTTCTCTGCCATGCACCCGGTAGCCTCATCAGTGGAACCTTCCACCGAGGCTGTTGGAAAGGATAGAGGCGAATGTCAAGGAGGGTCACATGGGAGGCCTTACTCTGTAGCGTCTACGGTGCCTGAGGGCAGCATGCTTCAGCACTGGGGACTGGCTCTCTCGATCGGCCGACTCGCTCCTCTACGCTTTATCAGGATTCGGAGGCTACCCCGGGGATCAATCATGTCCTATGGTGGCGGTGGCCTGCTTTAGAAGGAGTGCAAGCTATCGCGGGGTCGAGTGGCCAGGGCTGTAGGGGTCTCTGGCTATTATCGAGTGGCCAAAGATTGGGCTGATGTTGCAACTGCTACATGGCCATGGTCAGAGTTTGCATCTGCTGGACGAGTGCGGCAAGCTGAGCATCCGCCGGGAGCAGTTGTGACGGAGCGGGGAGCTCCCCCTCTTGGCTGCATGGGCCTCCATGAGAAGGAGGGCCTCCCACATGGCTGGTGGAGGCTTCCCGCACGCATGTCACCACCATACCTCAAGTGGAGATGCTTTTGTGGTGGGGGGATTGGTTTGACTGATATTTCTGCATCCTGTCCCTTACCTGGCATGCCAATCTGTTGCCACCTGGACCGTTGTGGCCTGTAGCTTTGGTGTCATGTCGGGCATCGCCCTCCTTGTCTAGGAATCCCGCATGCATGCTAGGCCCTGCAAAAGAAAAAGAGATCCAGGCCGGGAATTTCGGTGGGGGCACTCCAACGATCAAGTCAGCAGGTGAAGGTGATTCAAGAAAATAGATCCTTCTCGGTGGATCCCGGTGAGGTCTCCATGTTCGGAGGTTGTTTCATAGAGAAAAGAAAGTGAAAGAGTGGGAAAGGAGCATCGGTGGAGAAGGAGTGCCCGAGCAGGGTTGGCTGTGTTCATGGGATTCTTTCAACGAAATTTTTCGTAGCCTCAAAGTGTCTCATCTGGTTTGCTCTCTCCTTCTGTGTGCCGATGGTTACCTCGCTTGCCCATTGCTTGCTTGTGGCTTGCCCTCTGTTGTGTGACATGTGTTGTTTATTTGATTCATTGCTTGATCCTTTTCTTCTTGGTCGAAGGCTCCAATTGTTATGGAGAGGCAGTGTTGCCCTTTGAGTTTGCTTCCCAAATATTTCCTTTTTGGGGGGGTCCCGAGGGTTGACACCTGGTAGCAAGCGGGAACTATGCATGAGCTTTCCTTTCTCCCTTCAGGGTAGGGAGTTATGTCGCTGGCTCTGACATTCTGGTTGGTCATCATATTTTGGGAAGCTTGGTAGAGCGTTGGTATGCAGGCGGCCGCCCCAGGGTTTGAATCCTCTGGCATGACCTTCTTCTTGTGGGTGATGCAGATGGATGGTGGAAGGGCGCCGCGCCATGAATGAGGCATCCCTTCTCGATCAGTGTAAACTAGGGCCTGAGGGGACCCTGGTGCTCTGACAAGGTGCCTCCCTCTGTAGGCCTCAGGCAGCGGGCCGCCGCCTGCCAGTTGTTCCATCCCAGCGACGGGGTCTTGATGGAGACAGCCCTCTTTCTTGCCATGATTTGAATCCCTGTCATCCTTTTTCCTTCAGCTGGTGGTAGTATGAGCTCGACCCTGGTCGGGAGCTGACCTCGGCAGGGGGCTAACTTCGGCTCCTCTCTTGGATGCCATGCTCAGGTAGTACCTTTACCTGTCAGCTGACAGCCAGCATTCAGATGGACTCCATGTCAGCGGATACAGCCGTATCAGAACTCATTATGTATACTCATTCATTAATGACAAAACCCTTGAGGGTAGAATATAAAGGTGTGTCCTTAATTTCAATAATATAGAGGACCGCAACAACTTGGTCCAAGTGCAAGCCTAAGGGCATAAAGTTGGATATTGTGAAATGTAACCGAAGGAGGTGATAACATTCTTACTTTATTTTGGATATGAAAAGAACCACACATATTATTTTATGGGGGATATTAGTTTATAAGCCGTGGTGTTCTATATTATAACTTTTGGGCTTTCATGTGTGGACTAGTTCAAAATATCAAAATTCTCATACTTTAATTGGCACCCATTGATCGGAAGATGTTTAGTTCTATGCACCTTACATAGAAGGATAAGATTTTGTTGTTGAAATGCTACAAATCTCCTGACGAATTCATCTCCTGATTTAGCGAGATCCTCTCAATCTACTCTCCTTTTGGTTGTGGAATGTTTTTTATTCAGGAAGTTATTATTTGCTTAATTCTCCATCATATGCCTCTTTCTTTCTTTTCAATCTTGTACATCCGTATCATGTACATATTTTTTCATAATAAATTCAGGTGGCTTTCGCTTCCCTTTTCGTTAAAAAAATAAATAAAAAAAGTTCAAAACAAATGATGATTTTTATCAAAATAGGAAAATTAAATATAATACCTATAAGTTGCAGAGGTTCAAATATAATTTTGCTAGAATATGAGTTTGAAGTAGTCTTGCATAGCATGACTGTAGCACGAAATGGACCAACCTTGCATTAAAACGGAACCTTAAGTACAATACTTTTAAGTTAATTAGCGGTTTGACTGCAATTTCTCCGACGAGCCCCCTTGCGAGGCTTGACGGAACCGGTGCAAAAAGTACGTTTGTTCTACTAATAGGGGACACTCAAACACTAGTAGCTAAATTTTAGGAGCTTCAATGCAATTTTACGGTATTAAAAATTTGAAGGGAAGGTTTGAGAGATAATATAGTATTACAGTTAGGGTGCTAGGTTAAAGATAGGTTGATCATATCCATACCCAAATCCACAATTTATTTGTTAATTCCATGTTCAAATTTAAATCCAATTAAATCTCCATACCCACACCTAATATTGGATAGAAAAAAGGTGGGACATCGGGTAGAAGTCAAATATTTAGCAAGTTATTTTATCTTTAAAATTATCTAATGCACCCAAGTGCCATCTCATAAATTGTGATACATGTAATGCAAAAATATACAAAATTGTATGTAAGAGAGGGCATCTATTTAATAGAATAAAAACACACACACTATTTATGTAACAATATTTAATATTATTATACTCTTTAATGTCTTTGTCGCCAATCCGCTTGGATAGAAGTGTGTGAAGTTTATTTTTCCAAAAACTTATCAACCAACTTGAGCAGCATATACATCACTGGTTGATACGTATGGAACTAAGCCTGCAAACCTATGGAGCGGATTCGGAGACTGAGAAACAAAGAAATAACAAAAAAAAAAAAAAGAGGGTGTTGAAGCATGCCATCTCACCTCCTGCCGTACCACTCGTGGTGAATTCCAAATATGGGCTGAGCGATTTCGTTCCCTGGTTTAAGCTCCAAGGATGAAAGCTGGTGTGGTTTTTAATTAGTTGAGCAATCCTGGATACCACTTGTTTGATGTGGCAAGAGGAAGGCATCTTTTTTAATCTTCAGCTTCTCCATCTCCGTCACCACTCTTGTGCTATGATTTAGCTCCATGAATCACCCAAAAATCTGGTATTGTTGTGATAAACCAGCTCAAAGAGGTGATTGGTGGCTCAAAGATTTAATTGATCTTATCCAGACCGGTCGACCAGATGGATTGACATGACGACACTCCCGACCTCTAACAGGAGAACGGATCGACGCTATGCTTCAGCTAGTAATGACATACAATCTGAGATCGGCCTTCAACGAAAAGCCGATCCACAATATAATATATGCTCCGAAGCAGATAGCCCCAAAGTAAATGGCCAACCCACAATGTATACTTCGAAGCAAACAGCTCTGAAGTAAATGGCCAATCCACGTAGTTCCGAAGTGAACAGCTGATCTACAGCCAATGAAATAATTGTCGGCCAACTTCGAAGAGAATGACTGATCTACTTCAAACTAAAGCCATCAAGAATGGACTCGGTTGTTATAACCTGCCAATCATATGTCTGACGGCCACGATTTCAGTAAGATTGAGATAACTAACCTCCAACAGTAACTACAATTAGTTGAAAGGAAGTTAGATTGACTAACTTTCCTAACAGAAATAGAGGAAGCTTAACTACTTTCAGTTATAGCAACATCTATAAAAAGGATAAGAGGGAACCTCCAAGGTAGGCAATTCCATGCAAGTCCGAGCCGGTCTATGACTAGTTTGCACTATGCATAACTGACTCTCCACTCATTTAATCTCGCTTTCTTTCTTTGAGCTCTCCATTCTATGGCTTGAACTCTACTGACTTAGCCATCGGAGTGTCCTCTACCGAAAAAAATATGGTGAGGAGTTTGTTTTGCAAGAACCCAAGGAGGTGAATCGGTGACCCACAAATTCCGTCCGATAGACAAGGATTAGCATTAACAGATTGGCGTGACATATAGGGAAAAAGTTGTAACTATGAAATTTGTTTTCTTCCAGGAAAGGTGAGCTTTCAAGAAATATAAGATCATGAAAGGGAGAGTGTTGACCCCTAAAGTGATTTTGATGATAACAAAACATTGGAGCATATTTGGTTATCTAACAACTCTTCAATTGATTGACAAGTTTTTGTAGGACAACTACATTGACACATTTTCCAATTCCTACAATCTTTAATGTTTTGTGTTGAGTTGTAAAATACTTAGATTCTTGTAAAGAAGAACCCTACAAAAAGTTTCCTGTTAAAATCAGTTAAAGGGTTACTTCTACTAGTCCTTCTTGCTTCAAGTTTTCTAGATTTTATTGTAAGTAGTGCTTGAAGAAGATTGTTAAAGCTTGGGACAAGTGTTCTGGAAGTTTGAAACTGATCTAGCTGAAGAACCACCTTCGAGCCGACGGGATGAACAACCCAGCTGACTCTGGCACTAGCACTGAAGACAAGTTCTCTGGCACACAGATCCAGCGACTGGCCCCAAGGTCTAGCCGACTCATCTAGAACAAGGTTGAGAACGTTCTGAGATTCTCAAGAATCCAACCGACTGGATTTAGATCCAGCCGACTCATCCAGAACTCAGTTGAAAATGGTCTGAGAAGCCTCTGAGATTCCAGCCGACTGGAATTCAGCCCAGCCGACTCGTCCAGAGTGAGGTATTTTTTCAACCATGGAAGCTAGCCGACTGGCACTCAGCCCAGTCGACCCGAACTTCATCCGAGCCGACTCGAAGTTTGTCCGAGCCGACTGGAATGACGGGGTCACCTCCAATGGCTAGTTCCAGTTCTTAGTTTTTGAATTCCAAAAGTGCTCCAACGGTAACCTGTCACCTCCCAACGGTCTACAACATTCAAAATCATGGGAAGGCAGTTGAAGTCTCTATAAATAAGGTATGAGAACATCCTTGAAGAGGCTAATGATTTATTGAGCATTTATTGAACACTTATTGAAGTGAAGTAAGAGAGCACTAGAGCTTTAAAGATTACCTTCAAGCCTGTAACAACTCTTACCAGAAGCTTGAAGCACCTTTTGAGGAAAAGCAAGGAAGCCATTGAAGTGCATTGAAGAGCATTCAGTGGATCTTCACTCGAGCTGCATTGGCAACCACCCAGACAACAGAGTTTGTCTTTATTATTGCTTTTCTTATTCTATCTTTTAGAATATCTGGGTTATTGGTGAGCCCTGTTGTAAAAACCAAATAGGTTAATTTGGTGAGCCTTTAAAACCAGAGTGTAGAGGTTTCTTTGGTGAGCCTAGCTAAAAATCAAAGTGTAGAGGTTTTAGGTGAACCTGTAAAAACCTAGCTTGGGTTTCTTTAGTGAGCCCGGTTTCAAAAACCAAAGTTTAGAGGTTTGGATTGTGAGCCTACAAAACAATCCGACTGTATTCCGGTTTGGGGGATATAGTGGAAATCCCGAGTGATGAACTAGGTAGTGGACGTAGGAGCTGGGTTGCTCCGAACCACTATAAATCTGCTTTATTTGTGTTATGTTTGCTTTATCTTTTAGCTTCTGCTTTCTTTCTCTGATTAACACAGCACCTAATCACTAATTGGAATTAATTGTGCACATACTTGCAAAAATTTTATTATTCCCAATTTACCCCCCCTCTTGGGACTAAGCCACCTGGGCAACAGCTGGTATCAGAGCAGTGTCTCTGATTACTTGAGTTAAGATCAATGTCTCATCCCTTAAGTACATCCTTGGCCGAGGGCCAATCAACAAATAGACCTCCACTATTCATAGGCACTAATTATTCATATTGGAAGGCACGAATGAAAATTTACATACAAGCTGTAGATTTTTAATTGTGGAAGGTCATCTTGAAAGGGCCATATATTCTCACAATTAAAGTTGATGGCATGGACATCCCTAAGCCTGAAGAGGACTGGGATGATCATTACATGAAAATGGAGGAATTGAATGCCAAAGCAATGAACTTATTATATTGTGCTTTGGATGCTAACGAGTTCAACCGAATTTCCACTTGCTCATCGGCAAAGGAAGTCTGGGATAAACTCGAAGTGACCCATGACGGAACTTCCCAAGTGAAAACCTCCAAGATAAATCTTTTAGTTCATAACTATGAATTATTTAAAATGGAACCTTTTGAAACAATATCTGCCATGTTCTCTAGATTTACAGATATTATTAACGATTTAAAGAGTCTTGGCAGGGTATACTCTAATGCATATCTAGTTTAGAAGATCCTTCGTTCTTTGCCAGACAAATGGGATTCTAAGATAACTGCGATCCAGGAAGCCAAAGATCTCAACACTTTGATGTATGAATTACTAGGATCACTCATCACCCACGAGCTAACAATGCAACATAGAACGGAAGATGAGCAGAAGAAAAAGAAGACATAGCCTTCAAGGCTACTTACGATTCAAAAAGGGATGATGAAGTATCTAAAGAAGAAAGCACCTCCTCCAATGATGACCTAGAAGATGAAGACATCGCCATGGTTGTGAGGAGATTTAGAAAATTCATGGAAAGAAAGAAAAGAAGGTACAATCAGAAATTTCATAGGAAGGATTATGGAAAGGAAAAGGAAAAGAACAGAGAGAAAGACAAAGAGGTAGTCCCCACATGCTACGAATGTAAGAAGCCGAGGCACATACGTCTGGACTGTCCAATGCTAAAGAAATCCTTCAGACAAAAGAAGAAGAAGAAAGCCATGGTTGCCACATGGTCCGATAGTCAAGACTTAACTTCATCGAAAGAAGAAGAGACCACCAAGACTGCCAATCTTTACTTAATGGGTCTCGAAGATGAGGTAACATTTTCTAACAACTGCACTGAATTTACTTTTGAAGAATTAAATTCTACTTTTCATGATTTACTCTCTGAATTTAAGAAAGCTGGAGTAAAGATAAAATTATTAAAAAATATGAATGATACTTTACTCAAACAAAAGGATGAGATTTCAAAAAAGAATACTTTATTACAAAAAGAATTGCATATATTTTCTAAAAATTTGAAAAACTGAAAAATGCGAATTTATCATATGAAAAGAAATATACTGATTTACTTGCTGAAAACAATGAATTAAAAAAGGAGGTTACAAAACTCAAGCATTTGGTTGAAAAACTCACTTTATCTTCAAATAAGCTTGAGTTAATTTTAAAAGAACAACGAATTTCTGGAAATAAAGCTGAAATTGGTTTCAACACTTCTTTTGTAAATAAAATTTCAACAATAACTTTTGTGAAATCCAAAATACCAGCTCAAAATATTTTATCTCAAAAAGTTTCAGCCACACCAAAAGCTATTTCTACTTCAAAATCTTTATCATATGCTCCTAAAAATTTGATCAAAAATGCATACTTTCCAAAAGGCTTGAAATATGCATCAAGTGCATCAACTTCTAGAACTTCAAATTCTGTTTCTAACAAAAATTCTAAAGTTGTTTGCTATGCTTGTAAAAGAATTGGACATAAAGCTTTTGAATGCAATAATCTTAGAAATGTTCATAAAAAGATAAAAAAGATTTGGGTTCCCAAAGGAACCACCTCTACTGACCTGCAAGGACCCAAGGTAGCTTGGGTACCTAAAAGAATTCATTGATTGTTTTGCTGAAATATCTTGCAGCCAAAAAATTGAAGAAAAGGTGGTACTTGGACATCGGCTGCTCAAGACATATGATGGGTGACAAGGACCAATTCATCACACTTGAAATGAAAGAAGGAGGTATGGTCACCTTTGGAGATAATGGCAAAGGGAGAATAATCGGTATCGGTAAGATCAAAATAACTCCCTTCACTTTTATTGAAAATGTTTTGCTATTATACAAATTGAAGCATAATCTGTTAAGTATAAGTCAATTGTATGATAAAGGCTTCAAGATTGTCTTTAAGTCCACTATGTGTATAGTAACTAACTCTTTAGATTCTAGCAATAAGTTTATTGGACATAGACTCGGGAATATCTATATGGTAGATCTTGATGATTTGTCATGTCTAGTTGCAATGAATGCTAAAACTAAAGAGTCAGGCTTACTATGGCATAGACGATTAGGTCATGCTAGCATGCATACTATTGCCAAATTAATTTCTAAAGATCTTGTTAGAGGCATGCCTAAGTTTAAAGTTGATTTGAATCATGTTTGTGATGCATGCCAAATGGGTAAACAAACTAGGAGGAGTTTTAAATCAAAGAATATGGTTTCTACAACAAGACCTATTGAACTACTTCACATGGATCTTTTCTGACCTACTAGGACTACAAGCCTAGGAGGGATGAAATATGCTCTTGTGATAGTAGACGATTTTTCGAGATTTATATGGATTTTGTTTATCGCATCGAAAGATGAAACTTTTCATGTTTTTAGAAAATTTCATAAAAAGGTTTCAAACCAAAAGAACTTATCTTTGATTTCAATTAGAAGTGATCATGGAACTGAGTTTGAAAATCAATTTTTCAAAGATTATTGTACTGAGTTTGGCATTGATCACAACTTCTCCGCTCCTAGAACACCTTAACAAAATGGTATTGTAGAGAGGAAAAACAGGATATTGGAAGAAATGGCTCGCACAATATTATGTGAAGGCAATCTTCCAAAGTACTTTTGGACAGAAGTGGTGACCACTGCATGTTATATTTTAAACCGTGTTTTGATCCATCCTATTTTAAAGAAAACCCCCTATGAGCTTTGGAATGACAAAAAACCCAATATTAGTTATTTTCATGTATTTGGTTGTAGATGCTTTGTGCATAACAATGGAAAAGATAATTTAGAAAAATTTGATTCTAAAGCTGATGATACAATTTTCCTAGGTTATTCATTACATAGCAAAGCATATAGGGTTTTTAATAAAAGGACTCTTACTGTTGAAGAGTCAATTCATGTTGTTTTTATTGAAACTAACCCTACACCTTCTAGACAAGAAGAGTGCATAGATAATGATGCAGGTACATTGCAAAAAGGAATGGATGACTTGAGCATTCAAGACAAAGACACTCAAGAAGGAGAAGAAACGGTAAGTAAGGATCACACTGATCTACCGAGGGACTGGGAGGTATGTTACATCTCATCCTAAATAATTAATAATACGAGATCCTTCACATGGTGTTAGGACTAGGGCTGCACATAAGGATGCACATGATTACCTAGCCTTTGTATCACAAATAAAACCTCAAAGCTTAGAAGAGGCTGAGACTGACCCAAACTAGATGATGGCAATGCATGAAGAACTAAACCAGTTTGAAAGAAATAAGGTATGGACACTTATAGATAGATCTACAGCCCACCTAATTATAAGAACTAAATGGGTCTATAGGAATAAATTAGATGAACAAGGAAACATTATAAGGAACAAAGATAGATTAGTGGCTAAGGGATATAACCAAGAAGAAGGTATTGATTTTGATGAAACTTATGCACCCGTAGCAAGACTAGAAGCTATTAGATTATTACTTGCATTTGCTTGCTACGTGAACTTTAAACTCTTTCAAATGGATGTAAAAAGTGCATTTCTTAATGGTTTTATCTCTGAACAAGTTCTTGTGGAACAACCACCAGGTTTTGAAAATCATGCTTTTCCAAACTGTTGGGAATTGTGTCCCAAAGCCAATCGCCTGGGATGTAGGCGGTTGAGCTCTGTATTGTATTCTTTTTATGAATTAATAAAATATTATTTTTGGCAGCTCATCACATATTGTATTTCCCTAAAATGAACTCTTTCCATGTGATGAAGTCCTTAGGACTACACTGATTTCGATACAGAGAGGATGTATCGAGTGGTCCTTAAACCCTGTTCACAACAAAAGGATATATTATACTGGACGATAATATATCAAGTATAGGTTGTTGTAGTTCACATCGTTTGGTTGTCCTCTTGACCAAATGAGTGTGGTGACACTGATGTGATCTGCAAGTGGGATATGTGATATCTTATTGAATGTGACTCCATGCAGCCCCTTTATGCCAAAGGGATACTCACAATTGGATATGGATATATGTGTCCCTCTGACCTGAGGTCATCACGGTAGCTTGCAAGCAACTCCCTATGCTTTGGTATCGGGCTACCCAGATTTTTAATCCGATGACGGAAGGTTTATGGGTACAGGCAAGTACTTATGGACCAGTGCTGGACCAAGATGGAATTGACCTGTCCAAACAGTTTGGATTGAATGTCTCGCAGTATCTCAATTTAGCAAATCCTCGGCCGGGGTGGCCCTAGTGAAGAGTCACTGGGCTTGCGAGGTTGAGACACGTAGTGGACTGACTCTGTTTGGGTTGGCAGCCCAATCACAGTCATCCTGAGCATTAGAGGTCAAAGGGATGAATTATATGGTAACCATATGCCAGAGGTTCGATAGTTTGCTCCTGTATCTTCGACCTATCCGGACGCCGGGACCCATTGCTAGATGGTTTCCTGTGCTGGTACTGGAATTGTTCCAGTGCTACCATTTAGGTTCGAACCTATGAGATCACATGCTACAGAGGATAACTCTCTGATCCGGATATCAATTACGATTGGGAATCGTCTCAGTTTTATGATCACGATAATTTTTTAGCACTCTTTTCCCCGTCTTGCCATTGTCTGCATCAACCGGAAATTGTTCCGGGTTGACCAGGACTGTGCCAGGATTTTTCTGAATCAGTTTTGAACTGATTCAGAGCTCGTTTCGGCCTTCAATTGGTTGTGAACCAATTGAACCCAATTTAATTGGGCTTGAACCGGTTCAATTGGATTGAACCACTTGGTTTTGAATGGGATTGGACCGATTTATTGAATCGGCATTTTCTTTTTACCGCTTGACCGTTTTACATGGTGTTTTGCTGGAAGGAATTCCATTTGTTGGAGGCCAAACGACAGCATCTCTTCTTCTCCTCCCTCCCTCTTGTTTATTGCTGGTTTAATCCCTGTTTTATAGCTTGGTTAATGGATTTAACCATAGCCTCTTCGTTTCCCAGCTCATTCCTCCCTGCGGCCTTTATAAACAACTTCCAGCACCCCTGTTTCAGCCGAATATACAGTCATCATGTGTATTTTTGTTTCACCGTGTGAGGGGCTGAAAAACGTGAGAGCTGGTTCTTCCCTTGGAGAGTTTTATTCATTCATTCCACCAGGGTTTTGAGGGCTGGTTTTGGTGAGTAATTGGGAGAGAAAAGATTTTTTAATCCCTGTTCTTCTTGGTGCTCAATTGGTGGAAGAAGGAAGCTCTGTTTTGGTGAAAACTAATTCAGAACTTGGAGTTCTGTTTTCTTCTTTCCTCCCCTCACTGTTTCAAGTCTTCCGGTGACTAGCATCGTGCGAGAGACGGATCAGAGGAGCCCCAAGCGTGTCCCCCCTCTAGAGTGTGTTCGTTTGAGCACTTGGGAGCCAGATCAACCTCCTTGCTGCTATCATTTTGTTGCTCTGTTTTCTGTTTTGTTGCAGAAATTGCAGTCCAAATTTCTGGGTGAAAGAGTTTACAAACCTCGTTGGAAGTTTGATCCAATTGCTCTCCATTGAAGGAGGAGAAGTCTCCTTGCTGTTGTTGCAGAATAAGAGACCCCAAAAGATTGCCATTTTTGTTTTGGTTTGCTGCTGTTGGAGAGAAGAGGAGAAATCCACGTTCAAGAGGCTGCTGGAAGAAGATAATAGGAATAAAGTTATTCCTGTTATCCCTGCTATTCCAGCATTATACCAAGGTTATTCCAGGCAGGAATAAGGTAAAGTTTCTAGTTTTTTATTTTTCATGCATGCCTAGATCTAGGTTTATATAATTGTTTATAAATATTACATGCCATTGTTCATGCCTAATTTTGCCTATACATGCATCCGGAATATGTTAGATCATGTACGGAGTAGGTAGTTTCCGCTGTTATTTTAAAATAGTTTTAAAATACATACATGCTCCCTGCTATTGCATGCTTAGTGTAGGCAGCTGCAATACCCGTGCAGTTTTCTTACAGTGGTATCAGAGCAAGGTTCAGTTGTAGCATTTCTTGATTGCATGTATAGTTGATTAAAATGTTTAATCTTTTGTATTGTAAATCATAAGGTATGATTTGAGAGTACTTTTAGGAACCTAGTTGAGACCTTCACCATGACCGTGTATCTTTGACACAATACGGATCGTCTGTGTTGGCCTCTTCAGAAGGATCCTTTAAGGAAATCTTGGAATTAAAATTGTTTTAATTCAAATACATGTTTGGCATGTCTGCTATTTTTTCTTTTGGGCAATGTAATGTTTATAAAAGAATAATCTAGATATGATGCATTAGTGGATATGTAAAAGGAGTTTTACATGTTTTTAATTAAAATTGTTTTAATTAAAATGATTGGCTTATAATCAAACAATTTTGAATTGTATGATTAATTAAATGACAAGTTTTTTAGGGTTTATGAAATCTAATGTCATTTAAATAAGCCAATTGGATTAATTGGGTTAGCTGACTAGTTGGGTCCATAACTGGGTTAGACCTAAGTTTAGTTGAACCGGATTACAAGAAGATTAAACAAAAGTTGTTTAAGGCCCTTCTTTAGAACTATCTAATAGTTAGATTAGTTGATCCGTTCATCTAAAATGGATCCAATTAGTGGCTTAGAGGATGCCCGAGTCTTTAGGCTAGTCTGATCGAGTCTGGTAAACTGACTAGTGTCGAGGTAGGTTTGGCATTGTGATCATGGTTGTATGAGGCTACCTCTTTCCTGGCCAACTTGTTTGGTGTCTAGGAAAGATGGTTAATGGCGGATACTCACCCATGATCTCACCTACCTGGCTAGTCGAGTCGACCAGAACTGATTGGAAAAGCTCAATGACTCGAGTTAACCCATGTCACCCAGGTTGATCGGTCTGACTGATCTATAGGTGCCCATGGATCAATTTGTTGATTTATATCAACCCTCCTGGAATCTGATTGATTCAGTGGGAGGTTGATCCATGTCCTTGTCTTTTCTTCTGTCACAACTAAAATTCCTCTAAAATTATTAGGTCCTTAAAAAGACTAAGTCAAAGAGTTGACAGTGTCTTAGCCTCCCATTAAGTTGGATAGAAATGTGTCCACTAGCTTGGTGTGCATCGACAGTTCCATAGAACGGGTGTACATCCGACGACTGGAATTTCTATCTAATCGATGATGGTTCAGTGCAACCTCCTTAACGGGACCAGGTGGGCCGGCCATAGTCGAGCTTGGTCTTTAGTTAGCTGGAAGCATTGGATTTGTCATTTTAATGGTTGGACCTAACCAGAGACCCGCAATAGGAGGCCCCTAGGCCGATTGGGGTGTTCTCTGGGGCAAAATAAAATACTGAAAATTATTTAGGGAAACAATTGGTTTACGAACCTGCCTTTAGGCTCGTATGGGTGAGCTGGCCATAGTCGGGCTCATGCAAGGCCTATTGGATTTTAGTACCCACTTGAAAAGGTGTTTTCACGGATTGGAGTTAGAGACTACCAATCTGAAAAATTAGTGGGAGAAACCTTTAGACTAAAGTCCAAGTCTTTTGGTTAAATTATTAATTTATACACTAATTTGGTCTTGTTTTCTTTTCAGATGTCTTCAAATTTATCACTCCGGTCACTTCTCGATAACGAGAAGTTAAAGTGTCACAACTTTGATAGTTGGTATCGAAGATTAAGAATTGTTCTGGAGCATGAACGGATCCTATATGTGATAATGGATCCGGCACCTGAAATCCCTCCCGCTAATGCACAGAGTGCGGTCAGAGACGCTTATCTGAAGTGGGTCTCTGATCGGACTACTGTCCGGTGCATTATGTTAGCGGCGATGAACTACGAGTTCAGTCGCAAATTCGAGGAGGCCCAACCTGATGAAATCCTTCAAAAGTTGAAGGAATCCTTCGGCACCCCGGATGATGTAGAATGGTACAAAGTGTCTTGTGCCATCTACAACTCCAAGATGTCGAATGGTGGTTCAGTCACTGATCATGTATTGTACATGATCGAGCTGATTGAAAAACTGGGCAAACTCGGATGCCCCTTACACGAGCAGCTCGGCAAGGATGCGATTTTGAATTCTCTTCCCTCCTCCTATCTTGATTTTCTCAATCATTATAGAATGAACAAGCCTGCAGTTAACTACCATGGTCTTTTGGGGTTGCTGCAGACTTTCGAGAAAGACCACCAACTGAATAAGGGGGTGGTGAATTTAGTGGGAGGAAGTAGAGGTCGTCGTCCCTTTAAGAAAGGGAAGAAGAAAATGAATAAGAAGGGAAAGAAGGTGCAGAATGCTCCTAGCCCTAGTCAGACCAGGAAGTATAAGGCTGATCAGTTTTCTGCATAATGCTTCTACTGCAAGAAGAAGGGACACTGGAAGAGGAACTATCCTTTTTATATTGCGTCCCTTGATCCGAACAGGCCGAGAAAGCAGAAATCTGCTGAACAAGGTATTTATATGATAAAACCTTGTAATTACTCAATTGTTGATACTGCTAACTGGGTATTGGATACTGGTAGTCCAATTCATGTTTGTAATTCGTTACAGGGACTTCAAGTTAGCAGAAGATTTGAAGATGGAGAACAGTTTCTGAGCGTCGGGAATGGAAATCGTGTTTCAGTACTGGCGGTCGGAGTCCTGCGTCTTGTCTTTGAGTCTTGTACTGTCGAACTAGTCGACTGTCACTATTGTCCTAGTTTCATTATGTGCATAATCTCTGTAGGCCTTTTGGCCAATTGTGGTTATGAACTATCAATAAAGGAAGATTTTTGCAATGTTATTTTGAATAACTCTGTGATAATGAAAGCTAGATTAAATAATGGCATATATGTACTATCAAGGCCTGTTAGTGTAATGTACACTTCTAGCAAACGCCCAAGATTAGATAATGTCAACGATTTGTATCTTTGGCACTGTAGGCTAGGTCATATTAACCAAAATAGGATAAACAAGATGCGAGGAGATGGACTCCTCGAGGTTAGTGATTCTGAATCACTGCCCACTTGTGAATCCTGTTTAGTTGGTAAAATGACCAAGTCACCTTTTTCTGGAAAAGGTGAACGAGCTACAGAACTTCTAAGTCTAATATATACTGATGTATGTGGACCGATGACAGTTAGTGCTAGAGGAGGATACAAATATTTCATTACTTTTACAGACGACTTTTCAAGGTTCGGTTATGTCTTTTTAATGAGACATAAGTCTGAGTCGTTTGAAATGTTCAAATGATATCGTAATGAAGTAGAAAAGCAAACTGGAAAAATTATTAAAACTCTTCGATTTGATCGAGGTGGTGAATACTTATCTGGTGCATTTTTGACATATCTTGAGGAGAATGGAATTCTCTCTCAGTGGACTCCTCCAGGAACACCGCAGTTGAATGGTGTGTCCGAAAGGAGGAATTGAACCTTGTTGGACATGGTTCGATCTATGATGGGCTTTGCATCTCTGCCGCTATCCTTTTAGGGATATGCGCTTCAGACAGCCTGTTACTCAATCTCACACCTTCGGGTCTGGGGTTGTCTGGCTTACGTAAAATGTTTAGACTCAGACAAACTTGGTCCTAGGTCTGATCGGTGTTTATTCATTAGTTATCCTAAGGAAACCAAAGGATATTTCTTCTACTTGGAGAATGAACAAAAGGTGTTCATTGCTCTTAGAGCTATCTTTTTGGAAAAGGAGTTCCTTGGAGAAGGAACTATAGCCTCTAAGATTGAACTTGATGAAGTTCAGCCAATAGAAGAACCTTCACACTCTAAGGATATCGTAGAACTGGCTGTGATTGAATCACACCCAAAACCCATTAGGAGATCTGGTAGAATACCGCGTTAGTCGAACAGATACTACGGTTTCTTGGTCCAGGACGGTGATCCCATTGAGCTCGATGAGAACAATGAGGATCCGATCACCTATATGGATGCACTTCAGAGATCTGACTCTGAGGCAAGGCTTGGAGCCATGCGATCCGAAATGGAGTCCATGGAAATCAACAATGTTTGGACATTGGTTGATCCACTTGAAGGAATAAAACCCATCGTGTGTAAATGGATCTTCAAGAGGAAAAGGGACGCAGATGGAAAGGTAGAGACCTATAAAGCCCGTCTGGTTGCCAAGGGGTATCGTCAGCGATATGGTATCGATTATGACAAGATTTTCTTCCCTGTGGCAATGCTCAAGTCCATTCAGATCATGCTTGCTTTGGCAGCATATTTTGAATACGAGATCTGATAGATGGATGTCCGAACTGCTTTCCTAAATGGGGAGCTGGAAGAGGAGGTGCATATGATGTAGCCTTAAGGGTTCACATCCATAGATAAATCAAAAGTATGCAAGTTGCAGAGGTCCATCTATGGAGTCAAGCAAGCATCTCGAAGTTGGAACTTACGGTTTGATAGGTGTATCAAATCGTACGGCTTCATTAAGAACGGAGAAGAACCGTGCATCTATAAATGGGTTAATGGTTCTGTGATTGTATTCCTAGTACTGTATGTTGACGACATTCTCTTAATCGGGAATGATGTCGCAGCATTACAAGGAATAAAGGTCTGGTTATCATCTCAGTTCTCCATGAAGGACTTGGGTGAAGCTGCTTACATACTAGGTATGAAGATCTATAGAGATAGATCTAAGAAGCTTTTGGGACTGTCCTAGTCTACGTACATTGACACCGTGCTGAAACGGTTCAGCATGAAAAATTCCAAGAAAGGCTATCTCCCGATAGGTTCTGGAATTACTCTTTCCAAGAAGGATTGTGCGACAATTCCTGAGGAAAGAGAGCGCATGAGTAGAGTACCTTATGCTTCTGCGGTAAGCTCTATCATGTATGCTATGACTTGTACTAGACCAGACGTGGCATACTCACTAGGAGTAGTGAGCAGATTCCAATCTGACCCAAGTGAGGCGCATTGGAAGGTGGTTAAGTCCATCCTTAAGTATTTAAGAAATACTAAAGATCAATGGCTGATTTATGGAGAACCTGACTTGAAACTTGTGGGGTACTCTGACTCCAGTTTCTAGTCAGATAGAGATGATAGCAAGAGTGTGTCAGGATTTGTATTTATCCTGAACGGAGGAGCGATCTGCTGAAAAAGTTCCAAGCAGGCAACTGTTGCAGACTCGGTATGCGAAGCAGAATATATTGCAGCATCAGATGCAGCAAAGGAAGCTATGTGGTTGCGTAAGTTCCTTGGAGAGCTAGGGGTGGCACCTTCCCTAGATGGTCCTATTCTGGTGTACTGTGACAGCACTGGAGCCATTGCTTAAGCTAAGGAGCCTAAAGCTCATCACCACACCAAGCACATACTGCGGTGCTACCACCTCGTACGGGAGATCGTAGAACGAGGCGACATCAATCTTCTGAAGATCGATGGAAAAGAAAATCTGGCTGACCCCTTCACTAAAGCCCTCAGAATAAAAGAGTTTGACTATTGTAAATGGGAAATGGGTATTAGATACTCTTCTGATTGGTTTTAGTACAAGTGGGAGTTGTTGGGAATTGTGTCCCAAAGCCAATCGCATGGGATGTAGGCGGTTGAGCTCTGTATTGTATTCTTTTTATGAATTAATAAAATATTATTTTTGGTAGCTCATCACATATTGTATTTCCCTAAAATGAACTCTTTCCATGTGATGAAGTCCTTAGGACTACACTGATTTTGATACAGAGAGGATGTATCGAGTGGTCCTTAAGCCCTGTTCATAACAAAAGGATATATTGTACTGGACGGCAATATATCAAGTATAAGTTGTTGTAGTTCACATCGTTTGGTTGTCCTCTTGACCAAATGAGTATGGTGACACTGATGTGATCTGCAAGTGGGATATATGATATCTTATTAAACGTGACTCCGTGCAGCCCCTTTATGCCAAAGGGATACTCACGATTGGATATGGGTATATGTGTCCCTCTGACCTGAGGTCATCACGGTAGCTTGCAAGCAACTCTCTGTGCTTTGGTGCCGAACTACCCAGATTTTTACTCCGGTGACGGAAGGTTTCTGGGTACAGGCTGTAGGGTTCCGGTGCAACGCAGTGGAAGGGTAATTTCAAAATTGAAACTAAATTCACACCAAAAATCCTAAACCAGGAACTCCTTAAATAAGACTAGAACATATGACAAGCATATTTATGCAAATTAGGATTAGGGTACCAACCTGTAATCGCTTATTCCAACAAACTTGAAGTTGAAGGGGCTAACTGAATTTACCAGGAATCCAGGTGTTCGCCCTCCGATGGTGATCCACATAGAGCAATGATCAAGAACACTATCTTCTTGTCCAATGGTTCCTCCTATTGAGTTCTTCATCCTAAAACTCAATTCTTTGGATTATGGCTGGAATTCTTCTACACAAGAGGTTGCCTCCCTTTCTTTGATCTCTTCTCCTCCTTCCACTAAGACCTTGACCCTCTAAGACACCCTTGTCTTGATGATAAGACCTTGTCCTAAGAGAATTTAGGCTTGTCTTTAATTGGAGGGGAAATTAAGACAAGAATGTCTTAATGTAAGAAAGAAAGGAAAGAATAAAATCATAACTCTTTCTTTCCTTTACCGTCGGAGACCTTCTCTTTTATTCTTGTTCAGCAATAGAGTTTCGACAGAGGAGTCCTCCGTAAAGGAAACAATGTAAAACAAGAAAAGAGGAAAGGAGTCTTTTGGAGAGGAAGAAGAAAAATATAAGCATTACATGGTTCTGATTTTTCCTGACCCCTTAAATAGATTTCAGATAGGCGCCCACACATCTCTCCGTAAACTCCTTCTCATGCCCTTCTCATTTTCTCACGCCCCTTCCCTCTTTCTCACGGCCTTTCTTAAAGGAAAAGTCGTGATGTTTTTAAAAGAAAGGAGTCGCGAATTTAAATCTCCGAAGAGATGTTATTTCGCGCAACCGGGAAGCAACAAGTGCTTTCTTCCTTTCTTAAAAACCCATCAACCGTTGGATTCCCATCCAAGGGGGCACATCTGAGGCGCTAAAGGAGAGAAAGAATGCTGCCCCATATAAAAACATCAGAGAATTATATGGAGCGCACCAAGAGTCCATGCGCCATGGACTCTTCCAAATGGTGCGCCAAGAGTCCATTAGCGCATGGACTCTTGGCATTTTGGTGTGAAAACTCAAAGGAGTGGGTGGAGGGGCTAGCCTAGATACTTGGTTAGCCAATAGGGTTAGCCATAATCCCTATAAACTCAATTAGGGTCTAATTAGATCCAATTAGAACCCAAATTGAACCAATCCGGAACCCTAATTCGAATCTAATTCGAATAGAAGCTAGGATTTGCAACACCTGCTAGAGTGTCATCATGCAAAATGATTTAATTACAAAATTAAACCCTTGATCAATTCTCTTAAGTGTGTGACCCATTGGATTCCACATCTAGCCAGCAGTGGGTTCGAATACAAGTTGACCTAATTTGATTAGAACTCTTTTTAATAATTGATTTAGATCAAACTGGGCTTACCCGATTATGATCAATTAGGACTCTTCCTAATAAGTGATCATTCAATTTAATCAACCCACAAGACAAGATTGACGTCTAGCAACGTGTCATGTCTACCCGGAAGATATGAAAATTCTGGTGAAATACCAAAAATACCCTTCAGTAGAAAGTTACCGTACAATTAAATCCTTCGATCAGCCTGCACCCAGAATATAATTATGGATATGGATATATGTCAACTCCAATATTATATTCATTTCTAGCTCAATCTTATATTAATGATTCAATTATCTTGATATTAGAAATCATCTCTAATATCTTTACTTTGGTTAAAGATTCCCTGAATCATCATCCGATTGATAACTAGCTGGATGCAATCTCCTCTTACTAAGAGTGATCGATTCCTTGTTGACCTACTCATTACCTTCATATCCAATTCACCATTCCCAGTATCAATCCTGTGCATGACTCAGTGTCATGATTAGAATTGAACCAAAGCATGGTTTCATGTACATAAGGTACTTATGGCAGTCTTAGGTCAAAGGATTACTTGTACCACTCCCACTATGAGAATCTTCTATTGACATGTAGCTAAGACTCCATTATATGTTTTCAAGTTGGATCATATCAGTGAACTCATTCTCTAATGAGCACCCACATCCTAGTATTAGTGTCATACACAAGTGACTGTGAGAGCAGTCATCCTATTCAGTATACATAGGATGTGCTAGTCTTACCAGAAAAACCCTGATCCCCTACTCAAGGTTCCTTTGAATAGGAATATTTTAGATTAAGGTTTTAAGACTTTAGGTCCCACTGGTATGATCTCATCATAATCCTAAAATCATAGCCCTAATCTATGGGGTTCATCATATAATAATAAACACAGCGTATGATGAAAAATAATGCCTTTATTAGAATATTGTCAATTACAATGGTTTGGGAGATACAACATAGATTGGCTTGTAGGGCATATCCCTTTCACAGGCAAGTACTTGTGGAGCAGTGATGGACCAAGATGGAATTGACCTGTCCAAACAGTTTGGATTGAATGTCTCGCAGTATCTCAATTTAGCAAATCCTCAGCCGGGGTAGCCCTAGTGAAGAGTCACTGGGCTTGTGAGGTTGAGACACGTAGTGGACTGACTCTGTCAAGGTTAGCAGCCCAATCACAGTCATCCTGAGCATTAGAGGTCAAAGGGATGAATTATACGGTAACCATATGCCAGAGGTTCGATAGTTTGCTCCTGCATCTTCGACCTATCCGGATGCTGGGACCCATTGCTAGATGGTTTCCTGTGCTGGTACTGGAATTGTTCCAGTGCTACCGTTTAGGTTCGAACCTATGAGGTCACATGCCACAGAGAATAACTCTCTGATCCGAATACCGATTACGATTGGGAATCATCTCGGTTTTATGGTCACGGTAATTTTTGAGCACTCTTTTCTCCATCTTGTCATTGTCTGCGTCAATCGAAAATTGTTTCGGGCTGACCAGGACTGCGCCAGGATTTTTCTGAATCAGTTTTGAACTGATTCGGAGCTCGTTTCGGCCTTCAATTGGTTGTGAACCAATTGAACCCAATTTAATTGGGCTTGAACCAGTTCAATTGGATTGAACCACTTGGTTTTGAATGGGATTGGACCGATTTATTGAATCGGCATTTTCTTTTTACCACTTGATCGTTTTACACAGTGTTTTGCTGGAAGGAATTCTATTCGTTGGAGGCCAAACGACAGCGTCTCTTCTTCTCCTCCTTCCCTCTTGTTTATTGCTGGTTTAATCCCTATTTTATGGCTTGGTTAATGGATTTAACCACAGCCTCTTCGTTTCCCAGCTCATTTCTCCTCTCTGCGGCCTTTATAAACAACTTCCAGCGCCCCTATTTCAGCCGAATATACAGTCATCGTGTGTATTTTTGTTTCACCGTGTAAGGGGCTGAAAAATGTGAGAGCTGGTTCTTCCCTTGGAGAGTTTTATTCATTCATTTTACCAGGGTTTTGAGGGCTGGTTTTGGTGAGTAATTGGGAGAGAAAATATTTTTTAATCCCTGTTCTTCTTGGTGCTCAATTGGTGGAAGAAGGAAGCTCTGTTTTGGTGAAAACTAATTCAGAACTTGGAGTTCTGTTTTCTTCTTTCCTCCCCTCACCGTTTCAAGTCTTCCGGTGACTAGCATCGTGCGAGAGACGGATCAGAGGAAACCCAAGCATGCCCCCCTCTAGAGTGTGTTCGTTTGAGCACTTGGGAGCCGGATCAACCTCCTTGCTGCTATCATTTTGTTGCTCTGTTTTCTGTTTTGTTGCAGAAATTGCAGTCCAAAATTTCTGGGTGAAGGAGTTTACAAACCTCGTTGGAAGTTTGATCCAATTGCTCTCCATTGAAGGAGTAGAAGTCTCCTTGCTGTTGTTGCAGAATAAGAGACCCCAAAAGATTGCCATTTTCGTTTTGGTTTGCTGTTGTTGGAGAGAAGAGGAGAAATCCATGTTCAAGAGGCTGCTGGAAGAAGACAATAGGAATAAAGTTATTCCTGTTATCCCAGCTATTCCAGCATTATACCAAGGTTATTCCAGGTAGGAATAAGGTAAAGTTTCTGGTTTTTTATTTTTCATGCATGCCTAGATCTAGGTTTATATAATTGTTTATAAATATTACATGCCCTTGTTCATGCTTAGTTTTGCCTATACATGCATTCGGAATATGTTAGATCCTGTATGGAGTAGGTAGTTTCCGCAGTTATTTTAAAATAGTTTTAAAATACATACCTGCTCCCTGCTATTGCATGCTTAGTGTAGGCAGCTGCAATACCCGTGCAGTTTTCTTTTCACAAACCACGTATTCAAATTAAACAAAGCATTGTATGGTCTAAAACAAGCACCTAGAGCCTAGTATGATAGACTTAGCACTTTCTTAATTGAAAATAATTTTTCAAGAGGAAATGTAGATAAAACTTTGTTTATCAAAAAGAAAAATAATGACATCTTAGTTGTACAAATATATGTAGATGATATCATTTTTGGTGCAACTAACGAATCTCTATGTAAAGAATTTGCTAAGCTTATGCAGGGAGAATTTGAAATGAGCTTAATGGGCGAGCTGAACTACTTCCTTGGACTTCAAGTAAAACAAACTAAGGAAGGCATCTTCATCAACCAAGCCAAATACATCAAGAAAATCATCAAAAAGTTTGGTATGGAGAGTAGCTAAACAATGAGCACACCCATGAGCCCAGATTGCAGATTAGACAAAGATGATAATGGATCCAATGTTCACCAAAAGCTATATAGAGGTATGATTGGATCCTTATTATATTTGACTGCAAGTAGACTTGATATATTATACAGTATAAGTGTATGTACTAGATTTCAGTCATCACAAAAAGAAACACATATGCTTGCTATAAAAAGAATAATTAAATATTTGAAAGGAACAAGTAATTTAGGAATTTGGTATTCTAAACATTCTACTTTGAATTTGATTGGATTCTCTGATACTGATTATGCTGGTTGTAAGATAGATAGAAAAAGCACTAGTGGTATATGTCAATTTCTAGGGTTGAATTTAATTTCATGGCACTGTAAGAAGCAAAACTCCGTAGCCTTGTCCACGGCTGAGGCTGAGTATGTGGCTGCCGGTAGTTGTTGTGCTCAAGTGTTATGGATTAAACAACAACTAGAAGATTTTGGTGTATCACAATCTAAAATTTCAATTAAATGTGATAACACAAGTGCTATCAATTTAACAAAGAATCCAATTCAACACTCTAGAACCAAGCACATTAAAATTAGACATCATTTTATTAGGGATCATGTTTCCAATGATAATATTGTGCTTGATTTTGTGCCAACTGAAGATCAATTAGCTGACATTTTTACCAAGCCACTCAATCAAGATAGATTTGAGCTAATTAGAAGTGAATTAGGATTTTGTGATCCCTTCTAGATTCTTTAACCTAATTCCTTCAATTCTAAGAAAATTTCATCTAGAATACCTCCTCTATCTATTCTATTTTATTGAGCTTTAATTTCCTTCAAATTCTATTCAAAATCCTTCTGAATTTTGTTCAAGTTTATCAAAACTCTACTCTTCTTGTTCGAGTCGACTGGATCCTAATCTGAGTCAACTAGATTTTTCTGTGAGTTTTGAACTTGTTCTGGCCTAGCCGACTTGAATAGTTTCGAGTCGACTAGATTCTCAGATGGTTTTAGGATTGCTCTGGCCAAGCCGACTCGAGCCTTTTTAGGGCTACTCGAGTCGACTGGATTTTCACGCCGAGGCTTTTTACCTAGGGATATAAACTATTCTCCGAATCGTTTAGCTTCCGTATTGTTTCTTCTAATGGTTCACTCATCTCCTAAACCCTCTCCAAAGTCTTCCTTCTCCCTTCCAAGTATCACATTTTCTTGTTCTTCGATCTTCCCTAGCTATGGCACCCAAACGTGCAACAGGGAAACGATCCGCTAGGGTTGCTCCTTCGGCTGAAAAAGAAAGAAGATCCAAGAGAAGACAAAAAGAGCCAAGCACTGAAGGAATGGCAGAGGAAGCTACTAGAGAAGCTCCATCAGCTCCTATCCAGGTGCCCTCAATGTCTACTCGTCCGGTAACTTCCGGACGTCGAATTAATTTTGAGTTTATTAAGGGCATTGGATTAAAGATAGGAGACTTAATAGAAGACCAAGGGTGGAGGAAATTTTGTTCATTGAATGAGAAAACCTATCCCACTTTGGTTAGAAGCTTTTATGAGAACCTAAGGTTGGGAACTAACCATGTGGAATCCACTGTCAAAGGGAAAAGGGTATTGTTAATGAAGAGTCCTTGCATGAATTACTGGATATTCCTTCTGAGGGACTGAGATTTTTAGTGATTGAAAGCAGAGAGAAGACATTGAAAATAATTTTGAACAAAGATGATGTAGGAGGCATTGGCACTGTTTTAGCTAACACCCTTTCATTGGAAATGAGGCTACTTCACAACTTCATTTGTAGAATTTTCCTACAAAGAACTGGTAGGTTCAATTGGGTGAGCAAAAAGGATCTATGTCTCATAGAGCACATTCTTGAAAGAACCCCTGTCAATTTGTCTTATATTATAATCATGCAGATGAAAGAAACTGTACAGTATCAGCAAGATCAGACTCTTCAGTCTACGACAAGGATAAGATCAATCGGAGTTAGTAAAGAATCCTAAAGTTTCTCATAGAAATGTTTGATTCATCATCTATCATACCGACCAATCCATCTTAGAAAAATTTCAAAGTGCATTCATTAAAGGGTGCTCATTAAACCAAACAAAAGTTTCATTCATTTGAAAAAAATTTTACATGCTTTCGAAAGGAAATTGATTTACATAAACAAGACGAGGAAAAGTAAAAACTGCAAGATTAATTTTCTTTGACCGGCCTAAAAGTTGGAGCAGGAATGACTGCCTCTTGGACAGATACTTCATCAATTGAAGGAGCTGGCATATTTTTGGCTAGTTCTTCTGCTCCCTCTTCCTCATCAATATCATTGTTGACAGCGGTAATGGTGGAGATATCTAAATCCAGAAAGCTAGTGTTGTCGCTCTCCACCCCCGCTTCTTTCATCTCGTCATCAAAAGCCTTAGATTTCTTATATTCTTTGACAGCGTGAAGGACATTTTGGTCGGCCAGCTCTGCCCTCTATTCGACCGATTCCACCCTCTCCTCAAGGGTATTAATCTTCTTCTCCAATTTGGCCTTCTAGACCATAGCCTCTTCAAAACTTCAGAGGTTAGTCTTTTATTATTACCTCGATCGAACGCAGCTTTCTCCTTCTTTTCTTCAAGTTAGCCATGAGTTTGGTCATCTGAACCAAGCCACCTTCAATTCTTTCTCCAATGAGAGATTAACAGCGATGGTCTGGTTCAACTTCTATTCCATGGCCGCTAGAAGTTTCTCAGTCACTTCTTTCTTAGCTTTAGCCGACACCAACTGGTCCTGAAGACCTTTATTGAGATCGGCGAATCCACGGACACTCTCCTCTATTAGAGAGATTTTGTGGATAAACTACCAAGAAAAACATGGATAAAGTTAGTAGCAATAACAAAGACTTGTGAAAGAATATCTTGAAGATGATTTTAACATACACTTGCAGTGTTTTGGGATAGATGGAGGTAAAAATGTCCCCCAGTCGATGCTTTTTCATTATCTCCCAATCCTTCCGGAGGATATTGGCCTTCAGCATGGTCTTGGCCAATCTTGGATTGTCAAGATCGATGTCAATAGCATATATAGTGAAGCCCCCGAAGCCTTTTCTTTTGGCAACTTGTGATTTGAGTCTAGCTTGTGGCTCGGACATCGTCTCAGTAATAGGAGCCTTACCCTTATCCTTTTGACTGGGCTCCACAGATGGTTTAGTGGTAAATGGCATTGTCAACTATTTAGTGGATGTATGCGGTTGCTCTTAGGAGAAATCCACTGACACTTTCTCTGAAGAACGCTCCATGAAGGAACGTTATCCTCATTTGAAGTCTACTCCACAACTATAGGGGTATTGTCCTTGACAGAAACCTTTGAAGAAGCATGGGTTAGAGCCATGGATGAATGGGTCCTCTTTGTACCCCTTCATTGTGATCTCCTTAAAGGTTCTATAGCCACCCTCTTCTTGATGGCCTATCGGAGCCTTCTAACATCTGGCTTCATCTTGACATCCACAAAGGAAAAGGAATATCAAAATTTGTTAATTGAGAAAGAATGAAAGAACTGGCAAAAAGGGAGAATCGAGGTAAAAGGCTGCTCAAAAGAAAAAGATGCTAATGGCATAAAAGATTTAATCCTCGGGGACAAAGTCCTCTTATATAGGAGGCACCGATAGCCTGGATTTCTTATTTAATCCTTGAACATCTCTCTGATCATGCCACGTGGTACATTCCAACTGACGGGAGTAAAGGCGATGACTTTAATTCATGAGAAGGCAATTAAGAGAAATAAAAGGATCATGATCGATCCAATTTCGAAGGCATGCGCTTTTATGACTTCGATCGATGCGCCCCCATGATCTAAATAATAACTTCCTCATCAATGAAAATGCAACATCTGGTAAGGGCAGTACGCCCCACTAATGGTTGATCAAAATAGTCAATAGAGGTCGAGATTTGTCATTATTGAAAAATACCTCTTTTCTCTCTTCATTAGAAAAGCCTATCTTTTCTATATATAAAAAAAAGAAAAGAAAGGAGAAAGGAGGCAATCCCTTGCTAAAACCAAGAAGACCAATTCACTAAAGGCCAGAATAGGCCCAAAGGCTGGTGAGGCAGTATATAGCTAAGCTGCTCCTAAAGGTCGACCACTACATGGAGGCCGACCATAATATAAGAGTCGATCAACGTACTAAGGCCGATTGACATAAGAAGGCTGACTATCACGTAAATGCTGACTAACATATAATGGCCAATTATTTATCTATCAGGCCAATATTATTACTGAAAGGGGTCCGAGAACTCCATAATTAAAGAAATTTCTCTCTGAATGGAAGTTGGTATATATCCGATGACTTCATACTTAGAAAAATTTTATTCATAATTGGAGGTATTGGATAGCCGATTACTTTATGATGGAAAAGTGAAACGAGCATGCATGGCAGAAAAAATATATTTTAAAATAATCTTAAAATAAGCACAATGGAAGGCTTGGTAGATCGATCAAAACGATCTACTAATCTACTTGCAACAGGAATAAGTATGATAATGTAGCATGCAAAAGACATCATAAGCAGGAAAAGAACTAAAAAGCATAAGGATACCTTACTGTTATACCTTTAGGAGGAGGTTGTGAAAAGCCCTCAAGCCATACTCGTGTCTGGCCTCTACGGGTAGTTCATACCAGGGCTCGATTATGATCAGCTCTCTTAGAGTGCTAGCTCCTTGGGATCTTGGAGGCCAATCTACTTCTTCTTGGAAGACAAGGAGGAGAGGTAGAACCCTTCCTAACTTGATCTCTTCCCAAGACCTAGCTTGAGTGCTAGGTAGTCACGCACCCAAAATCCTAGTCCTCCTAAGTTCCTTTTCTTCTCCCTCTCAGAATTTCAGCAATCTCATTCAACAAGAAAACTCTTCTTTTTTTTCTCTCTCAACCAGCAGCTCCTAAAATAATCCATATTTATAGAAGTAGCCATGAGAGGGAGAAAGAGAAAGGAGGAGTGATTGGGGGAGAAGGTCAAGGGCCATACTAAATTGGCTCTAAGCTTATAAGGTAAGAATGACCATCATTCCATGAAAGCATGGAGCGAAAACCGGCCAAAATTCAAAATTTGAATTGAAATCAAAACCTTCCAAAGAATACCATCATTCCATGAAGGCTTGGAGCCAAAACCAACTAGAATTCGAAATTCAAATTGAGATCAAAACTTTCCAAAATTTCTTTCTAGAATTTCTGCTCCTCATAGCCAAGTGTCGAAACTTGGAAGTGTCGACACTTGGAACATGGTCAATCATATTGACCTCCAGTGACGGTAAATGATTCTCAATCGTCGATCAGCCTTTAGATCAGATAGAAACTCCTATGGTGTGTGATCCCATAGATTCGAACACTAAGCCGGTATGTTGCCTAGTGATGAAGCAACCCAAGAGGGGGGTGAATTGGATTTTAGAAAACTTTTTGAACTATTTCAACAAATATGTGCTAATTACAATTAAGTGCTTGTATTTTGTCAAAGTGTTTGTATGCTTAATAAAGATATGCAATGAAATTAACAAAGTAAATGTAAGAGTAAAAAAGCAATAAATAAGAGAAATAATAAACACAAGAATATATAGTGGTTCGGTGCACTCCAAGGCACCTACATCCACTCCTCAAGTTTTTCTTAGGAATTCCACTATAATCACCAAGATTATAGTTGATTAGTTTTCTAGGCTCACTAATCAAAACCCAACTTATTTTTCCAGGCTCAGAAGTCAAAATCCCTTATTGGTTTTATAACTTAGGCTGATCAACAACCTTCGATGATTTTATGGGCTCACCAACAACCTATGTTGGTTTTACGAGATCACCAACAACCTATGTTGGTTTTACACAAAGGCTAACCAATAATCTCTTTAGTTTTCCAAGGTTTACCAAAAATCTCTTTGATTTTCCAAGGCTCATCAAAAACCTTAATAAACAAAGTAAGCACAACATGAAAAGAACACAATAAAAACTTTCTTAAACAAAGCAAATATCTCTTCGAAGCCCTTGATTGTTGATGAAGAACTTGTCTTCAAGATGTTGAAGCCTTTAAATATTGATAAAGATATGGATTTGGAAGCTTTCTCTCAATCTTGGAAGCTTAAAGGCTTAAACCACTCAAAATAATGAATCCTTAAGTGTATTCAATAAAACTCTCCAAAGGATTGCTTCCCTATTTGATTTTTGATCTTTATATAGCTTTCCAAATCATAGATGACCATTTATGACTGTTGGTGATGAAAAATTATCCATTTGAAGCAAGTTGGAATCAATTCTGTACTTCTAAAAAACTAGCTATTACTCCAAGTATCGATACTTGAATCTTGTGAGTCGACACTTGAGTTCTTTGAGTCAATACTTGGTTTCTGTATGTCGATACTTAGTTTCTGTGAGTCGACACTTGATTTCTGTGAGTCAACACTTGGGTCAGCTCAAGGCAAAATTCTGGATTTTCATAATTTTGTATTTTTCTTGTTCTCAAGCCTTGAGTCGACACTTGAACTACTTCATGAGTCGATACTTGAGTGTGCCAGTGCTGGAACTTGCTGAAACTTCTCCAAAATTAAACTTTAAGTCCTTCAAAGTCATCCTTATATTCCAAAGTCCTTATAACTTGAAATTCCATAAATTTGAAGGACTTCTTCAACTGAAATACAAGCATTTCTTCATTCAACATGGATGAGTACTAAAATCTGATGAACATACTAAAACATACAATTAGTACTCATATATACTTAAATATTTTGTCAATCATCAAAATCAAGATCAGAGTTAACAATCTCTTCCTTTTTGATGATGACAAAACCTTTAAGTATATAAATAGGGTAAGCTTAAAAAGATTAACAATAAGATAAACATGTAAGCTCAAAATCAATGAGTGTCAAGCTTCTCCTCAAAATATGATTTCAAAACATTTTCAAAAATCATTCAAAGTTTTTAAATATTCTCTCCCTTGCTAACTCTTTCATTAAAGAGTAAAACATTTTGCTTTCTTCTCCCCTTTTGTATTTTCATTCATTTCTCATATAATTTTTCATGTTTATCATATCTTTCCCCTATTCATACTTAACAATTTTCTTCTCCTTTTTGTTATCATGAAAAAGAGTGAAAGGCAATACAAAATGGGAATGAAGGTGGAAAAAATAGTAAGTGGATCATCAAAATCAATACATGAAATCAATTAATCATGATACCAATTAAATATGATACTAATTGAACATAATGCTACAAAAATGACATGCACATGCAAAAAATAATTCAAATGTATTAGCTCTAATATGCATAACTGATAGCAAGACAACAGTCCATTCACCTCACTTGTTCATAGGATAAGGCCATAGTGACATCCCAATACGTTATAAGAAATCTCATTGAAAGGGAAGAGAGGGTCTTTAAACCCTACTTAGCTCCTATGACCGAACAGCCATGGTGACAAACCCAATCCAAAGCAGTTACTAGGAGCTCTTCTTTTTTTTTTTTAAGATTCTTAATAAAATAAATCTTGATACCAATTGAATATAACTCTCCTCAAAGGATTAGATTTGAAAACAAGGAGGAGTATCAAAGCAATATAAGTAAAGCATGATATCAAAGAAAATATTGAAAGCATCATATATGACAATAAATCTTTAGATGCTCCCCCTAAATATTATTCCCCCTTAAAAATATGCATTCATTAATGAATAAAACATGAAAGCACAAGCATCATAATTTCAGGCAATTTGAGATATGAACATACATACTAAGTCTAAAATCAAAGATTTAAAATTTTCAATATATACATGATTTTCAAAATACAAAGGATTGATCATTTAAAAACTTTTAGCATGATTCCAAATTTATTTGAAATGATTTGATATCCATACAAATGCTAGAAGTAATATGATACCAAGTCTAGCTACTGGATTAAGGGTTTATCAATGTGCATACCATCTTCTTAAATATAACTTTTAACTACCAATTCTATACTTGTTCCAAATTATTTCTAGTCTAAGCATGGATATAAAATGGAATACATTTCATGAAAACCATATAATTTGATATCATTTTGATTACCCATACAAATGTTAGAAGTAATTTAGTACCAAGTTTAGCAACCAGAGCAAGGATTTATCAATATGCATACCTTCTTCTTAAATGTAATCTTTAACTACCAGTTCTAGTCTTAATCCAAATCATTTCTAACTTAAGCGTGAATGCCAAAAATAAAAACACATATAACATAACATTTCACTTGAAATAGATTAAAACTATATTAATCAAAATCAAGTGAAAGTCTAATAATCATAAGTTTAATCATGAGAGCATGAAATCCATCAACATTAAAAAGTTCATGATCATAACAAATGACTATTAGTCTAAACTTGATTCTAATTAATCAATTGAAATAATTTTCAAAGCAATATGTAATATTTGTAACAAATATTCAACTACATTTTCAATTATAGAAGGAAATATTTAGAATTTACCAATATGTATAATTATTCCTTTACCATTTAGTCCAAAATGTAGCTTGACCACTCCTTGTATTGTCTTGTACAGCCATCTTTCAAAAACTTCCTTTCTTCATGTTGGGCTACAAGACACTCTTGCAAAATAAACTAGGTGGATAATTTTGGTATCAAAACTTTCTTGGATCCTTTAGGGTTAGTAAATATGGTTCCTTTTGAAATCTAAATTTTTCTTAATTTACAAGGATATGCATTAAGTCCAATTTTTTCATATTTAAGGCATGCAATATTGGAAGAAGTAGCAACAAAGAAATTCTTGTTTTTCAACTCAAGATTTTTATTTTTCTTTAAAAACTTATCATTTTATACAAAAATCTTGGGCCTTGTTAAAATTTTTATTTCATTAAATAAATTAATTTTCTCATTTGAAAACTTATTACATAAATCTTTCAAATCAAAATTTTCTTTTTCTAAATTTTTTTTTTCTTTAGAAAGATTATTCTTATCATTTTCTAAAACATTAATCTTTATATTTAAATTATGATTTTTATTGGCAAGATTGGTGTTCTCAAGAGAGAGAATCTACGTGTTTTTTTAATTTCTTGTGCTCATTTTTTAATATTTTGTATTCATGCACAATATCATTAAATGCATCATGTAATTCATCAAAGGTAAAATCATATTCATTTTCAGAACATACCTCTTCCTCATTTACCATAAAGCAAAGATGGGCAACTTCTTGTTCATCATCCGAACTTGAACCTTCGCTATCGCTCCAAGTTGCCAACATTGTCTTAAATTTCTTTTTGGCCTTGAGGGCTATTATCTTCTTCTTCTCTTGATCAGCAACCACTTCCTTTTGCCATAAGTTCAACTCATAGGTCATGAGTGAACCGATAAGCTTCTCCAAAGATAGAGTATCAATATCTTTGGCTTCTTGGATCGCCGTTATCTTTGGATCCCATGATATTTGTAAAGATCTAAGAATTTTATTAACCAAATCAGTATTAGTATAGACTTTGCCAAGACTTTTTAATTTATTAATAATAGTCATAAATCTAGTATACATATCAGATATAGATTCAAAATGTAGCATTTCAAACATTTCAAAAGAATGAACAAGCATATTAATTTTAGTATTTTTCACTTGAAGAGTACCCTCATGAGTAATTTCAAGTGTGTCCCATATCTCCTTCGTCGATGTACATGTGGAGATCATATTGAATTCATTAGAGTCGAATGTATAATAAAGCAAGTTCATTGCTTTAGCATTAATTTCAGATTGCTTAATGTCATATTCATTCCAATCCACTTCTAGCTTTGGAATGGAAATGCTATTAACTAAAATGGAAGGAATATGAGGACCATTAACTATAACTTTTCAAAGATAATAACTAATAGATTGAATATAAATGCGCATGCGAGTTTTCTAAAAAGTGTAATTAGTGCCATTGAAAAATAGTGGTCTATTAGTTGCATGTCCTATAGCAAAATAAGCACCTTCTAGGGCTGCCATGATCTTTTAACTCAAAATCGTTTGATTCTTTGCAAAATACTAAGTTTAGATACCAACGATTTTAGTTTCCGGGCTCTGATATCAATTGTTGCCCAGTGATGAAGCAACCCAAGAGGGGGGGTGAATTGGATTTTATAAAACTTTTTGAACTATTTTAATAAATATGTTCTAATTGCAATTAAATACTTATGTTTTGCCAAAGTGTTTGTGTGCTTAATGAAAATATGCAACAAAATTAACAAAGTAAATGCAAGAGTAAATAAGCAATAAATAAGAGCAATATAATATGAAAAGAATACAATAAAAGCTTTCTTAAACAAAGCAAATATCTCTTTGAAGTCCTTGATTGTTGATGAAAAACTTGTCTTCAAGATGTTGAAGCCTTTGAATGTTGATGAAGATGTAGACTTGGAAGCTTTCTCTCAATCTTGGAAGCTTAAAGGCTTGAACCACTCAAAATAATGAATCCTTAAGTGCATTCAATAAAACTCTCCAAAGGATTGCTTCCCCATTTGATTTTGGTGTTTATATAGCTCTCCAAATCATAGATGACCTTTTATGACCATTGGGGATAAAAAACTAGCCGTTTGAAGTAAGTTAGAATCAATTCTGCACTTCTAAAAAGCTAGCCATTACTCCAAGTGTCGACACTTGAATCTGGTGAGTTGACACTTGAGTTCTATGGGTCAACACTTGGTTTCTATGAGTTGACACTTGCTTTTATGAGTCGACACTTGAGTCAGCTCAAGGCAAAAATTCTGGATTTTCATAGTTCTGTATTTTTCTTATTTTCAGGCCTTGAGTCGACACTTGAACTTCTTCATGAGTCAACACTTGAGTGTGCCAGTGCTGAACCTTCTCCAAAATCAAATTTTAAGTCCTTTCATTTATTCCTTATGTTCCAAAGTCCTTATAACTTGAAATTTCATAAATTTGAAGGACTTCTTCAAATGAAATACAAGCATTTCTTCATTCAACATGGATGAGTACTAAGATTTAATGAACATACTAAAGCACATAATCAGTACTCATATATACTT